>CAIGQQ010012137.1:0-12692 GCA_903798035.1 Danio albolineatus | reverse complement strand
GTTACAGCTGGAAGGGCATCCGCTGTGTAAAACATATGCTGGATAAGTTGGCTGTTCTGTGGCGACCCCAAATTAATAAAGGGACTAAGCCGAAAAGAAAATGAATGAATGAATATTGTATATTTATATATTTGTTAAAACGCGATTCTCCTTAGATAATCTCTTTATGCTTGCAGGACGTTGTCACTGCCGAAGGGAATAACTTTATGAATAGTCTACTTATAATTGCTTATTATTATTATTATTATTATTATTATTATTATTATTATTACTATTATTAAAACTGGTAACTGTCGCGCATATACAGTGTAGAAAATGCAAATAAATTAAACCGCTGCAGCCATTTTAAACTTTCATTTTACAAAAGCCTATATCTGAAAAAAATATATTTTCTAAACAATAAACAACGGAGTTTTGAAATATTTTTATAAGGTATTTGGATACGATGATATTAATCAAATCGTGCAAACAGGGCTTTTTTTACATGAGTGAAAGCAGAAACTATAGCCTACCTGTCATTCAGTCCTGCGCATGCTTTATAAACGGATTTGTCAAAAAATGTGTTGTATGTCCTTAAACAATTGTTTATGTTTTTATATGACGTGAAAATGTAAAACTGAAATTTTATTATAGCTGCTGAGCGCAACGAAATATAGCTATAACAATTTTGGTATATACAAATTACTTAAACCGTTTCAAGCCATTTTCAACTTTAATTTTACAGAAACCTGTCTGAAAGAAATATTTGAGATATTTTCTAAAAACAACAAACAATGGAGGAGTTTAGAAACATTATTTATAAAGTATTTGTATACGATTATATAAATCAAATCGTGCAAACGGGGCATTTTATGGGTGAGTGGAACTGCGCAGATCTATAATGAAAGCATCGATTACTTTAGCAACTGTTTGTGCTCATTTAAGAGAAAATTAGTTGTGTTTAAAATAAATCACGCAGGATGGACATGTTTATATATTATTAAAAGTATTTGTCTGTTTAAACACACACCCGAATATCAAAGTGTGCTGCACTTTCGCTCCTCTGTGAAGGCGTAGTAACAATATAAGTAGCGCCCTCTTAGAGCGTTCGCCAACCGTGGTTTTTCTTTCCAAATCGCCGGTTCGAGGCCCGCTTGGTGCGGGTAGACTAAAGCCAAAATAAACCCCGATTTACTGTTCTTCCACTCCCTCCCAAGAGCACGTCCCCGACTCTGTATACCATAGCCTATATTTATGTCCTAAAACACGTTTCCTTTACTCAAGATAACCGCATAATATGCAACATCCTTAAATTATTCTCTTAAAAAAGGGGCAGCCTATATGGAAATATTAATGTTTTTGGTCTCTCCGGGGCATTTGGGCTGAATGTATGACGGCGTCTATCAAAACGATGTTATAAAATACACTCGATGTATGCCAACAGTCGGTCTGCGAGTAAACAAATATAACATTCATACACACTCATACACTATGGACAATTTAACCTTACCCAATTCACCTATACCACATGTCTTTGGACTTTTATTTATTTATTTTGGAGATAACACAAAATATGAATACAACAGAAAGACATAAATCTTTACTAATTACGTGTCCACTTTTGTAGGCTCAACACAATAGTGTCATAGCCTATACAGCCTATGAAAAGCATTAAATGATCATTTGAAATCATTTAAAGAATTATAAATATCGGATATAAAATCACACTAAATAAATCAATAAAACAAACAAAAAACAAACCAAAGCTAAAACAATGTTGGTATATAATATACAAATTAATTAAACCGTTTCAATTCATTTTAAACTTCCATTTTACAAAAGCCTGTCTGAAAAAGATCTGAGATATTTTTTTAAAAACAATAAACAATGGAGGAGTTTAGAAATATTATTTATAAAGCATTTGGATACAATTATATGAATCAAATCGTGCAAACAGGGCATTTTATGGGTGAGTAAAACCAGAAACTATGCCTTCTTATCTAGCAATTATTATTAGTATTATTATTATTATTATTATTATTATCAGGCTATTTTCTGTAGGCTACCAGTCTCTGGGTTAGTACCCTAACACCAATTCCGTGTTTTTCGGGTTGTTTTTTTCGGTTAAAGCTCAATCCACATTAACACAACAATGGCCAAACATTTGGTGTGAGATGGGGGAAGGGGATGTCTCCAGTATTATTCACAAACCTGGAGAGACAAAATCTCGGTTAGGCTACAAATCTTTTACCTACATTTACCTTCTTATGTTTCTATGTAGCCTACTGCAACTTCTGGAATGAACTATGTTAATTCAAATATATATTAGGCTATAGGCCTATTAGAAAAAAAGCTTGAAAAAAGCTTTTCTGAGAAAATTATAGTGAAAGACTACATTGATTATTGAAAATCTATCATTTTATCAACCTACACATTCAATGCCACATTTTCTTTGCAACTTGATGTTGGTGTCATGAAATATGGTTTGCACTCGTCAGAATTATATTTTTTTTACGTCAAAAACACTAAACATAACTGAAGTGCTGCTTGCTGATCCGAGCTACAACAGCAGAGAATTCCGCGGGGTCCTAAAGCCTTCATCCGACAGTTATTTTCAAGTATGCACAATGCAAACCAAACAGACATGCCGTTCCCGAATCCTTTCAGACAACTTCGCACTAAACTGTAGCCTATTTAGCAGTGGTGGAAAGAGTACAAAAATTTGTACTCATTTACAAGTACTGTTACATTGCTGAAATTTTACTCAATTACAAGTTAAAGTACTGGTGTTAAAAAGTACTTAAGTAAAAGTACAAATTACCCAAAGCTAACCTCCGCAAACACAGCGACGACGTCACATTCGCGCGCACTGGGCTCAGTAACAGAAAGCTGATTGGCTATTGCATGTTGGTCTCATTTGTAGTTGTAATACCCCAAATTACAGTAGGAGTAGTGAAACAAAGAACTACAACACCACCAAAACCAAGCAACAACAAAAAATAATTTAAATGAGCATTAGATGTAGCGTTACACGGACATCGGGAAAATAAGACCTGTGCAAAAATATTTAAGACCTAGAACAGCGAGTTTAGGACTTTTTAAGAGTGAAGTTTGCATGTTCTTCCTATGTTGGAGTGGGTTTCAACTAGCAAAACCAGCGTATGGGCGGCGCGTATTTTATCTGCGTGCATGTAAATAACCGTGTGTGTGTGTGTGTGTGTGTGTGTGTGGGTGGGTGGGTGTGTGTGGGTGTGTGTGGGTGTACAGTATGTCTTAGTTTATGTGTTGTAAAATTGCAATTATTTATGAATAAGAGACAACATATTGATATGGACAAATCCAATGCCTGTTTAATAAATAATACCAAATTTACAGATCTGCTACATTCCAGTCGAGCCTCCATTGCGCTCTACCACAGCTGGCAAAACTTTCTGAAGGTGGTCAATGTATCTGTTGCAGACAGCATTTGTCAAACGATGCCGCCAGAAAGTCTCGATGGCCTTAAGAAGCTGGTCTTTATTTATTGGCTTGACCTCACGTCTGATGAATTCCTTCAGGGCATGCCAAACCAGCTCGATAGGATTGAGATCTGGTGATCTGCAAACGAAAACGGACAATTTAGAAAAACGTGTCACTTGTTCACTACGTTACTTTGTTATAACATAGTAGGCTGTACCAAGAAAAACAAAACGTACTCAGCTGGGGTTTTGACCCAGTTGATCCCCTCCGCAGCAATACACTGCCGTGCCGCTGTATGTTTCGGGTCGTTGTCTGAAAAAAAAAACACATTAGAATGTGTAAGATTCAAAAGTAAATGTAAATCATAAAATATCACACACACACAGTTGTTACGGTTGGCCTAGATACTGCATCTACCTTGGAAGAAGCGATGTGGTCCTTTAAAGTGTTGTTTTACGTATGGCGCCAGATTTGATTTTATTATGCTGTTTTCGTAAAAACATCTGTCCATAATTCCTGAAAATACAAAAAAAATTATGTTATAAATAAAAAAAAATGCAAAGAAATGATTCAGTCATGTTGAAAAGATTTCCACTCACCTTCAAACACAACTAGCGGTCCAGGTCCCTGACGGGATATGGCTCCCCAGACATGAAGCTTTACTGGATGCTTTGCTTTCGGTTTCACAACATGGCGACCCTTTTTCCGATAGCACATCAGCGCAAAGCGCTCCAAAGCCACGGTCGTTTCATCTGAAAATATTACGTTGTCAAAGGTCTCCTGGTCAGACATCCACTGCTGAACTTGACTAAGACGGAGGACCTTGTTGTGGTCTCGGATCATAGGATCTGTCCTATTAATAAATAGTGGGACGGGTAAGCAAAATGCCTAAATAAAGAGATGCATGGATGGACGTAAAATAACCTGGCTTTTACCTGGCTTTTCCGTAGGTCCACCCGAGTTGTTTTATTGATTTCCTGATAGTGCAGACTGATACTTTTAACTGCATTCTGGACAGAAGCTCGCACTGAATCTTTTTAGCAGACCGCTCATCGTCCTCGTGCAGTATGTCGTCAATAATTTTAAGTGCAGTGCTATACAACAAACACATAGAATAATTTTATTAATACCACTTTGACATAACTGTTACTGAAATACTCTATTTGAGATGATAAAACACAATACCTGTTCATTTTCCTTGGAGCTGTTTTTCTAGGCAGGCCTGCAGGTCTTTGACGTCTATAGTGTCGTCTATGGTGTTGGAGACGTGCACACCCGACTGCAACAGGAAAGCCCTGATGTCGGCAAGAGAGTGCCCTGCCCTCCACAAAGACCTGATGTTGTCGCTTATCTCTGGAGAAATCTTCGTCATGTTTAAATCTGTCGTGGTCCGCGTTCCAAGCTCACTGCTTCAATATAAGCAGCAAGTGTCTTTTGCTGTTTTAAATAGACCGCCCGTGCTTTGTTGTGTTGATGCTTTGTTTGTTTTTGCAATAACTGGTTGAAATGTTTTGTAATTAAAGCTATAAATGAATAACTAAACGGTTATGATAGGTAAGCGATATATTTTTTTTTACTTGCCCTGCCAAAATTTTCACTGGCCCCACCAAAAAAAAGTTAATAGCTACTTCTGCGCCGCATATTTTGAACAATATGTCAAAAATAATGTCTGTGAATCTAGAATTTAAATACTTTAAAAATATTAATGCATGTATAATGAGCACAATTTAAAGTTTTATGCAAACAAAAACAGCAGTATGGAAAATGTGCAGATGTTTTATTGCAGTTCAACGAACTGTGCATTCATTTATTCATTTTCTTGTCAGCTTTGTCCCTTTATTAATCATTGGTCGCCACAGCGGAATTAACCACTAACTTATCCAGCATGTGTTATACGCAGCGAATGTCCTTCTAACTGCACCCCGTCACTGGGAAACATCTATAAACACTCATTCACACACACACGAGGGCCAATTTAGCCTATCCGATTTACCTTCACCACATGGACTTGTGGGGGAAACCGGAGCACCCAGAGGAAACCCACGCCACACAGAAATGCCAACTGACCCAGCCGAGGTTCGAACCAGTAACCTTCTTGCTGTGAGGCGATTGTGCTACCCACTGTGCCACCGTGAGGCCCTCAAACTGTGCAAAACACACAATTTTTTTAATTGTGTTGTACCCACATAAATATCTGCTTCCAAGACGTTAGAAACAGATGTTTTCTTTAATCCTCATAATTTGATAATGCGCTATGCTGCCGTCTCTTTGCTGTACTGGTTACAGAAAAAAACAGTGTGCTCACAACATCCAATCAGATAAGAGGAACCAAAAAGCAATATGGTATTTACGACATCACAGAGAGGGTAGCATTTAAAGGCTTTAAAGCACAAAGTTTCTAAATTAAAAGACTGTATTTGCAAGCAATTGACAAATAGTCGCATTAATTTAAAATCAAACTTTAGTGACAAGGCGGCACTGGCCCGATCGGGCCAGTAACAATCCTGTCTGCTGTCTCGAGCGTCTCTCACGCTGGCCCCGGGCCATCGGGCAGTCCTTATTGTTGAGCCCTCGTATATATATATTTAGAAATTTAAGATTAAATAAATAGTTCGTAGATTTCGTCGGGTCCAATACATTTTAATTGAATCATGACATGCTTCTCAAATCATGATCAGCAGTATAGACACAAACTTGTGGAGTTCGTGCAGCTCGAGTGCTGCTGCTAATGAAATAATCGGCTAACAGACAACTGCAAATTATACTGTACACATTTGCCATAGTGCTCTTAAACTGTTGGACCCCCTAATATATATCCAGTATATGTATATATTTTCTGACTTTGAAATTCAGATGGATGAAGGTTATTGTACTCCCACAGTGATGCGTGTTTACGTTTCGCAGTAGCCGTGGAGTGTTTTGTTCCAGCCCTCCACAGCACTTGTGTTTAGTCTGTCAGTAAGTAGTCTGATTTGGTAGCCTCTCTCCACCCCTCTGCCGTTTAATCAATTTGCAGGATTGTATAAACTCTTAGTGAGGGCGTCTTTGTCCTTTTGTTGGTGCCGTGGCTCTGCTCTCCTCCTCCCTGGAGAGCGTGGGTGGTGCACTGATGCCAGCCTGGCTTCAGCTCCACCACTTATTTTATTCACACTTTTAATCGCTGAGTGCTTTATTATTAGGTATAGGAATTCCTCTGGCCAGGGGAGCGTCTAGAGAGGCCGCAGAAATACATTTAGTGCAATCATATTAGCAAATCCGTCCAGTGGTTCTTAACCTGTGTTCTGGTGGCCCTCCTCACTTGGACCTCTTCAATACCACTCTTACTTTGTAATTTGAAATGATATTTTCCTCCTTGGACACTCATTTTTTTGGTGTACACAGCAGCAGAATGTGTGTAAGCTTTAAGGGTTAAGTTCACCCAAAAATGAAAATTCCCTAATCATTTAATCTCCCTGATAGTTTTAAACACTGATTGGTTTCTTTTTTCTGTTCAACACAAAAGAAGATACTGTGGAAGTCATTGGGTACCAACAACCAGTAAAAAATACAATCATGATCGCCTCACAGCAAGAAGGTCGCTGGTTCGAGCCTCGGCTGGGTCAGTTGGCATTTCTTTGTGGAGTTTACATGTTCTCCCAGTGTTGGCGCGGGTTTCCTCCGGGTGCTCCGGTTTCCCCCACAGTCCAAAGACATGTGATATAGGTGAATTGGGTAAGCTAAATTGTCAGTAGTGTATGTGAGTGAATGGTGAGTGTATACAGTAGGTGTTTCCCAGTGATGGATTGCGGCTGGAAGGGCATCCGCTGCATAAGACATAGTCTGGATAAGTTGGCGGTTCATTCCACTATGGCGACCTCAGATTAATAAAAGGGACTAAGCCGAAAAGAAAATAAATTAATAATAATAATAATAGTAATAATAATAGTAATTATTATTATTATTATTATTATATTTGAAGGAAGAACAATTATTCCATATTTTCAATTTAAAAATAAATTAAATTGATTTTTTTTAAACACTTTTGGGTCAGACTTCATGTACAATTCACATTATTAACAAATGTTAACTGAGACTTTTAGCTCAAAGTAAGTACTAATTAACTGCTTATAAATAGTTAATAATGTAGTAGTTTACGTATTGGGTATGATTGGGCATTTAAAATAAGATAATATTTTATAAGTGGTAATAGACAGCTAATAATAATACTACTAATAATAATAATAATAGACACGTAATAAGCTTTTTTTCTCTAAACATTTATACACATCATAATTTTAAATACATGTAGACATGCAACAAACTAATGTAATCTGTAAAATGATAACCTGAAGTACATTTATTAAAATTCACAGGCTCCTGGTTTAAAATCATGTGCTCTCTGTTGCCCTCCTCTGGAGGGCACGGCCATGTCATGCTCTAAAAACATGGCCTAAAGAAGTTTACTGCTGCATAGTTCTGTGGCTGTAGAAAATATGAGCAAATGCTATTAGCGCTTAATGCACTTAACAAGCAGTAAAACATCAGTGCGTCTGAAAGGAACACTAGCGTGCAGCTGGATTTCTTCTTCAGTAACCAGTAAATTGACTCTAAAGTCTGTCAGGCTTTACTTTGTCCTCCCTTTCCTTTAATCACTGCACTAATAAAACACATACCACTTAGCAGAGAATTAGTCGAGTGCGTTTAGCAGTAGCACTGCAGTATTTGAGTAGCATGCTAACTCTGCTTATTAGACTTCTAACCGGACGCCGCCTTCATACTAAAATAGGAAAGACTTTTCCAGATGTTCACTGCTCTGTTTTTATTAGCAGGCCTGTAAATCCAGCACGCTTCCACATCCAGTTATGGACGAAACGAAGAAATCGCTGACAGGTTTTGTTTATCCAGTCATTTAGATACTTCATTTTAGACACAAGACATTTTTACTGTATTTCCACGCGCTTTTATCTTGTCCACCAAGCCTGCAAGCAGTCGAGCGGAAATTTGCATTAGTGGACGATTATGAATACCTGTGACAGATTCTCTCTCTAGACTCCCAGGCTGCAAATGAATGGTCTCCTACTGCTGACTCGCATGGGAAGACAGGGACCAGGCAATTAGACTTAAGTAGTTAATGTAGAAGCTTCTGCAGGCAGGCCAAGCAGGTTCAACATTCCTGCTGGGCTGTCGCAGGCTTTTTTTCTCCCCTTCTCTTTCTACCTGGACTCCTTCGGAAGGTATCACTCATGACAGCTAACCTGTTGATAAGCTCTGAGAGTTTATCTGTGGGTCATGATGAAGGCGGGCCTCTCGGCGTGGGGTCCACAAAGTAGAAGTGAATACAGCAGGACACCGTTCATATTCAACCTTCAGCAGCAACAAACCTCTTTTCAGCTTGAATCTAATTGAATAAGGAGGTAAAGAGTTTCAGCATCTCCTTCGATGGTGACAAAATCTGTAATGAATTATTAAAGAAAGACCCAGATGTGTGCACTGTTGTTGTTGTGCCTGCGGGGGTTGTTGTCCAAGTGCTCTGTGCATTAAGCACGACTCTCGTATCCCTGGTGGCTGTGTGTGTGTGTGTGTATGTGCGTGCAGGCATGTGTGAAAGTGAAGCACTCATGGGAGTGGCAGTAGGTAGACTGGCCCCCAGAGCACCGTGTCTGGCCACTGGCTGATATGACAGGAACATGCTGGTACTGTACTAAAGCTAAAGTAAGGCCTGCAGGCCCTGTCTAACTTAAGTCAAACATATTGTCTCTAACAAGCCTCCGGCATGCAGTGTAAACGCAAGCCTGTTGTTCTGTGTAGGTGTGACTGTACAAGCTCTTTATAGTGACCTTGAAATAAAAATAACAACAACACGGTGGGTTTCAGACTTGCATTAATGTTAGATAGCTGTGATGAGAATTGTCAACATTTTAGTACATTGGTATTTATTCAATATTTTGTTTGCGTTTTATTTTGATCATCCCTTTTATTCATTCTTTTCTACTTGATGTAGGGACCCCAATTACAATAATACACTGTGGGCTTTAAGGGATGGACATGGTTAGCAAATAATGCTTAGTTGAGATTAATTTGCTTAAAAGGACACCTATTTTACCTATTTTACAAGATGTAAGACAAGCCTTTGGTGTCTCCAGAATGTGTCTTTAAAGTTTCAGCTCAAAATACCCAGCTGATTATTTATTATAGCCTCCAGAATCTGCCCATTTTGTTGTCTGAATACATTGAAGCTGTTTTTGTAGCCTGTGGCTTTAAATCCAAATGAGCTGCTTCTCCCCACCCATTGTTCACATGTGTTTGTCTGCTTCTCATCATGCGTTACATCAGATAAACAGCACAGTAACAGACTCGGATGAAGCTGAAATACAGCTCATTAGTCAAAAACACCAAATACGTACATTTATTTCATGTATTTGTGGTGGAGTTTATTCAAGTCTCTCTGAACTATGAGTCTCATACAAATGTCATTTGCGGTATACACACACACGCACACACAAACAAACACAGACACACACAAACACACAGTTACACAGTGGTTTGGCAACTAAATAATTGGTAGGTTAGTGTATGCTCCAGTCAGCCATTTCTGTTAGCTTTGTGTTTAATTGAAGATTAAATAAACTTTTACTGCTCTCTCCACACCACCACCAGTGTGCAGCATCCACCTGGATGATATGACGGCAGCCACAGTACAATGGCGCCAGTGTGCTCACCCCAAAACAGCTATTGGTGGAGTGGAAAGACTGTGATAGAGCCAATTAAGTGGATGGGGATGATTTGAAGGACATGATGAGTTAGGGCCGATAGAGAGAATTTGGCCCAGGACACAGGGGTTACACCGCTACTCTTTAGGAGAAGTGCCATGGGATTTGTAATGACCAGAGTCAGGACCTCGGTTTAACATTCGAATGAAGGTGCTCACTGGAAGTATAGTGTCCCCTTCACTTTACTGGGGCATTAGGACTCACACAGACTGCAGGCCCCTGCTGGTCTCACTAATACCACTTCAAACAGCAACATAGTTTTCCTATGTGGTTTCCCATCCAGGTACTGACCAAGCTCAGCCCTGCTTCAGTGAATACAATGAATAACATGCCATCTCAAGGCATCTCTGGTGCAGTTTACAATCATCGTCAATTTAGTGCAAAGTAATGCTCATGAATGGGTCCATCGTCCTACAGTACCTGACCAGAGATCAGATGTGGCTGCAAAGTGGCAGCAGAAGTATAAATCAGCCTCAGACTTTTAAGGCTGATTTATACTTTTGCATCAAGTGATCAGCGTGACCCACGGCGCCTGCCTTGTGCGTAGCCGTGCATTTATACTTCAGCGTGCTGTTTGGTTGCTCTGCCATAACACTTCCAAAACGCTGTCTGACAGCAGGATTTATGTTCCTCTCTGTGGATTTTTTTTCTGAATGCTACCTTAATGTAAAAGAAGTTAAAACTCGCTCGTTCAGAGGCGGACATGCAGCAACTTTAATTATAAGGTAAACACAAAACAAAAGTCACAGGGCTCCACACTTGTACAGTAAACTGTCGCTCCAATAAAGGGCTCTCTGCTGTCCCGCGGCTCTCAATGCTGCCCACACGTGTCAACACTACCAAACCGACCAATCACAGAGCTTGCGCTACGTGTCGTCTGAACATGTAGGTAAATTTTTGAGAGGTGCATGGGTATGCGACTGTGCCGGACCATACGCATACTCTCCATGCAGAAGTATACTGTAAATCAGCCTTAACAGAGCGAGGTCACTCCATACTCCATACACAGTAGGGAAAATAATTTTGAAAAGTCGACCTGGGAAAACAAGATCGATTATAAGTTCTGAATGTCTTGAATTTCAACTATTTTTCCATTCATCGCCCAGCCCTATGTCAAAGCAGCTTAACATAGAAGTTCTAGCAAATTGAAACTCTCAATCCAGTTTAGTTTAGTTCAGTTCAGTGTGGTTTAATTTTCACTGCTGAAAGTCCAAACACTGAAGAACAAATCCATCGATGCACAGCTCCACAAGTCCCAAATAACAACTGACTGTATGTACTGACAGTATGTACTTTATCCCTTACTTAACAGATACAATACATTAAAACATCTTTGATAAATTGTATAATATATTGCTCGTCCATACTTCTCTTACGTTCAACACATCAGTTATTTTCTGACATAAATACTTAACCTGCTCAAGGGTAGACGTTACAGATTGGTTGAATTGTAATGTGCACGGTGTATTTTTATAATAATGTTCCCTCGAATGTACAGTCATCCCTGTGCATGTCATCCTATTATTTCTCAGGCTCATTAAGTTGCCGCTAGCTGGGTTTAAATTCAGCCGTCCAATTAGCAGCACGCTGCGCAGTGCTGTGGGTGTTGTGCACCTATTTCTCTTATGGAATTCTGAAGGATTATTCATCTTATTTCTACCAGGGGTCTTGAGTGTTTGCGGTCTCTCTCAGTAGTGGATTAAGGTGAAACACGGCAGCGGCTGTGTATGTGTGTGCTATCGGTCAGGCAGCAGGAATGCAACACACTCAGGAAGTATTTGAAATGCAGTACATCAGAGCAAATGAGCAGTACCCGCTCCTGTCAGACACTCCGTTCTGTCACATCCAAATTACACACCAGCAGCACAGTGTTAATCGATGCAAATGGGTTTTTGGAGTATAAAAATCTCCTATACCACCCAACGCCACACAGATGCTGGCTCGTACAGCGTTATGAGGTGCTAGAGGATCTTGTGGGATTTAGCCATGCACTAGTTTTCTTGCTATGATGAGATTTACTGAGTCTTTTCATTTCCAACAGAACTTTTATAAATGCATATTAGAGGAAATGCATATGCGTGTGAGTGGGCAGCACTGCCAACTGTGCTGTTTGTGATTCTCATCCCCTGTTTGATACTCTCTCTGTCTTAGATATTTGTGGTGACAGTGTGGCTTTGGGAGCTGTTCATGCTGCCTCTCTTCCTCCTCCTGCTCATTGGCTGGAACTACTTCCACATCACACCAGGCATGGCCAGCTACAGTCAGGACTTGGTGAGTGCTGTGATGTCGCCCACTCAGCTGCACAGAAAATCCTCCTTTAATAAGTCTGAATCAATGCTAGTGACTCACAGGTTTAAGAAATGACAAGCATCAGTTTTAAAGCTTGCAGCTTCTATCAAAGAATGCTTAGAAATGTATAGACTGCCTACATTAGACAAAAGTATGATACATTGTATTATATACATGTATATATACAGTGTGTGTGTGTGTGTGTGTGTGTGTGTG
>CAIGQQ010012135.1:0-13069 GCA_903798035.1 Danio albolineatus | reverse complement strand
ATGATCAAACTAGTGTTGCTTTCTCAGCTTCAGCGATGATTTTTTTTCAAATTATTCAGTTCATCAATGTGACTTTTATTACAAAAATAATATTTTAATTATAAATAAAAAAATATTAAATAATTGCTTTCTTAATATATGTAGTTTCAAATAAAATTATTACTCCAGTCATTATTGCTTTTATTACTTTACCATTATTATTATTATTATTATTATTATTATTAATGAGGACTGGAGAAATGAAGCTGAATATTCATTTAAAATCACTGGAATAAATTATTAAATTAAGTTAGAAACTACTTTTGAACAGTTATTTTAAAGTTCAATAACGTATCACAATTTTACAATTTGTACTGTATTTTTGATCAAGCTTGTTTTTAAAACATCTAAAAATTGTACTGACCCCAAACTTTTAACCAGTACATGGACCTGTACTTATCCATGATTAACGACCAACAATCTGAAGCTTCTGATGTTCAGACTACAGCTCTCCACAAGATATTTGGCCAGAGGAACACTGGTTGTGTCCAGCTGAGCCGAGTTTCTCTCAAGGTTTGTTCTTCACTTCTGTCAAGTGGTGAGATTTTGGTTCCTTGCCAGTTAACTGGGACTAGTGGATCTGCACATTGGTCGACTTGCTCTATAGTAGATCAGTGCCTTCAGAATATGGCCTTCATGCAATGATATTGAACTGAAGCAGTATTCATTTATCAATAACTACCAGTGGTGTGAAGTAATTAATTACAAATACTCAAATTACTGTAATTGAGTAGTTTTTCTCAGGAATTGTAATTTACTG
This sequence comes from Danio albolineatus, assembly GCA_903798035.1. Lineage (NCBI taxonomy): Eukaryota > Metazoa > Chordata > Actinopteri > Cypriniformes > Danionidae > Danio > Danio albolineatus. The sequence goes on along the minus strand of CAIGQQ010012135.1, from coordinate 12,270 downwards.
AGTAGTTTTATAAATGTGTACTTTTACTCTCACTTGAGTACATTTTTAGTGCAGTATCGGTACTTTTACTCCACTACTTTCCTTTTACCTGCAGTCACTACTTTATTTTTTTCTTGTAAATGGGGATTAGAAAAGTCAGACCTGTGATTCCTGTCCAATCAAATCGCACATAGAAGGTAAATCGCAGAATAATGAACTACCTCAAGACATGGGCGCTTTATAATTGCAGGAAACTGTTTGGAAGTATTAAGTGTCCAAGAAGATGTCCAAAATCTTTACACACATTGACCCGGAGACTGTTTAGATGCATGTCAATGATCAGAAGATGACTGTATGATGACCGAAATGGCCTTAAACACCCAGCAGACACAAGACGTCAACATGACATTAGATTGACGTTGTACCCTGACGTCATGGGGATGCTACATTTTGTTTGGAAATGAAAATCGGGTGACTTTAGAACTCAACGTCCGGCCAACGTCAATGTCCATTCTAAAACCAACCAAATATCAACTTCTAATGATGTTACAGCTTGAAGTTGTGTGGACGTTACCCCTATGATGTCTAATAGATGTTGGATTTTGGTTGCCATAACTGATGAATAAATGTCAGTATTTGAGGTCAACATGACGTTTAAGATGTTGACTCGACATTGGATTTGGGTCACTTCGACCAAAAATCGACCAAATGTCAACGTCATTTGATGTCATTATTGAACGTCAAAATAACACTGTCATTATAAACTGGTTAAACATTGAATTTTGGTCACCTGACGTCACAACGTAAGTCTAACCTAATATTGACGTCTTATGACATTGTGTGCCTGCTGGGCAATTACTAGATGTACTACAGAATGTTACATTTACACACACACATGCACAAAATGCATGTGCAAAATGCATCAGCTTTTCACAGTGTAATACTCACTACTCACTACTCTTGAGTACTTTTGAAAGGGCTACTTTTTACTCATACTTTGAGTAATATTTACAACAGATACTTTTACTCTACTTGCACTACATTTTTAGGCAAGTAATGGTACTTTTACTTGAGTATGATTTGTCAGTACTCTTTCCACCACTGATAACTACACCAATATTCTTCACTACTCTCATCCAGGGCCATGCACAGGGGGCTGGCCCAGTGGCTAGAGCCACTGCCCCTCTGCCCTCATTGAGAAACCAGGCTTAGTGATTCTGTTAATTCGCTCCATGTTTTACCGCCTGCTCCATAGCATCACTCACATAATCTGTGTGCCTGCTCTCTGGAAAGTGGAGACAACAGTTCTTGACGATCATTGCATTGCAAGGTATAGTCTCATTACAATCCACATTGCAGTTGGTGGTCTTCTAAAAGTCTTGACAACTTGAGCTAAATATCCATGTTCTAAGAATTTGAATGTCTAATCAAAATCTAATATCAAATCTAATATCAATAACAATTTTCTGTTGTTGGCACACTTTGTAGACAAAAATAAATCCTCAAAAAAACAAAACTCTGAAAACATGGATTCAAAGCTCCAGCAGGTAAATAATCATTTAGCTGTGTTTTGTAACACTTAAGTCTTCTATTTAGGTAGGCCTATATTCTCCATAATAATCACTTTGGCCCAGCTGATACAAGAAATCTAGGCTTCAGCACATCATTTTATTAAAACCATGCCAATAGTAGGCCTATAAATAGTAAAAAAAATGATATTAATATTCTAAAAGTTCATATAAATTTGTGGTGTATGATATTAAATTAAATGTGTAATACTTATTTTTCCATTGAAGATGAGGCATAAGCAGGCTCAGAGAGTGAGGGAGAGACCACTGAGCATGAGCTAAATCAGACAGGTACAGGTAAGATATTAACCTATAAGGGCTATAGGACATATAGTAATATTAGACAGACAGCAATAGAGATAGGAGACAATTCATTTTCTTGGAGCATTATGTATCCATTTCACAATTGGGTGGGTATGAAGATCTATACCCCTAAGTGTCTTATGAGCCTTTAGTGCTGCCCTTATTTTAAAATATATAAATAGAGGGTAACACTTTATTTCGATGGTCTATTTGAGTATTAGTAGACTGTCTACTTAATATCTGTTGATACTGACATTCAACAGACATTTAACTGACTATAAGAAACTTTGCAAGTGCATGTCAACTTACACTAACCCTAACCCTAAACCCAACCCTAACACCAACCTAACAGCCTACTTATAATCTAATGAGAATTAGTTGCAATGTAACAAACAGACCATCAAAATAAAGTGTGACCAAATAGAGTGTTGGGGGATATATAAATTTTTGTAACCAGCTCTTGAAAATGTAGGATTGACTTTTCTCCATTTATTTGACTTAATGTTAGAATACCTTTATTGGCCCATGATGGCTGATTAAAAGGTTGTCCACCAGAAAGTAGATTCATATTGTGCCACAGAGAGTGAGTATGCCAAATGGTTCTAGAAGGAAAGGAAGATTCTACCTTTTTAAATATTTTAAAGGGTATTAGATAAAATTTGATTAAAATTTAATCTGGTGGTGGAGGTAGGGGAAGCATAGAGCTTATGAAATTAATTCTGGGCAAGATATTAATATTTATTGTTTACATTTTTTATTGTAACATTATGGCCAATTGGATTAGGGGCATGTTTACTTAAAAAACAGAAATTCTTTCAAAGTCATTTAAAGCTTTGAGAGCATTGGGAAGTGAATTTTGTGAATCAGATGGAAATAAAAGTGTGTCATCAGCATATAAAGAGATAGAATGGACAGATGAGCCTAATTGAATTAGGGTAATATTTTTACTTTGTCTAATAAATTGAGCCAGTGGTTCTACAGATAGATTAAACAAAAGCAGAAAGAGAGGGCATCCCTGCTTTGTTCCCCTACAATACAAAAATTTTCTGAAATAATTTCACCTATAGTTACTCTTGCCAAAGGATTAGAATATGGGGTTTGAATCATTTTTATGAATTGATCACCGAAATGATTTTTTTTCAGAATGTACCATAGATAGCCCCATTCCAGGCGATCAAAGGTTTTTCTTCATCTATAAAAAGAAGGCCACTAGGTGTTTTCAATATTCCTGATTCAGCTATGACATGTAATACTCTACAAGCCAACGTCCTGTTATAAAACCTGTGTCACGCTCTTCTATAGAAAAAACAAATACGATGATCCAGAATGCAAGGTCCTTTAATGACCAGCCAGAGTAGGATAGACAGTTACAAAATGAAGTGATAATAACAGAAAAATAAAGCATGAGGCAGAAGGGAATCCAGAAAGTCCAGATATGGTGAAGATCTCCAGAACCGCTGGCAGATCCAAAACAAGCAGGGCGTCCTGACAGATACAGAGCACAAAATGAGCGATAACGAACTGACAAGATACAAAGCCACACACCTATATAGTGAGAGATAATTAGTCACAGCTGACACAAATATCAGCACACCTGATAAGCAACCACGTGATCAAAACAGAACGCTACACCATGCACATGAATAAGCAAAACAAAACCACGTCACAATAACAGAGAGGGGTGGACTGGAGTAGGCGGATTAATGGCCGTATGAAAAACGGGCTTTAATTTAGAAACATGGAACACAGGATGAATTCTCCTGTATGCTGGAGGAAGTTTGAGGCGGACTGCCACCGGGCTAATGATCTTAGTGACAGTAAATGGGCCGATAAATTTAGGAGCAAGCTTATTACAAATGGTACGCAAAGGAATGTTTTTAGATGAAAGCCACACTTTTTGACGGACGACGTAAATAGGAGGCTTTGACCGGTGGCGATTGGCTTTAGCCTTAGTGCATGCATCCACTTGGAGGAGGGTCTGTCTGGCCCTGCTCCAAGTGTGTCGACACCTCTGGAAAAAGGCGTGGACGGAGGGGACCGCAATTTTGGATTCCATACTGGGAAAAACTGGTGGCTGGTAACCTAAACTACACTCAACCGGAGATTGGTAAAGGTAGAGACACTGGTAAAGAGTTGTGTGCGTACTCAACCCATGAAAGCTGCTGACTCCAGGAGAAAGAATTCTGAGAAACCAAACATCGCTACATATGTTCGAGATCTTGGTTGGCTCTCTCTGTTTGTACGTTACTCTGAGGGTAAAAACCAGAAGAAAGACTAACCGTGGCCCCCAATAAACGACAGAACTCTCTCCAAAATTTAGATATAAACTGACGCCCCCTGTCAGAAACCACATCCGTCGGGAGGCCATGTATGCGTAAGACGTGATCAATGACAGCAATTGCTGTCTCTCTGGCTGACGGTAATTTAGGCAGAGGAATAAAATGAGTAGCCTTCGAGAACCGATCCACAACGGTCAAAATGACCGTATTGCCACAGGATGGCGGGAGACCCATGACAAAAGCTAGCGAGATGTGTGACCAGGGTCTCGAAGGCACTGACAGCGGCTGAAGAAGCCCAGCGGATCGGAAGTCTTAGAAATGGCACAAACAGAGCAAGTCAAAACAAACTCACGTATATCCCGAGCCATAGCTGGCCACCAGAATCACTGTTTAACCAGAAATAAGATGCGACTTACCCCCGGATGACTAGCCACTTTGGAAGAGTGTCCCCATCGAATGATGTCAGACCGGATCACCTCCTGGCACAAACAAACAACTCGGTGGACATCCGGCCAGGGGCGTTACCCTATCCAAGGCATGTCACTGCAGAAATGCAAATTCTCTGTGGAACAATGGGTTCGAGAGACGAAACACGGTTGGAAAAATCAAAAAGACGGGATAACGCGTCGGGTTTGATGTTCTTAGAACCCGGTCGATAGGAAATCGTAAAATCGAATCGTCCGAAAAATAACGCCCACCGAGATTGCCTAGAGCTTAATTGTTTGGCGGATTTGATGTATTCAAGATTCTTATGATCGGTCCAAACAATAAAAGGGACCCCCGAACCCTCCAGCCAATGACGGAACTCTTCCAGCGCGAGTTTGATCGCCAGCAGCTCCCTATTACCAATATCATAGTTACGTTCAGCGGAGGATAACCTGTGGAAAAAAAACCACGCAAGAATGCATCTTGCTATCCGATGAAGAGTGCTGGGACAGGATGGCTCCGACCCCCACCTCTGATGCGTCATCCTGCACCACAAACTGCCGAGAAGGATCAGGAGCCACCAGAATAGGGGCCGAAACAAAACAGCCCTTTAATTTTGTGAACGCAGCCTGAGCTGCGCTCGACCACCTGAATGGAGTTTTGGAGGAGGTTAAGGCAGTCAGAGGCGCGGCGAGCTAACTGAAATTGCAAATGAAACACCAGTAAAAATTGGCAAAGCCCAGAAACCTCTGCAGGGCCTTGCGGGAATCTGCAGTTGGCCAATTTACCACAGCTTGAATTTTCTCTGGATCCATACGCACCCCCTCAACTGACACGATGTGTCCTAGAAAAAGGACAGACTGTGCATGAAAAACGCATTTCTCCGCCTTGAGATAAAGCCCATTCTCTAACAACCTCTGAAGCACTCGCCTGACGTGTTGCACATGTTCCTGGATAGAACGGGAAAATATCAAAATGTCATCCAGGTAGACATAAATGAACTGATCTATCATATCTCGCAGCACATAATTAACAAGTGCTTGGAAAACTGCGGGGGCGTTGGAAAGCCCGAAGGGAAGAACACAATATTCAAATTGCCCCCTAAAAGCATTAAAAGCAGTTTTCCATTCATCCCCGGCTCTTATGCGAACCAGATGATAAGCATTGCGGAGATCTAATTTTGTAAAAAGGACGCCCCTGCAGATGCTGAAAGGCTGAAGACATCAACGGCAAAGGATAAGTATTCTTTACCGTAATATAGTATTCAGCCCCCGATGATCAATGCATGTGCGAAGTGAACCATCTTTCTTCTTCACAAAAAAAAAATACCGCTCCCGCCGGCGAAGAAGAGGGATGGATGATCTTAACTGTTAGAAATATCAGAAATATATTTCTCCATGGCCTCCCTCTCTGGAATAGAAAGAGAGTATAATTAGGCGGAGACGTACCTGGCAATAAGCCTATAGCACAGTCGTAGGGACGATGAGGAGGCAGAGAAGCAGCTCGAGACTTACTGAACACTCTTTTTAGGTCGAGGTACTCACTGGGCACGTTTGACAGGTCTGTACACTCCTCCTGGAACACAGAACAAGACACAACAGGACGAGCAGACGAAAGACAGGATACATGACAATTCTCGCTCCAAGAAATCACATAATCCTTTCCCCAACAAATCTGAGGCTTATGAAGAACCAGCCAAGGATGCCCAAGAACCACTGGTGTATTGATGGTGTCTGTTAAAAAAAATGAAATAATTTCACAGTGATTATCTGAAGTTAACAGCCTTATTGGACCCGTGGAGTGAGTGATAGATGGCAAAGAGCGCCCGCAAAGGGCATGAACTACAATAGGTTGAGCGAGGGGAATAATAGGAATTTTTAGGCTAAAAGCAAAGTTCATGTCCACAAAATTACCCTCTGCCCCAGAATCAATGAGGGCCTGACAGTTCTGAGTTTGAGAACCTCAACACAACTTAACTGAGAGCAGGGTGGCAGCAACAGAGGATTTCATCAAATTAATTTCACCCGTCAGTAACCTCTTACCTACTGACGGGTGTTGGCTTTTACTGGACAGGATGCCACAATGTGTCCCGCCCCTCCGCAGTACAGGCAAAGTTCCTCAGTCCGCCGACATTGCTTCTTCAGTGAGAGACGAGATCTGCCCATCTGCATGGGTTCCGGACCGGAAGTGACGCCATCCACGCCCGACAGAAGTGTAGCCAGAAACAATCCCTGATCAAAACATGGCACCCTCCTGTTGCGTGTCTCTTTCCAAAGCAGTCTGGCGTCAACCCGGATCGCCAAATCAATGAGACTGTCCAAAGTTTTTTGAAGATCTAACGCAAAAATCTCCTCTTGGACGTGATCCGCAAGCCCATGTAGGAACATGTCCCACTGGGCTTCTGCGTTCCAACCACACTCATCCGCTAAGGTACGGAACTCAATGGAAAAATCCGTCACACTGCGGCTCCCTTGTCAAAGCTCCGCTAAGACCCGGGCCGCCTCTCTCCCCGAAGCTGCACGATCAAAGACCCTCTTTAGCTCCTCCGAAAAAGATTGAAAAGTCATACAACATGGGAGTTTCTGATCCCATACAGTGGTTCCCCACAGAGCAGCTTTACCTGAAAGGAGGGTGATGACGAATGCAACCTTAGCTTGCTCTGTGGGAAAAGACGAGGGCTGCAAGGTCATGTACAGCGAACATTTTCCCAAAAAGGAACGGCACAAATGGGGTTCTCCTGGATAAAATTCTGGTGAAGGAGACGAGGTTCAGTCTGTCGACTCACCGCCTCCGCTGCAGGGAGTGTCGGTGGACTGGAAGTTTCAGCCTGAGTGACGACCTCCCCCCTGAACTGCTGGACTTGGGTGGTAAGTGTTGTTACCTGTGTGGCCAGGCTCTGTATGGCCTGGTAAGTGGCTGCCATTTGCTCGTCATGTTGGTTGATTCGATCTGAGTGACGCTTGCTGGATCCATTTTACGGTCAGTTCGTTCTGTCACGCTCTTCTATAGAAAAAAACAAATACGATGATCCAGAATGCAAGGTCCTTTAATGACCAGAGTAGGACAGACAGTTACAAAATAAAGGGATAATAACAGAAAAATAAAGCGTGAGGCAGAAGGAAATCCAGGAAGTCAAGATATGGTGAAGATCTCCAGAACTGCTGGCAGATCCAAAACAAGCAGGGTGTCCTGACAGTGTCACGGTTCATGGATCTGTGTGTTCCTTTCTGTGTGTATGTGTGTGCATGTGGGTGTACCTGTGTTGGTGTGAGTCTGTTAGTTTGGGTATGAATAGCGTGGCTGTCTGTGTGCTTACCCCGTCAGCTGTGTGGTCACATGGAGGGAATCATTCAGTGGGCTGATTAGCATGCAGCAGCTGTTTTGTGTTATCTCAGCTATTTATACCCAGCGTCCACGTCTCCCTTTGTCAGTCCGTTGTCTCAACTTGTGTTTGTGTCTCTCAGGCTCCCTACGTGTTAATGCTGGTGGTGAGTTGCTGTGAATATCATTCCGTTGTGGAATTTATCTCCTATGGCTATTACCTACTTCCTGAACTTTGTCTCATGTGATCGACTATGAGTTTCGTCTGTGACTCGTACTTCCTGGTCTACTGTGTGAAGTTTCCCTCAGCTGTTTAGCTGCTTCATTTCCACGAGAAGATACCTCTTGTATTCTCCACCGCCTCATTCACGAACTGTTATTTGAGCCTTGTTTGATTCCAGTCTGACATTAAACATTTCATATTTTACTCTCGCAATTGAGTCTCTCTGTCATATCATTACAGACAGATACAGAGCACAAAATGAGCGATAACGAACTGACAAGATACAAAGACTGCCACGCACCTATATAGTGAGAGATAATTAGTCACAGCTGACACAAATATCAGCACAGCTGATAAGCAACCACGTGATCAAAACAGAACGCTACACCACGCACATTAATGAGCAAAACAAAACCACGTGACAATAACAGAAACACACCTGGAAGTACACATAGCCTGCAACTGTGACAACCTGATTGGTCTGGATGAATTAACTTACTTATCACTGACTGTAGACGCTTGGCAATAACTTTAGCATAAATTTTAATATCTTCATTAATAAGAGAAATAGGTCTATAGTTGGAACACTCAGAAAGATCTTTATCGGGTTTAGGTAAAAAATGGTTTTTAAGGCAGTATTAAGATCTTTATGAAAATGACCTTTAGTTATGGCATTGATTATTGTTTGTAGTCAAATGTGTCCCAGTAGGTCCCATTGCACTAGATATCCTAATGACATGCCTAAATGTTTTGGTAATATCTGAGGGGTTTGAGGTGAGGACCTGTTAAGAGTTTTTTATTGCATGTACTGTATGTTTACCATTTGGTATCGGCAGGGGGTTTGCGCTTCTCTTTCCGTGACTGTATGTAAATAGCTTGGTGTCGGCGGAAAGATTATTTGCATTCAAGAGATATTTGGTGTGAGTGACCAGGTATTGTCTTTACTTAACTCTATAGGGAGGGGTGAGAGACCTTTTCATCAGACGCACAGAGACCCTTTAAATGATACAGAACCCGGATCTTAGCATGTGAATATGCAATTGAGAATATGCAACAGAGACCATTGTAACGTTCAGGAAGGGCAAGTGATACAGAACCCGGACCTTTAGCATGTGAATGTACATTGTTTAAAACAGAGACCATTGTAACGTTCAGGAAGGGCAAGGTGTGAGGGTTTGTGGGGGAAATTTCGCACAGTTCAGCTCATTATAATGCTCATTGTTCTCTTCAGCTGCGTGTGGCGCCTTCCAGTCTAGTATCTCTTTCTCTCAAATTTTAGGCATAATTTTATCGATCTTACAATGTAAAGTCCAGCATTGTGTCATTATTCGGTTTCCTCCATTGCATCCTGGAACTGAGAGTGTAAAGACCTGTGAGCCGTCAGGAAAGTCGTTCGCTCCAGCCCCTCGATGTATTTCTCGGTTTCATCCGGCGACTGTAGGGATGGCTATATCTCTCCATGATCATCAAAGGTTGAAAGCTGTTGTGAGGATTAAACAGCGACAACTACCAGGCGATAAAACAATAAACTCTCTAATCTTCTGAGATCCCATCACCTCTACTCAGGCCTTTTGGCCCTCCCTAGTTATACGACCGGGGGTATTGAAAGGTTACGCAGGAATGACCAGAATTCAGGTTTCTATGGTGAAATGATATATGTTGTGTATTTGCTAAATTTCCAAACCTTAGCTTGTCATGTTTGGTATCATTTTAAATGTCTCTGTGTGATTGGTAAAGTGGTCTTAATGTCACTGTGATATTTCACTTGTATTTGGTTATTTGGGTTTTGACTTTGATAAAATCTCTGCCAGATGCTCCCCCCTCCAGAGATGATTAACACCTCAAGTTCCCCAGGCAAGGGTCACTTCTATTGTCTTGACTTTGTGGCTGTTTGTTCTGAGTTTGGTATATAAGGTAAAGATGTGGTGTGGGTCATTAGGATTCTGTAGCCAGGAGACCCCGTTGCAATGTAGAAGTTTCTGGGCTTTGTATCAGAGCTTATATGTTGCAATGTCTTTCTACATGGTCAGGTATTAATATTTAATTTTGTTGTACAATCTGAATTGGCTTATCTTGTGTAATTATGTGAATTGGAATGGAAAATCTTTGCCTGACAAATAAATGTAAAACTCTTGTTTAACTATAATATCTCCTGAAATCACTTAAATCTAGTAGATCGATTAGGCTGTTTCCACAACCGACGACCGGGATTAGTCATACATTCAGGCTTAGATGGATGGAGCATGGGCACAGCATTTGAGACCTGTTGATTTCTGACAATCACTGACTTAGTATGACATAATCTAGGGGCTAAATCAAACTTTCTTTATGTATGAGCAAGCATGGGGCAGCCTATTATTACTTAAAGGAAATTAGTTTACAGTTATATCCTCTATCTAAGAACCAGAACCGGCGAGGATGTGTCTGTGAGCAGATGTAACTGGCCAGCATACTCACTCTAAGTGACTTCGTGTAAACAATGAACCATTAATTGAAAATAAGGATTTATTAGGTTAATCTAAATTAGACCAAATCACAACCTATAAGGTAATCAACTTGAATTGGATGAATGAGTATCTAAATTATAATGAATTGGAGTCAGATTAAATTCAGAGATGAAAGCGAATCAAAATACGTTTTCATAAGTAAAAATATTTATTTTTACATGTGCTAAAAGGCTTACATGCATTTACCTTCACCCATACTGTTAGCTCTGTCATTGGACTAATAGATGGACCCTAACAGACTCAAATGAGCATTTTTGACCTTTGAATGAGACTTTCAGCATTGCCGGGTAAATCATAAAGGTTTCCACACCTTTCTGTTGAAGTTTGGATCAGACAGGCAAAAACGCTTTTTTTTTCTATGCAGTCACGGCACTGTAGTCCGCATGGAATTCAAGACGCAATTCTCCAGACAGTGTGGGCTTTGCTTTACATGCGCCGACAAGGATAGCCTGCCTGTCCAGATAACGGAGAAGTTAAAATATCATCGCTCGTGGTCTATTTGAATTAGAATTCGAGTAGACTCTATAAGCTCTGTCAATCTCTATTGGATTTGCACAAACTGACTGGTCAGGGATCTATTTCGTCATCGGAAGGCGCCGAGAATGGCTGCCGTGGTACGGAGCTCCTCAGCTGTTGCAATGTTTTTGTTTGTTTTTCCTGTTTTGACTTCTCCGGCGTTTTGCAGAGCGTTGTTCTCGGCACGGCAGCTCTACGCTACAAGACGCGCAGGCGGGGTAAGCGAGCAGGCGCGCTCGTCAGACTGCGCGGCTTCAGAATGCCGCTGCCTAGCATTCATCTGGCGAATCTCCACTCTCTTCCTAACAATATGGAGGAATTACTTCTGCTCACTCGCATAAGTAAGGACTTTAACAACTCTGCTGCGCTGTGTTTCATGGAAACCTGGCTAAACGAAGCCATCCCGGACAGCGCATTACAACTACCAGACTTCCAGCTGTACAGAGCAGATCGCGACACGGAGGCAACGGGGAAAATGCGCGATGGTGGGACATGCTTTTACATCAACAGTAGGTGGTGTACGGATGTAACTGTGTTAAAGAAGATGTGCTGTCCTGACATGGAAGTGCTTTTCAATAAATGCAAGCCGTTCTACTCACCGCGGGAGTTTTCCTCGTTTATTCTGATCAGTGTTTACATCCCACCGCAAGCGCACGTGAGTACTGCTCTTTCACTGCTGGCTAATCTAATCATAGAGACAGAACAAAAACACCCAGACTCTGTTTTTATCATTCTTGGGGACTTTAATCAAGCAAAACTCACACATGAGCTGCCTAAATTCAGACAGCATATTACATGCCCTACCAGAGACAATAGCATTCTGGACCATTGCTACACAACAATAAAAGATGCATATCGCTCTGTGGCCAGAGCAGCTCTAAGACTCTCCGATCACTGCCTGGTTCATCTTATACCAGCTTACAGGCAAAAACTTAAAACTACTAAGCCAGTATTAAGGACTGTTAAGAGATGGACCAACGACACAGAGTAGGTCTTACAAGCCTGTTTTGAATGCACTGACTGGAGTAATTTTGAAGCTGCAGCCACCGACCTGGACGAGCTCACAAAGACCAGAACCTCCTTATCATTTAACAATGATAAACCATGGTTCACACCAAAACTTAGACAGCTTCGTCAGGTCAAAGAGG
>CAIGQQ010012097.1:0-10292 GCA_903798035.1 Danio albolineatus | reverse complement strand
TATATATATATATATAACCTGGAGACTTTAAACTTTTAACGATTATGATCTACCCTCTACTTAAACAAAAGAATACATTACCTGTGCATTAAATTCAAACGTAAAAATCTCTTTAATGAAAGTACTAGCAGGTAAAGTCCATCCATCTGTTGTTAATGCAGCAGCAGGTGCAGTGGACAGTTCGTGTTCTTGGGCATGTGTATAGAGATCACAGACTGGTTTATGTGGGCATGAGATGTGACACTGTCTTCTATTTCTTCTATGCAAACATGTGCTTGACGGACATGCATGACCATTAAACACTCAAGTCTTTTGTAACACCTCGCTAACATTAATGCCATGTTTTTTAGACAGTGTATCAGGAATTTCAACTTTTACAGTAGCAAGTTGGCATGACAACTGTTTTATTTGACGGCAACATGGTGGGAGGAGGCACCTTTTAAAAACCATTCTTGAGCACTGCTTCTCACATTATTTAGACAGGCACATTATGTGTAAATAGGCCCCTAATGTCTTTTTTTTTTGCTTATCTCCGCTGAATGGAACATCTGGACTAACTGTATTGGTTGTCAGAGTACATGAAGTGAATTGTGACGCCTGTACCGTGAGGGTTCAGGATAAATACATGTACTATTACACCCCTACTAAATACCCCATTTGCTTTATCAGACTTGACTTTATCATCCAGTTCTAAACGACATCATTTCTGAATTGCAGCAGAGATTGTGTTTCTTTCCAGACGGGTTGAAGATCGATCAGCTTTAATGTCATCTCTCTTCCTCTCTGTCTGTGTTCATCTGTCTGTCATGACATATGTTCTACAGTCTCTTTGCATAGACACATCAGTGTATCTGTTTTGCCCCTCTCTATTTTCACATTTGTTTAATTTCTTTTATTAAGTTTTATTGTGGCTCTAAACGAAGCATGTCAGATATATTGCTAATGTTTGTGTTCATTATGTAAAAGTTTTGATAGACATGGTTAGGTGACTGCACTCTATTGTAAGCATGTTTGTGAGAGTGTGTTTTGTCATTTCCAGGCCCTAAATGGCTTTTGTCAGGAATATTTACGAGAGAGTGTACGTGTGCGCATGTGCGTGCGTGTGTGAGTGAATGTGAATTTGTAGTCCATCGCTTTCAGAATAAGTGCTGAAACTGCAGCTCCAGGCAGTGCTGTTCCTCTGCTATAATGTGAGTACATTTTACACATCATAATTTAGCTATAAATCTTCTTCCAGCATGCAGAGCAAAACCACCGACACTCAGCTGCAGCCCGTCCCCACAGCCCTGTCAAAATGACATGCACACAGATGCACAAATGTGCACACATACTCAAAATGTAGATGAACTTTGATGTAGTGATGTAGTGTATACATGGGAAAATCATGTGTATGGTGTTTCATGTCAATGTACTGATTTAACTTAAAGACATTTAAATAACCGAGCTGTTTGCTATTTTGTCCTGCATCAAGCTATATACATACACATATAAATACAGTACTCCACCTCATGTTGTTCCAAACATTTGAGTTTTATTTTTCTGTTGAATACAATGTATATATGTATACGATTTAAAGCTAGAAACTGTCTCTCTAAGCCAAATGCAGTCAAAAGCTAAACATAGCCACCATGAGAACTGCAGTGGATAATTTGCTTCAGATTAGGCTATTAAAGTCATGCGAAATGATATTTAAGCTAAAACAGTTATTATAAACAATTAACATTGTGTTATTATTTTAACATATTATTTTAATATTGTATTACTACTATATAACCACAACAGCGGCCTGTTTCTTTGTGTAATAGATGCCCTTAAAATTCAGCTTTTTACTATTATATATATGCACACAAACAGTATATCAAATCACTTTTATTGTCACATCATCAGCAGCACGTGTGCTATGATGAGTGAAAAGCTTAGGTGCTGGCTCCAGACAGTGCAAATACAACGACAGTGCAAAATACAGACAGTGCAAATACAACGACAGTGCAAAATACAGACAGTGCAAATACAACGACAGTGCAAAAATACAGATCGTGCAAAATGCACACAGTGCAAAATACAACATACGACAACATACTCCCAAAAGGAAACAAAACAATGTACAATTGCAATGTTGACAGCAGTACGTATAAGACGATAAATATGTGAATAGGTGTACACGTAGTTGTAGGCAGTATTGTTTTAAGTATGGATTGATTAAAGTGCAGTGCATGCTACATGTTGATGATGTGCAGTGAGTAATGCTATATGAGTAAGCTATTAAAAATGCTAAACTATGCGTTTTGTGCTTTGAAAAGTCCCCTTAATACTAAGTTCAGCCATGGAGCAATACATTGATTTTCCTTAGCAGACAACACCAATAAAATCTTGAGTGATAAAAAAAAAGAATATTTTCCTTTGTCATTTGTCTCTTGTTGGCTGGCATAAAAGAGCGATTCCAGTGCATGCTGGGGGAATTTGAACGGAGGGTTGTGTAAAGAACAGACCTGCAGATAAAAAAGCCAACTTACTGTAAAGCCTCTTGATAAAAAGCCTGTGTTCGCCACCCCCCCCTGTCTCTTTTTCTCTCTCATCCTTTGTTCCTCTTTATTTATTTCATTAAGAAATATGACAGCCCTTTTCATGGCTGTGTCTCGATTCAAATAAAATCTGTGACTGGGAGTGTTGCCCCATGCGATTTAAACAAGTGAATGAAAAAACATTTTTATGTAGGGTCGCTCTGTGAAAGAAGCTAGTTCATTTTACAGTCTAATGGCATTGTATAATATGACACTTAGGGAGGAGAAGGAATTTAAGGCACGTGGAATCTGCTGACATCAGTGGTACCTGAGAAAACTTGCCGTGTAGCAAATGCATCCGCAATCTACAAATTGCACACCAATTAAGCCAGCTAATTGATGTGTACAGCATAAAGATGTGCGACTAGATCAACATAAACACAGCCTCACCTCATCATAGTGTGCAATCACCTCTGTGTCAAGGTGATGAATGTGCAGATAAACACCTGCATCTTTAGCAGCAGAAACCCTCAGATAATTGTTAGGAAGAACATGCAGTCATTTAGCGGATGCTTTAGTCCACCATTGTTGTTGCAGCGAGGTGTGCTACGACTATTAGCGTACCTAAAAATGAAAATTCTGTCATTAATTACTCACCCTCATGTCATTTCTTTTCCCTGAGACCTTTGCTCATCTTCGAAACAAAAATTTAAGATAAAAAGATCAAATCTGAGTACTCCCTCATCCAACCGTTGATGGGAAGTTCGGATCATTTTACTCACTCGGACATTTAAGTCACGTTCAGCGAGGTGAACAAAACTTTTTTCGAGTCATTTCGTTCATTTCATTCAATTTGCCTAAAATATACTTAAAATGTTGAGTTGCTTTCAAACTCATTTACAACTACACCAAACTTTGATCACACTACATAACTAGAGTGCTATAAGAAATAGAAAATAATCATTTATTGTTTACCTGTTCTTTTGTCTATGATTATGTCAACTCACCTTTTCTGACAGGTCTTCAAATTTGAGTGGTTAGTTCACCTCACAATTGGGTAGGCTAAATTGTCCGTAGTGTATGAGTGTGCATTAGTGTGTATGGATGGTTCCCAGAGATGGGTTGCAGCTGAAAGGGCATCCGCTGCGTAAAAAACATGCTGGATAAGTTGGCTGTTCATTCCGCTGAGGCGACCCAGGATTAATAAAGGGACTAAGCCGACAAGAAAATGAATGAATGAGTTCTCCTCACATAGACAGTCCCATATAAGCTTAATCAATGGACACAGTCTGAGCCAAAAGGAGCAATGATTAGTTATCCTTTCAGGTCTTCTGGTTTTTGAGTCGTTTGTTTTTCACGTGAAAAAAAGAGAGATGACTCAAACCCGAGGACTCGAGAAATGAATGGATCAAATCGGATTTCAACTCTAAATGCATATGATTGGCTTCTGTCTTTCACATGATGAACGAATGACTCAAACTGAGGACTCAAGACATGAACGGATCAAATGTTTTTATGGCTCTGACTGCATATGATTGGCTTCTGCCTTTCATGTGATGAACGAACGACTCAAACCTGATAGAAGACTCAGAAAAGGAACTAATCTTCAACTTGAACGAATCATTCAAGAACGACCCATCAGTACCTTATACAGCAATTGTCCAGAGATATTCAAAGTTCAATAAAGAAACCAAAAACACTTTCAAATATTCTATATGACATCAATTGTTCATCTGCAATCATATGAAGCTCCAAGAACACCTTTGTTTGGCAAATGTCTCCTCTCCCATATCAAAACATGCCCAGATCTGATGCAGAAGACATAATGAACAAAGGACACCGACGGACAAAGTTGTTTTTTTCTTTAGGTCGCACATTTACTTTGGTTCTCTCAGACTAGAAAGACTCTAATCTATTGTTACTCAAAGTACTTGAGGTTGGCATAGGCAAGCATGATAGCGTGGCGAGCAGCATGTAGGAACAGAGGAAGGCCTGAAGATTACTAATCCCTGTTGAGACACAAGGGTTTGGTATGGTAGCTATGGGCCTGGCAGAGCTAGGAGCCAACCCATAAACCCACTATGGTATGACCCATCAGTTAGTCCTGGAGGAGGTGTGTGTTGGGGCTGGAGAGGAAAAGACCAGCAGGATGGTGGTGATGAAGTAGCAGGGTGCATTTGAGAAGAACTGATATCTGTAAGAAAACACTTTAGTGGATTAAGTTATTGTCCTTAACAGTTTGTGATGTGCTTTGTATCCCAGAGAATTTTAATTTACACATCTACGGTGAGAATGAATCAGGAGCATTGCCTATTGGCAGGAGTTCCTTACAGCAATTACAAATTCACAGTGGATCAAGTCATCAGTCGTTGTGTTATATGATTTCCTTTCTAGCTCAGCAAATCTAAGGTAAGGATGATTCAGGAGCATGTCTTCTATGCCCCGAAAGGGTTAATTAGAGCACATCTTAAGCAGATGCTCAACATTCTCGTTGCACCAAGTTTAAGTTTAACTGTAGCTTATTTGTGACATAAAGGAACACAACTTACACACTTCTAAATGGTTCTGTGTTGTGTTACACACTTCTAAATAAGTTTTGTGTTGCATCAATGAACCTAGGATAAACGAAACTCTATGTTCCAGCTAAATATTTATAAAAGTATCTTCCCATGAATAACAATAGAAAACAGATGACAGATGAACCACAAGTTGTCCCTCTGCTCACATCTTTCAATGAGAGTTTTGTTTTGTGAATTTGTTCTGAAATGTTCTCCCTGTTTTTGCTCTGTTCCAGTTTGCACTAATTTCAAGTTTAATGTTTTGATTTTCATAAATTCATGTTCGGGCCTATATTTGAAGACCTCTGATTGGGTTTTATGTAATTCAGTGTGCATTACCTTACAGAGACGTTACAACCTACTTACTACGTTCTATAACTAGCTAGTAATTTCTAAGCCTCCAGTGTGTACTTTACATTTTAGTTTATACAATTGATGGCTGGTGCAACTCTACTCAGGAAAGGGCCATTTCCACTGGTGGCACAATCAGGTGCTGAAGTCATAGTTGTCACTGGAGGAACATCACCTTTTTCCAGGTTGGGGGCAGCCATAATCACAGCCAAAGTCAGAAGCTGGGAAGTTAATCTCGACTTTGGAATGGGAGGTTCGAGATTGTCAAGGAAGGCAGCTCAAATTCTTAGTGAAGGAATGCAGAGGGGAATGATGGACAGCTATGATAGGATCCAGAGGCTCTGGTGACTGTGTAAGGTCTACAATTGGATTACTGGAGCTGTGAAGAAGATGGCTATCATGTCTGCCATGGAAGCTGTAGAAAGAGCCTCCAGATGACAGTGGTTTAAGAGGAGTGATCTGTAGGCTACTGCTGTATGGACACAAGTCAGAGTCTGATCTTTTTTGTTTAAACTAAGTAAATATCCGAAAAATGAGTCCCCAATACAGAAATATCAGATCTTCATCCATATCACTGTTTACATCACACTTGTGTTACCAAGACAATGACTGATACATTACATTCCAGAGAGCTCCGTTATGTATGGTTATTTTATTTTGGGATTTGGCATTATGTTAATGTTATTCTTGAGCTATTCTTGTTGTATACTGTAGGTGTGCTGTTCTGGGTTGTCATTGGGTGGTAAAGAATAGAAGAGTTTTGTTTAGGAGCCTCACCTCAGTGATGCTAATCTGCTTAATGAACTCTCTCTTTGTTGAGTAATGGTCTCTGCTCAGTGCTTAAACTGCATTTGTGTGTGTGTGTGTGTGTGTGTGTGTGTGTGTGTGTGGGTATGTGGTTTCATTTTGAAATTACTCTCTGATAACCTTTAATGAGAATTGCATCTGTAATGAGAAAAAGGAACACTAGAGATGTTGGCTTAGGTTTGTTAAAATAGTTGCTGTTTATTTGCAAAGTGTGTTCTGCTTATTTAGACAGTAGAGTTCTACTCACAGCCACATTTGATACGAAAATATAGGACTTACCAGACTTCATGAGAGAAGTGTTGAATTAATTAGTAATTTATGAATAAATGGTTCTTTTGAGTAGGATTCTCTCTATGAATAGGTTGGTCAAGTCCAAATCAATAGTTTGAATCAAGGTTTCGAGTTACTAACTTCAGTTTTTTTCCTCAAGAAAAGTCAATTTACACTGTGGCCATAATACTATGCCTCTGGGCAGCTAATTCAGTCATGCAAGACTAAATCCTATTTACTTAATGCTATTTTAATCTCAAATAATGCTTGTCAAATTCACATATTAATAAAATATTACAAAACAAATCTGACATAAGCTGTCTCATAAACATTGTTCCCTACTTTCACATTTAGTTAAAAATATATATATATATTTAGTCCTTCAAGCCTTAAATAGCACGTACAAAGCCAGTTTGGGTTTATTTTGGATTAGAGATTGCAAGTGAAGTCATGTATATCTGACACATTTAAGCCTAACTTCAAATTGTCAATTGTTAGTATTAAGGCTGCACGATATTGAAAAACACTGACACTGTGATATTTTACTTTTTTTGCGATATATATTGCTATATACTGTATCTATAAAATTTCACCAAAGGATCAAATAGTACTGTTTGGAAAGAATTTATAGTCACACTTTATTTAAAGGTTAAATTCTCGCTAATAGCAAATCATTAAATGTGACTTTTGCTTCAAAAAACAATTTTTTTCTTATTAATGGATATCAAGGTAGTTTAGTTCCAGTGATGGGTTGCAGCTGGAAGGGCATCCCCAGCATAAAACAATTGCTGGATAAATTGGCGGGTCATTCTGCTGTTGTGACCCCAGATTAATAAAGGGATTAAGCTGAAAAGAAAATGAATGAATGAAAAAAATGAAGGTATTGGGTTTGGGATGTAGAATAAGATCATGCAGAATTTGTAGTTTATAAGTACTAAAAAGCAGCCAGTATCCCAATAACATGCATGCTAATAATGCTAGTTGTTAACTCTAGTTAATAATGAGAGTTGGTCCCTTAAAATGTTGTCATGTATGTGTTAAATGTTTTCATTTTGATTGATTGGGATAATTCTGCAGGGGAGTGCATAAAATGTTACAAACAAACTAGCATTGATGAATTCAACAAAGCAAAGATAAAAGTGAAATAAGCAGTGCATGCTTTATGATTCTGTTTATGTAAATGTAAAAAATACACTGCAAAGTCAACTAAACATTGCATATCTATGTGATGTGACTATTGCAGATGCACACATTGCGATATCGATGCTGAAATTATATATTGTGCAGCCCTAGTTATTAATAATGGCTTTAAATTCATTTATTCATTTTCCTTCGGCTTAGTCCCTTATTTATCAGGGGACGCCACCGCGGAATGAACCGCAAACTATTCCAGCATATGTTTTACGTGGCAGATACCCTTCCAGCTGTAACCCAGTACTGGGAAACACGCATACACTCTGACATTCACACATGCACTCATACGCTACGGCCAATTTTGTTTATTCAATTCACCTATAGCGCACATCTTTGGACTGTGGGAGAAACAAAAGCTCCCGGAGGAAACCCACGCAAACACTGGGAGAATATGCAAACTTCATGCAGAAACGCCAACTGGCCCAGCTGGGACTTGAACCAGCCACCTTCTTGCTATGAGGTGACAGTTTTAACCACTGAGCCACCATGCCACCCCTGGCTTTATATTGTGAAGCTAAATTATTAAAATTTATGTTTGATTTGCATTGATGCAATCATATTTTTACATTGCCTACTCCAATTTTCACTGCATCAGCATTCTTTTTTCCGCCTTGTAAATGCATTTAAATTCATTATATTTCTGTGAATGTTATCTCTTAATCTTTACCAGGGAAGTGAATTGCTGGCTTTCTCACATGTGCATGTGTGACACCTTCAGGTGCATATGATCCAGAGTTAAACACAAACTCTGTGTTAAACCCTGA
Organism: Danio albolineatus; assembly: GCA_903798035.1. NCBI lineage: Eukaryota > Metazoa > Chordata > Actinopteri > Cypriniformes > Danionidae > Danio > Danio albolineatus. Next base: position 1,847 of record CAIGQQ010012097.1, on the reverse strand, counting down.
GCTAACGGAAAGTTTCTAGCGGAAAGCTTTGTGAAGTCCTGTTACGTGATTTTAACCAGTTTGGATATGCTGGTTTTATAAATCTTAAATTTGCTCAGCAACCCGGAATTTGTTCAGCTCATTTTGTGGAACAGGCCTCAGTTAATCAAAACAATTTTAAACTGGAGAAATAATGGTACAAAACGTTTACAGAATTTCATTTTGGAGTGAACTATCCCTTTAACACACTTCTTCCCCTTCCTATCTTCTCCCCAGCCTGCAGATGTAACAACCATGCCAACGTCTGCCACTCCAGCTCAGGAAAATGCTACTGTACCACTAAAGGGGTCAAAGGAGACCAGTGCCAGCTGTGAGTATCTTCGCATAACCCATCATCCTCCCTGCATTCTGTCATTCAGAGAGTGAGTGACAGACACACACACACACACAAGCCCTTCAACCAAACACAACGTTTCCTCACATTATCGTGCTCTCATTAGCATCATAGGACATTCACTTCACACATTTAACCCTCTCATAATGTTCTCTGGTATTAATTCCCACCTAAGTGTCTTTCTAATCCCAGGACATTAATTTTAATGGCAACCTCTGCTGTGCTGTGTCAGCAAGCCCCCTGTTCATAGTGGCTAAGGGAACTTATCAGCGGTTTAAATAGCACTTTTGGGGCTGACACTGTGCCCTGTATGTGTGTGTGTGTGTGTGTGTGTACATACTGAAGTCTATAAAGACAGAATGCTGTGTGGATGTGTTTGTAACAGGCTGCTCCACCGCCACTGGCACTGATAATGTATTAAGCAGTAATGAGATCCCCAGGACTTAGACAGACTTCTCAAAAGTTTCTCTTTTCTACACACCCTGCATCTTTAAAAAAAATTAAATACCACTTGTGTGACCTGTGGGTAGATAGTTAGACGGCACACAAGCTGTGTAACTTCAAACACATACCTGAATGGCATGGATAGATTCGTCTTGTTGGTCGGTGCTGCTCAATGAGGTGATTGCTGTCTTTGTTGATGTTTCGCTCTTGCTGCACATCACAAGGCAGTGGAGCGGATGTACATGTAGGTTTGTTTACTGTGTTACAGTACACTGACGTGACTCATACAGTAGACTTCGGTTAGAAAAAATATGTTATTTATAAATGCTGCTTCTGTTATTTTGTTCCAATAATTGTGCATGAGGCAGAATACATTTTCTCAAGTTTAAGAATCATATATTCTCTTTTGTCTCCCTTTTAAAGCTTAATTTTAAAGGACTAATTGAGGACACGGCAGAGGCTTTATCTAAAAGACAGTGCTGTATAAAATTATCTTTATTCTTGAGGGTTTGTCAAAATAGTCAGGATGTATAAAAACAAATTCAGCTCTAAATGAAAAACTGAAGGAGTATTTCACCCAAAAGTGAAAAATCTGTCATTATTTGTTCACCGTTTACTGTTCCAAACCTGTTTGAGTTTCTTTTTTTCTGTTGAACACACAAGAATAAATTTTGAAGAAAGCTGGAAACCTGTAATCATTGATTTCCATAGTATTTGTTTTTCCTACGTTGGAAGTCAATGGAAATCAATGGAAGTCAATGTTCTTAAGCATTCAAGAGAATAAAGTAACACATAAAGTTTTGGAACCACTTGAGGATGAGTACTGTATAAAGTGTGGATATTTTCATAAACCATCCATTTAGATGAACTCCATCTTCTTTCACCAGCTGAGCTACTTTTGGTTTTGCCATTGTTTTTGAAGCTATTGAAGTGCTTGGGCCACAGAAGATTTATTTATGTAATTTACGTAATTAACTTTTATTAGAATCAGAATCAGAATCAGTTTTATTGCCAAGTGTGCTTCACACAC
>CAIGQQ010012094.1:0-11644 GCA_903798035.1 Danio albolineatus | reverse complement strand
ACACACACACACACACACACACACACACACACTGACACACACACACACTCACACACACACATATATTTATACACACACATTCACTCTATGGCCACTTTATTAGGTACACTGGTACCGAGTTGGACGTGCTTTTGCCTACAGAACTGCCTTAATCCTTAGTCGCATAGATTCAACAAGTTACTAAAAATATTACTCAGAGATTTTGTGCAGATTTGTCACCTGCACATCCATGATGCGAATCTCCTGTTCCACCACATCCCAAAGGTGCTCTATTGCATTGAGCTCTAGTGACTGAAGGCCATTTGAGTACAGTGAACTCATTGTCATGTTCAAGAAACCAGTCTGAGATGATTTGCGCTTCATGACGCTTGAAATTTGCCTTAACAAGAATGTGTACCTAATAAAGTGGCCAATGAGAGCATATATGAAACTAAAAAAAAAAAAAAAAAAAAAAAAAAAAAAACTTTATGTGTGGTTTATGTCTATTTTCAATTTTCAGACATTTCGGTCGTCATCACCACCTTTCTACTGCAGTGATATCTTCTCGCATTGTCAGTGTGTAACGTGGTGTGTAAATTCAAGCTGAGTAGAGATTCAGACAAGGGCCACTTCAGTTTACGCTACAAACTAAAGGTCTTAAATGAGACAAAGGCCAGAAGAGAGAGAAAACAAAGCTGAGGGTGGATGAAATGCTCACACTATATTAAATCTCCATCCCTTGCTATGGTAATTGTTCAACTCCCTCAAAATAACAGTTCATTAACTTGTTTGCTCATTCAGTCTAATTCATTCTAATGCTCATGTTCTAATCCCAAATAACAGGCTGCAGATTTCTCAGTTAATAGAAGAAGCCAGACGAGAAGATTTTAGACAAAATAGACAAACTGCATTTTTACCTGCAACAAAGCTCCTGCATATTTCAGTGTGTTACTTGACATTTCTTAATTAAATAAACACTGTAAAAATATCCAGAAATTAGCAGTTTTTCATATTTTGTAATTCATGTTTTTATTCTTTTAATTTCCCCCTGATTATCTATGCTTTTGAATTGCATTATCAGACCTTGATCTTTCTTCCAACAACTTTTGACCTTGAAAAGTAAAAAAAAGTAAAAAGTAAAAAGATTTTGAAAAAAACATTGTATTAGTTTATTGTAACATATTGTCTGGGTTAGTGTTGTATATATTTTGGTACAGAAACCTTGTAACACACTGCCAGCAAATTTCCTGTTGTTTTACAGACATATTCCTCTATATGTTATTTCTTATTCATTATATTATTTCAAACGACTAAAATGTCAATAAAAGTCACTTTGTTAAACTGTAGAGTGGAATTCTCAACAACAAAAGTCGACAGAGCAAAGATCAGCATCCTTTTATCTACAACTGTAAATAAACGAAAAACACTTGTAAATCACAATATATGGAAACTGTTAATTAACAGATATTTTGTGTAAATACATTTGTAAAAAAAAATTCAATAAATTGTGGCATGACTTACAAAATTTTGAAAGACTCACTCCCACTTCAAATGGTAATTTTTATCACATACATGATCACTTTTGTCCAGTTTTGCTGCTATGCCAATATAGATTGTAAAAAAAACTGTTTGACAAAGGCGTTAAGAGCAAGTATTTGTCTGTTGTTCGGGCTTCACAGCAAGTGAAAATTATACTAGTACCTTCACTTCCATGATAACAAAGCTAAACATATCTTTAATGTAATTTTTTTTTCCAGAATTTTGTCCAGATATGGAAAGATTGCTTTTAATTATTGAAAACTGAATAATACATTTTGACGTAAACGTGATCGATTTAAAAAGAGGGTGTAGGAAGTAATTGGTTTAGACACTGAGGCCCTGTTTACACTAATACATTTTAGTTTCAAAACAGCATTTTAGAATGAAAATGATCCGCGTCCACACTGGCGTTTCACCCAGCATTTCTGAAAAGATCTCATCCACCCTATACTGCTGAAAATGCACATCACGTGACAACACACACACTTGCCGTATGCGTACGTCTGAGCTCAGCTCCCCGGGTGAGAGCAGCGCAGGTCGGACAGGCATATTCTCATCCAATAACTGTCACGGGGCATGAACAATAGTGTGCTGAATGAAAATGAAACTGACGAACTGCAGTTAAAGTCGAAAAATGACAAATGAAACAACCGAAATTACATGAAACTCTGGAGGAAACGAGGATAGCCTGTTGACACGATGTTAATCATTTCATACTGAAACTTTCCATCTAAAAGTTCTTTCTTTGTCTAATCCATATTTCCCTTTCTAGGGAACTTCAACACTGCGTCTAACCAGAACGCTAGGGGAACACCTCTTTTATACGCGTCTTGAAGCACATGTGAAATCAATCTAATGAAATTAAGCGGTGACGTCACCACGCGCGGGCACGCGGCGACGTGAACGTCAGACCAGAGAGTATAAAGAGCCTGCCCTAAACACTCATTGATAACTTCTTTGCTTTCAAGAAGCACGCACATGAATACCCTCTTGCTGTGACCATTCATTACTGACTTTGCATACACAAATACAAAAAAACTGACAAACTTACCCTTTAGTGGAAAAAAATATGGCAGAAAGAAACTTTAAACGCTGTGTGTCTCCTTGTCCCTGTCTTATTGTGGCTGGTGACACACATGAAATGTGTTTAAGGTGTTTGGGAGAGGAACATGCACTGGCAGCATTTGAGAATGCTGCATGTGTAATGCTTTCTCCCGTAAAGTGCTGCGTAATCGACGGGCGTTCTTCGAGAAGACGCCCGCGGCTCGCGCTCCTCGTGGTTCAGGTCACGCTCATGCCGAGGCTGAGCATAGACTTCAATCATGGGGATCGCAGTTAGATCTTGCAGACGAGATAGAGACGGACCTGGTCCTTTCTCTGCCTTTGTCTATGAGATGTAATCCTCCCTCGGGAGCGTCGAAAGCACGCTCTGTGTTTACTTCCGCGTCTCGTGAGGGGGCGGCTTCCTCCGTTGCCGACGAAACGGACGTGCCGACGCAGCGTAGGCAAAGAGGGGCGGGGCATCTGCCTCCCCAGTCAGTAGAATATAAGGAGTTAGTGGAGGTTGTTTCACGTGCTGCTGACAGATTTGAAAAATATTATAGACTGGCAGCCAGCACATGAGCAGCAACAGCTGCGTTTTATGGGTATGCTGGATGAAAAAGAATTACCCAGCAGAATTGATCCTCCACTGAGGGACCTCCCCTTTTGTCCTGAACTGCATGATGCTGTCACAAAATCATGGAGTAATCCTTACTCAGCTCGTTTAATGACACCTAGAACGGTTATTTATTCAGCGGTTCGTGGGCTGGGGGAAATAGCATGTAAAAATATGCCAATTATAGAAGAAGATTTAGCACGTCATCTTCGCACTGATTTAACATCAGCTAGGGTCCCTTCTTTGTCATCTAGACCATTAAGAGTCACCTCTAGTCTAGTTGGCAAAGCATATATGACGGCTGGTCAGTCTGTTGGATGCTTGCACACTATGTTAGTGTTGCAAGCATATCAGGCTGACCTACTCAAAGAGTAGCAGAGGTGTCAGAAACTGATAAGGCGATCTTTATGGATGCGCCAATATCAAGCGCAGGGCTATTCGGCGACGCCGTCGATCGCGTCGCCGATTCCTTCGACAGAGTAAAGAAGCGCTCGGGCTCCCTCAGGGGCTTTCTCCCCCCGCAATCAAAAAGTCGGGGGGCTGCTAAAGAACAGCCCCAGCCGTCAACAAGCTCCTCATATCAAGCGGTGCAAAAGGAGAGCGTCGCTTTTCGGGCTCCCCCTCAAAAAAAAAAAAAAAAAAAAAAAAAAAAAAAAAAAAAAAAAAAAAAAAGAGAGGGCCTGGAGAGCACGCTCTCAGCCTGAGCCTTCCTCGAAACTACCCACAAGGACGGTAGTAATTTCGAGGAAGGCGAAGGATAAAAGGAAGTCCCGACGTGTTGGGAGTCAGGCTTCCCAGGGCCCCTCCCCCGTTCATCGGGAGCACCATTCGGTGCCCTCCCTGAACCAGGGTCCGATGAGAAAAGGGCAGACCACCTCACCACTTACAGTGGTGGGGGGCTCTATGTCTCCCGGGGTGGGCATTCCTCAGTGTCTGAGGGCATTGGGGGCCCCACCCCCTCTTCGGAGGGCCCAAAAGCAACCAGAGGCCAGTCTCGAGAGACGGGTACCCCTAGCACATTTTTTGGCAGCGTGGAAACACCTGCCGATGGTGTCTCAGGGGGTCCTGTTCACGGTGAAAAACGGCTACAAAATACAGTTTTGTGCACGCCCACCTCACTTCAATGGTGTTACACCCACTGTAGTGAAGCCAGAACAGGCTCTGGTTATGGAACAGGAAGTACTGGCTCTGTTAAGAAAAGTCGCGTTAGAGCGTGTTCTCCCACTCGACAGAGAATCGGAGTTTTACAGCCGGTATTTTATAGTTCCCAAAAAGGATGGGGGACTACGTCCCATATTAGATCTGAGAAATCTAAATCGGTCCGTCAGGGCCCTCAGGTTCAAGATGTCAACCATCAAAAATGTGGTGTCACAAATTCAGTCCTAGGACTGGTTTGTCACAATAGACCTGAAAGACGCATACGTCCATATATCCATCCTTCCCCAACACAGGAAGTACCTCAGGTTCGCTTTCGGGGGCGAAGCGTTCCAATATCGGGTTCTTCCATTCGGCCTAGCTCTGTCACCTCGAACCTTCACCAAAATAGTCGAAGCAGCACTAGCTCCACTTCGTATGCAGGGTATATGTATCCTAAACTATATAGACAATTGGCTAATTCTAGCTCAGTCTCACGATATGGCAGTTCGACATCGAGATGTCGTTCTCACCCATATCAGAAGGTTGGGGTTTCGGCTGAACACCGCAAAGAGTGTGCTTGTTCCAGCCAGGACGACCACTTTTTTAGGTGTGCTATGGGACTCCATGACGATGTGAGCACGTCTGTCCCCGCCATGAATCGCTTCGATTCAGTCAGCCATACACAGAGTCAAATTAGGCCAGGTCATCACTGTGAAACAGTTTCAAAGATTGTTGGGCCTCATGGCAGCAGCAACCAGCGTGATTTCGTTTGGCCTGCTGTACGTGAGCCCCCTGCAGTGGTGGCTCAAATCCAGGGGGTTTTTCCCTTAAGGGGAATCCTTTCCGCATGATCAAGGTTTCGCGGCGCTGCCTTCGAGCCTTAGCGATGTGGAAAAAGCCCTGGTTCCTGTCTCAGGGCCCAGTGATGAGAGCTGTTTGTCATCGCGTAATGCTTATGACAGATACTTCCCTCACGGGCTGGGGAGCAACCCTGAGGGGACTCCCCGCAGCGGGACAGTGGGGAGAACAACATCGCTCTTGGCACATAAACTGCCTGGAGATGATGGCTGTGTTTCTGGCCTTAAAACACTTTCTCCCAGATCTAAGGGGCCGCCATGTTCTAGTCCGTACGGACAACAAATCGGCGGTCGCTTACATCAACCATCAGGGGGTCTGAGGTCTCGGCTGCTATGCAAGCTGGCACATCGGATCCTCCTGTGGGCCCAGAACAAAATTCTGTCTGTCAGAGCAATGTATGTTCTGGGCCACCTGAACATGGGAGCAGACCTCCTGTCGAGACAGGGGGTGAGATCAGGGGAATGGAGACTTCACCCCGAGGTGGTGGAGACCATTTGAAAAAGGTTCGGGAGAGCGCAGGTAGACCTGTTTGCTTCCCAAGCAACCACACAGTGCATACTATGGTTTTCTCTATTGCATCCAGCCCCACTGGGACTGGATGCCATGGTACAGACGTGGCTGAGGCTACGTCTGTATGCTTTTCCCCCGGTTGCTCTGCTCCCAGGAGTCCTGGAGAGGGTCCGTCAAGACGGAGTCCAGTTATTACTGGTAGCCCCGTTTTGGCCATCAAGAATTTGGTTCTCAGACCTCATAGCCCTGCTGGCGGGTCTCCCGTGGGAGATCCCCATCAGGAGGGACCTTCTGTCCCAGGCGGGGGGGGGATGATACTTCATCCTCGCCCCGACCTCTGGAAACTGTGGGTGTGGCCGCTGAGGGGGCCCACCTCATAGAGTTTGGTTTGTCAACCGAGGTTGCTCAGGCCATACTAAGCTCCAGGGCTCCCTCCACAAGGAAGCTTTATGCCCTCAAATGGGCTCTCTTTTCAGCTTGGTGCAAAGAACACCAGCTGAACCCAGTCAGTTGTCAGGTAGCCTCAGTGCTGGAATTTCTCCAAGATCGCCTGTCTGCTGGGCTGGCTGCATCCACTCTAAAAGTGTACGTGGCAGCCATAGCGGCTTATCGTTCTCCCCTAGATGATGAGTCACTAGGGCAGGATCCGCTAATTCGTCGCTTCCTCCGTGGAGCCATAAGGCTAAGGCCTGTCAGCACACGCAGAGTACCGACGTGGGACTTAACATTGGTGCTTGAGGGCATCTTTGTTCCCCCAATTGAGCCGTTACAAGAGGCGTCAGATAAATTTCTGACATTAAAAACAGCTTTTTTGTTAGCTATTTATTCCCTAAAAAGGGTTGGTGACCTCCAGGCTCTGTCGGTTGCACCTTTGTTTTTGGAGTTTGCTCCGGGCATGACTAAAACCTTTTCTTTACCCCAGACCGGGGTATGTACCGAAGGTTTCCCACTCATGTGGCGAGACCTGCTGTGCTACAGGCCTTTAATCCGCCCCCATTTCAGTCGTCGGACCAAGAGAGACTAAATCTGCTCTGCCCAGTTAGGGCTCTGGATACATATGTCCACATGGTTGCTAACCGGAGAAAGAGTGAGCAGTTACTGGTCTGCTTCGGATCCTCAGAGAGGGGGAGTCCAGCCAATAAGCAGACCATAAGTAATTGGATAGTTGAGGCTATCATGATTACATATAAGGCCGCTGGACAGACAGCACCTAAGCTTGTCAGGGCCCACTCTACGAGGGCTGTAGCGGCCTCAAAAGCTTCGATTTCGGGCTCTGCCCTTTCGGATATTTGTTTGGCGGCAGGGTGGTCGACGCCACATACATTCGTGCGTCACTACCAACTGGATATAGACCCCTCACCAGGGTCCTCTGTTCTCACTGCATAGATGTGCGTTCACAGTCAGCAGTGAGTCTGGCCTAGTGGGTATTGCGTTCCCCTAGCGTTCTGGTTAGACGCAGTGTTGAAGTTCCCTAGAAAGGGAACGTCTCAGGTTACGTATGTAACCATAGTTCCCTGAGAGGGAACGAGACACTGCGTCTTCCGCCATACTCTCTCCTGCCTGTTACTTCTTTCAAGCAAAATTTGAAGTTATCAATGAGTGTTTAGGGCAGGCTCTTTATACTCTCTGGTCTGACGTTCACGTCGCCGCGTGCCCGCGCGTGGTGACGTCACCGCTTAATTTCATTAGATTGATTTCACATGTGCTTCAAGACGCGTATAAAAGAGGTGTTCCCCTAGCGTTCTGGTTAGACGCAGTGTCTCGTTCCCTCTCAGGGAACTATGGTTACATACGTAACCTGAGACGTTCTTTGCACGTTGAACACACATCGGCCACTACAGAAAAAAAAAAAAAAAAAAAAGCAAACACGTTAATTTTGCGTTATTTTTATTAATGCGTTAAATATTTCAAATTATTCGCCTTCGTTAACATGCTCATTTTGACAGCACTAATTATATTATAGTTATTCTCATAGACTGGAAAGTATTAACTAATTCTGACCCATGACGGGATGATAAAAAATAAACAAAAAATCAGGACAGTGTAAAACTGTCAGCAATACAGTTACACAAGTTCCCCAGCAAGGTGTTCCAAGGAGTTTTAGGACATTTTTGGCCTCCCAAGCTGCAAAAAAAGAGGCCAGCACAGCTTATGTGGCAGGGTATTCTGCACCAGCTTGGTGTCACAGCTATGCTTTTTTTTTTTTAAGAGTAATTTGCAGGATGTGCCACCAAAGTAATTCTCATCTCCCATCATATATCACTGTAGGCAGCCTGCAGCAGCCCGTATGGCCTGCACAGCATCAGCTGAGGGATGAGCAGCTTTTTACATTCAGCCATAAGCTTAACAGACTTCTCTTCTGAGCCTCGCTTAATGTAGAGAAGGACAGGATGCAAGTCCATTTCAAGAGTTCTCTCATTAGAAAGAGTTCATATCCATCAGTGGTTTTAGAGTGACTCTGCAGCTAAAATAATACATTTTTCGGGGTAATGCATGTGATGTTGAACTAAAATCTGGCCAAAACAAGTCATCTTAGGAGACTGCATAATCATGCTGACCTTTTGGAAAAGCCTTAAGGCATTTCTCAATATCAAGTGTGCAAAGTTTGGGCTTGCATCCTTTGGTAGTTCAATTCAGGAGAACAAACTCCAAATGAAAAGCAGTAATACAATGTAATGGCTATAGTTAATGTTTAAAACTGTAATGTACTGTATTAACCTTACTATTTTATTATGTAAGGGAAGGCACAGCCATTGAAACCTTATTGGCTTGACTCAAGACTTCCATTCACTTGCTTTGATTTTTAGCTATCAAAAACAGCTTGTTAATCTGTTTGATGCTGTACACTAGTATTTTCTTCTTATTAATATTTAATTTAATTATTTTATGTATTGTCATAAACACAAATGTTTGAAGAGCATGTATAGTTCGATTTTATACTGCCATTTATTATCCCCAGTCATTTCCCCCACAGGAAAATAAATCAGAAGTTTGAAATCAAATGCTTAATTACTTCTTGCAGAATAAGGTCAATGGGCTAATTACAATATTCATTTTTAAAATATTTAGCAGTAATACAGCATGTTTTGCAGGCAGCATAGAGATCACTGTGTGTGCATATAGTATATACCTTATGAAAGTTTTGAAATGTCATCGTTTGGGGTGTATAAATTAACTGGTAGGTGAATTAAGGTGAATTTCTTTTAATGCTGGTTTTAACAAGCTATAACAGTCATTATACAATGAATACAAGGCACGTTAGGAAAACTACATTTTGGGGCACAAGAACAGTCAGCAACCGACGAGTCTCCACTTTGATCCTGTGGGCAAGCTGATCACCCACCGGTGACCTACTCATACTTGCAGCTCTCCACCATAGACGTCCAGTGTTCTCCAGCCTCCGGTGCTTATACTGCAGCTCTGCACAAGAAGTTTGGCCTGAGGAGAAATGGTTGTGCTAAACAGAGCCTGGTTTTTCTCAAGTTTTATTTTTTATTTTCCTTCACTTTCGTCAGTTCGTGAAGTTTGTTTCTCGCTGCTGTCGCCACTGGCTTACTCAGTTAGGACTTGTGGAGCTGTGCATCGACAGATTAGCTCTTCGGTGTGTGGACTTTCAGCACTGAAATATAAATCACACCGAACTAAATTTGAACCGAACCTAAACTCTGAACATTGGACTGACTCGGTGTCATTGCACAAAAACGTCTCTGTTAAGCTGCTTTGACAAACTACATTGTAAACGCGCTATAGAAATAAACATGAATTGAATTAAATTGAATACTTTGAAAGTAAATCAGGATTTTTTCCTCAGTCACAGTCACTTGCTGGTTTATATGTTATCTTTAGGCCAATGAACATATTCAATTGTAATCTATAATCTAGTTACAATATTCATTTACATTTTTAAACCATGTAACATTAAAGGGCCATGAAACCACCCAGTCTCAGCGGTGTGTTTTCACACCTCTAGTTTGGAAAAGCTCAGTAAAGTGGGCGTGTCCAGCTCTGTTTAGGTAAGAGTGTCGGGGAAGGGGAAAGAGGGAAGGTTTTGCATAAAAATGGGAGTTTCCATTTGTGCACGTGCTCATTTTCACACAGACTGTGTTTACATGGACATCAGTAATCGAATTATTTGCCAAATTATTAATTTGTTGACTTTAACGGCACTTTCTCTTTATTTTCGGATTTGCGTGATGGGCAGGGCTTCTGTCTATGGTTTGGTGACTGTAGCTTTATTGCTAAATGGCTAACAGGGGTTTTATAGAGAGAATAACTGTTTTATGTGCTTTATGAAGGCTGATAAACAGCGTCGATTCCACTAGATTATTTCAGAGGTGCACGGAGCTCTATGAGTTTATAAACCCCTTCAGAAACTGAACCTGGATGACGGAAGCTTTCAGCGGTGCTTCTGACTGAGCCAAGCCAAGTTTTCCCCCAAGACACCAACAACAGCCGCTACGTCATAATCACACCCCCACAAGAGCAAGCTCCTGATTGGTTAACGCGGCGCGAACGTCCGCTGAAGCTCATTTTCATTTCATTTTCAAACTGAAGCGGTTCGCGCGAATTGCGCGTTAAGCGCGTCAAATGCGCGGCGCCATTCGTGCGAATTGCGCGTTAAGCGCGTCAAACGCGTGGCGCCATTCGCGCGTATCGTGCTGCAGGATGCCTATTCGCGCCTTTGCATTGACTTAGCATGTAAATCACTCGCGCTTGACGCGTCTTCCGCAACTGCTGTAAACCCAGCATAACAGGTACAATCTTCGAAGCGATCATGAATATTAATGAAGCTGCGCCGCTTACACAATAGAGCGCTCTGGTTGGTTTGAACCAAGTCTATCTCATGAATTGATGCCGTACACTCAGAGACGTCAGAACGTTCTGGCCGGGACAGGCGTCCACTCTCCACGCTGGAATATACGCAAGGATCTCATCGGCGTGACGCAGCTTCAAAAATTAGTTTCAAACCGGAAGAACAAATTTGCTCGAAATAACGCAAAAACAACTAATTTTCACTCTTTAGTTTTGTGTTGTATTGCTAACTCTAATGGCAAAACGTCATACTGCCCATAGTAAGCATGAAGCCTGACCTGATGCAGAAGAGAATATATAGCTGAACAAAGTCATTTCTACAGTTTCATTTTGTTTATTTTTTCTTCATAAGTGTTCTTAGAGCTTCATATGGTTATACCACTGAAGTAACTGAATGTTTTGACAATGTTTTAAGTTCGTTTTCTGGCTTTTAAATGTCTTGTGTCTGTTGCTGTCTGTGAAGAGAGCTCCAGGATTTAAAACATCTAAAACATCCTCATTTGTGTTCCGAAGATGAATGAAAATCTCAGGGCATTGGATTTTTCATTTTATGTTGAGCTTCTTTTAAATACTGACTTTAATTAGCAATAATACCCATTATAAAATAATATGAATATAGTATACAATTATAACAAAACAGTAGTATTTAAAAGTTGATGCAATACAGGATTCATGGCTGTCTCAAACCAAAGCAGTAATGTTACTGTATGAGCAAGCGGATGAATGTATTCAACTGTAATCTATAGGCTTAATAAAATATTAATTAATTTTTTTAAATATGTAACAGTGATATGTTGAGGATTGCCTGCCAGCATGTGCAGGACTGGCTGATTATCTCCACTGTATGTTCATACTTTATGAACACTTTGAAATGTCAGCGTTTGGGTTTATTAATTTACTGTGAATTAATTTGTAATGGGTTTGGAATGAAATTAGGGTGAATAAATGATGAGACTGAATTTGTGTTGTGGGCTGAAGTATAGTTCTTTAAATATTTAGTTTAATGATCAATAATAAAATAATAAGAATAACATGTAATAGGGGGAAAAAACAGGCAAGAAATTCAGTCAAACATACAATGGCGGCTAGTATAACATTGAAGTTAAAAAATTATATATATATATATATATATATATGTGTATATATATATAT
>CAIGQQ010012079.1:0-10041 GCA_903798035.1 Danio albolineatus | reverse complement strand
TGTGTGTGTGTGTGTGTGTGTGTGTGTGTGTGTGTGTGTGTGTGTGTATTTGTAAGTCTCTTTGAACTAAATAGCTAAATATAAATGCTAAACACAATATTTTGAAACTGGTAACCATTGACTTTCATAGTATTTGGTTTTCCTACTATGGAAGTCAATAGTTACTGGTTTCCAACATCCTTACGAATAACTTCTTTTGTGTTCATCAAAAGTAAAAAACAAACAAACAAACAAAAAAACTCCAACTGTTTTGAAACGAGTTAAGAATGAGTAAATTATATTTACGTTTTTGGGTGAACTGTCCCTTTAACTCTTCTAAAGTTAAAACATTGATATTACATGTCCCAAAACACAATGTTTATTTTAAACTTAGAAAGAAATAGTTTTACTTAAAGGGCGACGCGGTGGTGCAGTGGGTAGCGCTGCTGCCTCACAGCAAGAAGGTCGCTGGTTCGAGCCTCTGCTGGGCCAGTTGGCATTTCTGTGTGGAGTTTGCATGTTTTCCTGTGGTTGCGTGGGTTTCCTCTGGGTGCTCCGGTTTCCCCCACAAGTCCAAAGACATGCGGTACAGGTGAATTGGGTGAGCTAAATTGTCCGTAGTGTATGAGTGTGAATGTGTGTGTATGGTGTTTCCCTGTGAGGGGTTGCGGATGGGTTGCAGGCATCCGCTGCGTAAAGCAAATTCTGGATAAGTTGGCGGTTCATTCCGCTGTGGTGACCCCGGATTAATAAAGGGACTAAGCTAAAAAGAAAATGAATTAATTAATTAATAAATGAGTTTTACTTAAATTCATTTGTTCATTAATTTTCCTTCGGCTTAGTCCCTTATTTGTCAGGGGTGGCCACAATGGAATGATCCGCAAACTATATGTTTTAAGTAGTGGATGCCCTTTTAGCTGCAACCCAGTACTGGTAAACACCCATATTCTCTCACATTCACACATACATACACTATGGGAAAATTTTGTTTAACCAATTCACTTACACCACATGTCTTTGGACCGTGGGGCAAACCAGAGCACCCGGAGGAAACCCTTGCTAACACGGGGAGAACATGCAAACTCCAAACAGAAATGCCAACTGACCCAGCCGGGGCTCAAACCAGTGATCTTCTTGCTGTGAGGCGACAGTGCTAACCACTCAGCCGCTGTGCTGCCCGTTTTACTCAAATATATTACTACAAATTAAAAATATTTGTACGTGTATATTCTAACTTTATGCGCAACATTAGACTAATTGTGACTTGTCATGGTATTTTCATGCTGTTATTCTTTTATTGATTGTAATACTTTGATACTATACACTTATGTAACTGTACTAGCGGACATGTTGATGATGAGTTAGCCACTCATTTGCAATGCTAATAAGCGACTGGGACTGATGGTCAGTTTTTTTTTCTCTGGGTTTGTGTACAGCAGGCCTGTGTTTGTATGTATTGGTCTGACTGAGGGTGACCCCAGCTGGGAGGGGAGTTTCTCCCGTTGGCCCTGGGGCGTCTGTGAGCAGCTGTTACCTGTCAAGACCCCATTTGACCCTGAGAAGTGGGCCCAGAAAACACACAACCTTTACAACTGGAGTGAGCCACACGACAGGTGAGCCTCGTGAATTATGTTTGGAGTTTACTTGGGCAATGACCTATTGTTTGGTTTGCCAATATATCTCCTGTTATTACGTGGACTATAATGTTTGCAGCTTAAATAAACACTACAGCCAGTGCAATTAACATTTTCATCAATACGTTTCCAATACCAGGTTGTGACCTCAAACACCATTGTGCATTACAGGGAGTGCAGCATTATTAGGCAAATGAGTATTTTGACCACATCATACTCTTTATGCATGTTGTCTTACTCCAAGCTGTATAGGCTGGAAAGCCTACTACCAATTAAGCATATTAGGTGATGTGCATCTCTGTAATGAGAAGGGGTGTGGTGTAATGACATCAACACCCTATATCAGGTGGGCAGAATTATTAGGCAACTTCCTTTCCTTTGGCAAAATGGCTCAAAGGAAGGACTTGACAGGCTCCGAAAAGTCAAAAATAGTGAGATATCTTGCAGAGGGATGCAGCACTCTTAAAATTGCCAAGCTTCTGAAGCGTGATCATCTAAAAATCAAGCGTTTCATGCAAAATAGTCAACAGGGTCGCAAGAAGCGTGTGGAAAAACCAAGGCGCAAAATAACTGCCCATGAACTGAGAAAAGTCAAGCGTGCAGCTGCCAAGATGCCACTCGCCACCAGTTTTGCCATATTTCAGAGTTGCAACATCACTAGAGTGCATTCTTGGACACTTTTAACGCTTCCAAACAGTTTGCTGCAATTATAAAGTGCACATGTCTTGAGGTAGTTCATTATGATGCGAATTACCTTGTTTGTGGGATTTGATTGGACAGGAATCACAGGACTGATTTCTCTAACCCCATAAACAAGAAAGAAATAAAGTAGTGACTGCAGGTTGAAGGAAAGAAGTGGACTAAAAGTACCGATACTGCACTAAACGTACTCAAGGGAAAGTAAAAGGACACATGAGTATTTGTAATTAGTTACTTTAAACCACTGGTTGGGGGTAACGCATTGCAAGTAATGTAACAAGTTACGTAATAATAATATTCTTTTAAAGAAATGAGTAAAGGTATGCATTGCTTTAAAGAAGTAAAAGATAATATTTTAGTCACTTTTTAGTTTAATTAATCAACTTTGAAAAATGAATTTCTGAATTAAAATGAACATAGTCACAATGAGTGACGCACTCAATGAGAGAACAGGCAGAAACAAAGATGGCAGGCCAGAACCTTACATCTCTGTGGTGGAAGAATTGTCCAGAACACGTGGAGGAAAAGGAAAAGGACATTGTAGGCCCTTTATTAATCTGGGGTCACCACAGCGGAATGAACCGCCAACTTATCCAGCATATGTTTTACGTAGTGGATGCCCATCCAGCTGCAACCCATCTCTGAGAAACATACACACTCATTTCACACTCATACAGTACACTACGGAACATTTTGCCTACCCAATTCACCTATACCGCACGTCTTTGGACTGAGGAAACCCATTCGAAAACAGGGAGAACATGCAAACTCCACACAGAAATGCCAACCGAGGCTCGCACCAGCAACCTTCTTGCTGTGAGGCGATGGTGCTACCCACTTTGCCACCAAAGCACCGTCTATACGATCATTAAAATTAAATAAAGGTACTAAATTGCTCCATTCTTGACACATGAAATTGTAAAGCCTGTACAAACAATCCACAAAAAATGTGAACATCTCTTGCTTATCATATTTAACAAATCGTTTTATTTACTACAAATTTGATGTCATTTTGCTCACAATAGTTGAAGATTAATCAGATGATGTCATTACGCTGCTGTACTGACAGCCAATCGCAGCATCGCTGATTGTTATTTTGAGGATGGATAGATCTGTCCTTCACAACAATCACGAGCACAACCAGCAATCTCAGATCAAATTCATCCTGATATTTTAATCTGATTCACAAAGCAAATTAGCCAGAGATCTGTTATCAGGATTGAAGAATCCAGTATCTACCAAATCATCTTAGAACAACAGACCCCCGAGTGACTGTCTCAAGCATTGTTAAATAAATTGCTGCTATTATAAATTAAAAAGAAAATCATGAAATCATTCATAAATACTGCAGGCCTAGTTTTATGGCTGTTTAAGTAAACGGCAATCTTTTTTTCTTCATTGATTTATTTTTGAAAACCTAGGCTCTTGGTATGTTTTGTTACTGAAAACTCTGTGGTGTGACACTATAACCTAATTTCGAATCTGCAATTACAGAAAACTATTCAGTTGAAGGACCCCTTTAAAAATCATGTACCTGAAGCTCCTGTGAAGTGAAGCCCATGATGTGCACCTGTTTTTGTCTTATTTGATGTGTCTTATTAACCCCAGATTAATAATTGGACTAAGTGAACAAGAAAATGAATGAATGAGTGAATATTTTTAATATTTTAATAAAATAAAAGTTTTATTTTTCTATCAAATGTTTTATTTTGTTGTAAAGCACTGTGGATCAACTACGGTTGTCTAAAGTTGTGCTCTATAAACAATGTTTGCCTTGCCTCACCTATTTTTTTCCATTGTGAATTAGTTCAGCTATGAAAGAACAATTAGTAATCAAATTTAAATTGTCAAATTCGAAATGGATTTAATGCCAAGGGGCTCACGTTCAATATTAAAGTGAAGCTTATAAGATATAAATGCTTATGTAAATAAACGTTCATGATGATATTAGCATCTAGCACCTTCAGGTTCATCACTGAGCATTTTCGGCAGGTGCTCTCAGCAGCACCCCATTCTTTCACATCTCTGAAGTGTTTTCAGTCCTCGCCGATATTGAAGGGCACTTAAACACTGCTCTGACTCCACGCTGTGCAGACAGCCTCCGTCTCCAGCTTCAAAGTCGTTATTAGTCCGCTGACCCCACCCTAATGACTTTCTAAACTGCGGCGTGTCAATATCTGTGTATAAAGTGAAATTAGTTCTAGTCTCCAGCACTGAGGCTCTCTGCAGCCGGCTGGTATTCAGCAAGTTAATCGGGGTTGAATGGTGTGACATTACTCTCCTCTCACCCACTACAAGCGTGTCCATCCCTGCCTGCCAGCCAAATATTAGCGGGGAAGTCACACGCTAAAATATTCCTTTGAAGGAGAGGCCGCACGTTTATGAGCGATGTAGCGGAAAAGGAAGAAATGCAGAAATATGTGGGTCGTTCAGCACGGAGAGAGCTTCCAAAGACAGGCGAGGTTGAAGATCAGCTGTTGTATGGTTTGAAGATATGCAGAATACGATTCGCCGGATTACCGGCTGCTTTTAAACTTGCATTTTAAGTCTGCACTTGACAACACTGCTTTGATGCCATCTTAATGTATATGAAGAGGAAATAGCATTTGACATGTTTGGGAACGTTTTCTTTTTGGTTATTTTATGAAAGTAACATGTAGTGGAATATTGGCGGAATATATTAGCTACACAACAAAATTTGTTTTATTTGACTTTTTCAGCTTCCACCCTGGGTCCTGGGAGAGAGTTGCCAATGAGGAGATGTGGCAGGCCAGGTAAAACACATTTTACTGCCGTTGTGACTTTGTCAACGCTCAATATGTAGTTATGTATATATACTTTCGTGCTTTTATTCCATCACAATTTAGGATGAAGACAGCCTTTTTCTTGTTTGACCTGGCCGAGAATGCTGAGAAAGAACAGCAGGCTCGCCTTTACGAGATTTCCTACAAAGTGAGTTAGACATTACATTATAAACTACCTGACAAAAGTCTTGTTGTTGATCCCTGCTGTAAGAGCAAAAAATAATAACTTGACTTCTAGCTGATCTTTTGCAAAAGTGGCAAAAAAGTCAATTTTTCCGATGAATCATCTCAAATCAAATCAAATCACTTTTATTGTCACATCATCAGCAGCACGTGTGCTATGATGAGTGAAAAGCTTAGAGAGCTCGCAACGCGGCGGCCATGCTCGGCGCCATCTTGTGACGTAAAAAGCTTCCAGCCACTAGATATTACTGACAGGGTATTCGAGTGTCATCGTGTGTCAGAATGTTGTGGGATCTGCTGTACAGGAGTTATAATTATGGATTATAGATTGCGAAATTTAGTGTTTTTTCATTTTTTTGGGGTTTAAAAAAAAAAGCTTGACAGTAAAACACGAACGCGGTTATGAATATATTAAAACATTGTTTGTTTGTCGTTAAAATTCGTAATAATGACAAAAAATACTAATTTGTGGATCTCCTTACTTCCGGGTTCTGCTAGTGGCAGCCAGTGGCAGGTGTATTTTGGGAAATTTTCTTACTTGTTTTGGGAAAACATCTGTTGAGCTGCAACCCAATCATCACAAATACTGCTGAAGACCTTTTGGAACCTGTGTGGACCCAAGATTCTTGCAGAAATCAGTCAAGTTTGGTGAAGTAAAAATCATGGTTTGGGGGTTACATTCAGTATAGGGGCGTGCGAAAGATCCACAGAGTGGATGGCAACATCAACAGCCTGAGGTATCAAGACATTTGTGCTGCCCATTACATTACAAACCACAGGAGAGGGCAAATTCTTCAGCAGGATAGCGCTCCTCCTCATACTTTTGCCTCCACATCAAAGTTCCTGAAAGCTAAGAAGGTCAAGGTGCTCCAGTATTGGCCAGCCCAGTCAACAGACATGACCATTATATGTCTGGGGTAAGATGAAGGAGAAGGCATTGAAGATAAATCCAAAGAATCTTGATGAACTCTGGGAGTCCTGCAAGAACGCTTTCTTTGCCATTCCAGATGACTTTATTAATTAGTTATTTGAGTCATTGCAGAGATGTATGGATGCAGTCCTCTAAGCTCATGGGAGTCATACACAATATTAATTCTCTTTGCACTGCAGCATGACTTTAAATTCTATACTGTACATTTTTTCTGTTAAGTGACAAGACTTTTGTCTAAGCAAAGTCAGACTTTACTGTCCTAATTAAATAATTAAAAATAAAGGCATGATCATATTTTATTTGGGTCAAATAAGTGTAATCTAGAGACCTTTGCCTTTCTTATAAGCCACTTCTGATACCAAATGATCAACTAGATGTCAGGTTATTATTTGATGTTTCTAAAACTTGGATAGGTGACAAGACTTTTATCTGGTAGTAAACTGTATATGTGACCCTGGTGCAGCTATTTTAAGTTGCACAGGTATATTTGTAGGAATAGGTCATAATACATTGTATGGGTTAAATGTTTTTATTCCTAAAATCATTCAAATATTAAGTAAATATTATGTTCCATAAAGAAATTTAGTAAATTTCCTGCTGTAAATATGGCAAAACAACTTTAACTACTGCATTGTTAAGAACTTAATTTGGACAACTTTAAACGTGGTTTTCTCAGCTTAGTCCCGTTATTAATCTGGGGTCACCAAAGCGGAATGAACCGCCAACTTATCCAGCATATGTTTTACGCAGCGCATGCCCTTCCAGCTGCAACCCATCGCTGGGAAACATCCTTACACTCTCATTCACACACATACACTATGGACAATTTAGCTTAACCAATTCACCTGTACCACATGGTTTTTTTTGGCTTGTGGGGGAAACCGGATCACCGGAGGAAACCCACGCAAACTCCACAAAGAAATGTCTACTGACCCAACCAAGGCTTGAACCAATGACCTTCTTGCTGTGAGGCGATTGTGCTACCCACTGCACCACCGTGCTGCACCGGTTTTCTCAGTATTAGCTTTAAAAATTAAAAGCTTATTTATTCAACAATTCAACTATTGTGGCAAGATTCTCTATACTGTAGCTGGGGTGCCCATTCCTGTTTCTGGAGATCTACATTCCTGCAGAATTCAGCTCCAACCCTGATCCAACACAACTAGCCTAAGTAAGTAGGATCTGAAACAGCACTTGGTGGATAAAGACTGGTGTGTTTAATCAAGGTTGCAGCTAAACTTTGCAGGAAGTTAGATCTCCAGGAACAGGATTGGGCACCCCTGCTCTATAGTCTCTATTTCAAAATTAGAAAAACAGAAAGGCATCGAGAAAATTAAGTACACACAGGTGGCAATATAACAATTAAAAGCATTAACAAAATGTTTCTAAGATAGATGATACTAAAAAGAGGGCGCCACGGTGGCGTAGTGAGTAGCACGTTCGCCTCACAGCAAGAAGGTCGCTGGTTCGATCCCCGGCTGGGCCAGTTGGCATTTCTGTGTGGAGTTTGCATGTTCTCCCCGTGGTTGCGTGGGTTTCTTCCGGGTGCTCCGGTTTCCCCCACAGTCCAAAGATATGCGGTACAGGTGAATTGGGTAAGCTAAATTGTCCATAGTGTATGTGTGTGAATGAGAATGTATGGATGTGTTTCCCAGAGATGGGTTGTGGCTGGAAGGGCATCCGCTGCGTAAAACAGATGCTGGATAAGTTGGCGGTTCATTCCGCTGTGGCGACCCCGGATTAATAAAGGGACTAAGCCGAAAAGAAAATGAATGAATGAATGATACTAAAAAGCCTAAAATTTTGATGGTCTTTTGATTTTTTTTATTGGGGAATATACACCGTTGTAGAACTTTTGACAAATATAAACATCTTCTACATTTTGCTTATGCATATAAAATTTGACAGCAATCTACATGTTTTTTCATGTTATTAACTGGAGAAACACTGAGCATCATGACAGTGGCAAAGCGGCTCTAATTCAGCATTTTACACATAATCAAAGCCTAAAACATAAGCCTACCTAAAACCTTCAGCACTTTTCTTTTACAACCTTCAGGAAGTGCAAATCTTGTTTTCAGCATGATGTGTCATGAAAAATTTTTGTAGACTAATCACAGTTTTGTAAATACTGCAGTAATTGGTGATATGATGGTTTCTGTCATTTATTCTAACTACTAACTTAGTGTTGTTTTGAAGACCTGTAAAGATTTTAAATATTTAAAGATTTAAATCATTCATTCATTTTCTTTTCGGCTTAGTCCCTTTATTAATCCGGGGTCGCCACAGCGGAATGAACCGCCAACTTATCCAGCATTAGTTTTACACAGCGGATGCCCTTCCAGCCACAACCATCCAAACACATCCATACATTCTCATTCACACACATACACTATGGACAATTTAGCTTACCCAATTCACCTGTACCGCATGTCTTTGGACTGTGGGGGAAACCGGAGCACCCGGAGGAAACCCACGCAACCACGGGGAGAACATGCAAACTCCACACAGAAATGCCAACTGGCCCAGCCGGGGATCGAACCAGCGACCTTCTTGCTGTGAGGCGAACGTGCTAACCACTCGGCCACCGTGGCGCCCTAAAGATTTAAATATTTAATATAATATTGTTAAGTAAAATAGTCAAACAGATTGTCTTATAAATATGGTCTTTTATAGTTATACAATCTTTAAATTTCTCTGTTTTTTTTTTCTTCAACAGCTTTATTGTCAAATTGTGGATGCCCAGGTAGACTACCCAGCAAACTGGGATAAGAACCTGGCTCTTGCTGCAGAGCGTCTGCTGCAATCAGGTGGCAGAGGTTATGGTCTAGATTCCCTTATGAGTCGCAGCATCCGCCACTTCAGCCGCTACCTTAAGAGAGAACCCAGCGATCCACAGAGCAAGGCCATCCGCTCCATCATCACACACCTCAGGAAAGAGCGGGACAAATTCAGAGACAGACAGAAAGGTTGAGACAGGAAGTCACAGAATTGTCTAAACCAACGCATAGGTGTAGATGGCATGAAAAGGTAAGAGGGAGGGAAACGAATATAAAGAGAGCATCTAAGCACAAATGGCGACGAACATTGTTGTGTATTAAAAAGCACTGAAAAATTCACCAGCAGGACATGGTCTTTGGAAGTATGTGTCTCAGGCTACTTTTTTGCAAAATGTAAAAATACGTTACTCTGGGTACATTCTGTTGAATGTTTAGATCCCAAATCCACTAGATGGTGCTGTCTAAATGTTTTGAAAATCTGAGATACGTTACATAGGTATGTTTTGTTGTAGGCTTCAGAGACATGTCGTTCTTGTGTGTAAATGTGCATGAGAAGGCGGGCCTTCTAGCAAAACACTGACTTAATTCTTGCCTAAACCCAACCAATAGTGTTTACAAAAGCAAATGTACACTCTAAAAAACACAGTGTTAAAAACTACCCAAATTGGGTTGTTTTTAAGCCTATTGTTGGGTAAATATAGGACAGAACACATCAGGGGTTAAATTAACCCAAGTATCTGGGTTATTATTTTTAACCCCAAAAATGGGTTGTTTTTCTACTCAATAATTGGTTATTTTTACTTGAATAACAGGTTAGTTTGACTTAATTAATAGGTTATATTTTCAAATTTAATTTTTAGCTTTCTTTTAAAATCATTAACCACATAAAAACACACAGGTCAGTATTGTATTAGCTTTATTTATTTTTTGTTCCATTACATTTGTTCAGCACATTACACTTTGTAAATACACTTTACCTCAGAGATCACACAAAACTAAATACAAATTGTGAACTGCATTTAAAACAAGTC
>CAIGQQ010012075.1:0-10617 GCA_903798035.1 Danio albolineatus | reverse complement strand
AAGGTTGCTGGTTCGAGCCTCAGCTGGTTCAGTTGGCATTTCTGTGTGGAGTTTGCATGTTCTCCCAGTGCTTGCGTGGGTTTCCTCCGGGTGCTCCGTTTTCCCCACAAGTCTAAAGACATGCACTATAAGTGAATTGGGTGAGCTAAATTGTCTGTAGTGTATTTGTGTTAATGAGAGTGTATGGTGTTTCCCAGTGATGGATTGCAGCTGGAAGGGCATGTGCTGTGTAAAACATATGTTGGATAAGTTGGCGGTTCATTCCGCTGTGGCGACCCCAGATTAATAAAGGGACTAAGCCAAAAAGAAAATGAATGAATGAACGATATCTTTAATTACATAGGCCTACACTAGATTTTTAATACATTTCTTTCCAATGCTTCACAACAATAGCTAGTAAAATACCTCAATACACATTAACAATTATCTCCATTTCTCCATTTTTCAATCATGTTTGCTTGATGTGGTGCAGAGTTGTACTTGTGAGACCAAATCTGGGGTATGTGTGTGAA
Source organism: Danio albolineatus (assembly GCA_903798035.1). NCBI lineage: Eukaryota > Metazoa > Chordata > Actinopteri > Cypriniformes > Danionidae > Danio > Danio albolineatus. The sequence goes on along the minus strand of CAIGQQ010012075.1, from coordinate 10,105 downwards.
ATATGGGGTTATATCTTAGCTTTTGTTACCACTATGATTTAGTTTACAGATTTGTTCGACAAACAAAGCTCTCTAGTGGACATGTCATCTGACAAGCGCAGTAAAGCAAACCCAGAGCAGTATGTTTTAGGTTTCGCAGAAACGTAGGCTGTCAAATATTTCTGAATAGTCTAGGTTGAACAAATGACACATCCAGTTCTGATTAAATGAGAAAACACAATGCTTTCATGGCGAGGTTGAACGGATACGTGTCTCTGTCTTCAACCAGCTTGATATATGATTTTAAGAGGCTGCAGTGATTGGATTGAATCACGGCTGATTAACTTTTCAGGCCTCATTTACTCCCCCATTCATTTGATCAGGGTGACGAACACTGGCAGATCTTCAGAGTCCGGGAGTCGAGGGAAGCCGGAGGGAGCGAGTCCTCACCTCACGTCTGTTATTCTCACAAAGCGAAGATCGTACAGCATCCTGAGGGAGCATTAAAGGGCTCCCAAACACCCAAAGAGGGCGAGACCAGACCCGAGACTTTGTTGCAGTTTCTAGGCAACACGTAGAATGAGCCTGTGGAGGAAAGGTGGAGGAGGTGCACCACGGGCCGGGACGGCTCACTCGCACACGGGGCCCGGAGGCTTTGGCGTGATTAATGGCACAGGTATGCGCTACAGCAGGCATCCTCGGAGAACCTACAGATCAGTCTTCCTGTAATACAAATCCGACATTCGCTCCCCTCCTCTTTCTCCACCTGCTCCATCAGAAGCTCAGCTCCTCACTGCCAAGTGCATCAGCGGCATCACACTCATAAATCATTCCCAAACAAAACATGCTTAATCTGTGACGCGCAGGCCTGACACACAAATTTATTACCTGTGTGAGATGCACAACAACATGTCCCGAGCACCTTCTGTCTGTCTGGGAGGAGAAAACATAATGCAGACGGGAATAACGAGGGCGGACAATTGCTAGTTAAAAACTTCACGCTTGCCGTAGATCCTGTTCTTCGAGAACGAGAGACAAAGCATTTACGGGGCTGGTTAATTTCAAGGGCTTATTACAGCACAGAGAGCGCTTTCTTCTGCCGTCTCGCTCTTGCCAAAGGATTTTACTCAAGCGCATTTGTAAGACATGAATACATAAGTCCTTTTCATGGATTAGGTTGGCAGTGAGATGAATGGTCTGTGGTATGAGTCAAATTGCCTGATTGCGACTGGCTGTTTTAAATGGAGGAGGTTAATGAAACAAAAGCTTACCTCTCTAATCCCACAACAAGCGAAGAAACAAATGTAAACTTGCTTGATGAGCTTATCATAATTCATATTCCGCAACATGATGCGCTTCAGCAGTAGCGAAAAACAAATCTGGTCTAGAATTTAGTTTTTTTAAATCAATGTTAAAGGGGTAGTTCACACACAAATGAAAAGTTGCTGTCAATTTACTCACTCTCTTTTCCCCATAGAATTATAAAGGTGCCTTAGAATGAAAAATCAGTTATATCTAGGCATGAATAACTTATATCTAAGTTGAATAATAAGGGTTTAGCACATTGAAATGACATACCATGAGTCTCAAACACAATTCTTTCCTCATTCTCATGTAAATCCTGTGAGTTAGATTTTTTGAAATGTTGACAGTCATATGTCCCACAGTCAATATGTCCCACCTTGCTAAAAAACACTATTAGGACACATACATTTTACTAAAAAGTAAAAATAGGTTGTTTTTGAGTTGTTTAGAGCAAATTCGTTCTTCCAGTTTAAAAAGAAACTTTGAAGCAACGTCACGGTGACGAGATCATTGAGATCATGAGTAAATTCCAGCGTGGAGATTGCCTGTCTTCACCGGCCATTACAAAGTAACGTCATTGAGTTTTCAGCACATCTGTTCGTTAATTTATGAGAAAGACTTGGTTCAAATCAATCAGCATGCTCTATTGTAAATGAGATGCAACTTCGTTAATATGCATGATATAGCTTTGAAGACTCCTTTTACCTTTTACAGTTTTCAGAGAGATGCCATGTTGTGTTCTCAACCGTAATTCAAACATGTAGAAGAAGAAGAATTATTCAGAGACATGCGTTGTCAGTTTTGCGTTTATAAATGTGCCACAACAAAGGTTTTGTTTCTATTTCCCCGCTATGAGAGCACAGCTCGTGTGTGGATTACATTGGTCTGCTAACAGACGACAAAAATATGTTTGTAAGGAACATTTTTTTTTTACCTGAGAGCCTTCGAATCTGGAAATGGTGAAATCCACATTTGCCACTCATCTTTTTTTTTTAAAAAGATGCGGTTCCAGTTGGTGTTGATTGCCCTGTCTCTACGGATTTGGTGTGTGATCAGTGTTTGTTGGTTATGTTTATTCAGATGGCAAAGTTAGTTAGTATCGTCAGCAGTACTCTTTCAGTTTTTAAACACATACCGTAGTCAAACTGATTTAGTTACTAAATTTACAGTTGTATCACTACAATATTATGGACTGAAAATCCTCCACTTCCACACAGCTCTCAGACCCACTGTAAAAGCTGCTCTCTGAATCACTGTCTGTGTTTGTGTTGCCACTGTGAAAATCAGCTGTTGTGCACTTAATGAAACTTCTCTTTTCATGCAAACCCTTCCCTCTTTCACCCCTCAACACTCCCACCTAAACAAAGCTGGATTCACTCACTTTCCTGACTTTTTTTTAAACTAGAGGTGTGAAAACATTGTTTCATGGCTCTTTAAATACTTGGTGAAAAACTTAATTGAATTAAACTCTTACTTTACCCACAAGATTATTATTATGCATACAGACAGCAGGGTTTGATTGACCCCAATGTTTTCTTGTGAGATTAAAACAATTACATTTTCCCCTTTTTTCTATGTTAACACAGCTTATTATGATTCCTATATAAGGACTCTTATTTTGAAAACATGGCAATCTTTCAAGGCAAAGTGAAGTGCTTTGAAATGTGTATTTTTTATTCTATGTTTGACGTAATCTCAACTAAAACAAGAAGACAGATGCAATAAAAGATATTAGGCAGCACCTGAAAATAGTCCCCAGTTAGGTATATAGGTAAGAGTACTGCATAATATCATTGCTCTTGCTGCAGCCCTCATACAGCCGCAAAGTTCCTTGATTATTACACTGGAACGAGAGTATAGTTCCTAGCCACATTGGCCTAGAAAATAGCAACTTTTCATTTTCTGTCGGTCTTGCAATGTATCTATCGAAGAGTTCATTCATTCATTTTCTTTTCAGCTTAGTCCCTTTATTAATCCGGGGTCGCCACAGCGGAATGAACCGCCAACTTATCCAGCATTTGTTTTACGCAGCGGATGCCCTTACAGCCACAACCCATCTCTGGGAAACACATCCATACATTCTCATTCACACACATACACTATGGACAAATTTAGCATACCCAATTCACCTGTACCGCATGTCTTTGGACTGTGGGGGAAACCGGAGCACCCGGAGGAAACCCACGCAACCACGGGGAGAACATGCAAACTCCACACAGAAATGCCAACTGGCCCAGCCGGGGATCGAACCAGCGACCTTCTTGCTGTGAGGCGAACGTGCTACCCACTAGGCCACCGTGGCGCCCCTATCGAAGAGTCAATCTTTAAATAGTAAAATGATCAAAACCATTTTTTTGAGTGAAATGCTAATGGTCTAATCCAATTCAATGATTTATGCTAAGCTAAAAGTGCTCCAATCAGATGCAAAAATTGCCTGAATGGAATAAAAAAAATGGTGATTAAAACTCTAGGGGAGATGTAAAATGAGTTGGAAAAACTGAAATGTTCTTTTAGTGTTTGACAGACGAAAAAAAATCCACATTTTGGCCATGGCCCAAGGGCTATCCCTTAAATAAGGATCATCCACAAGAATGATCACTTTCACATTACAGCGAATATGATACAGCAAAGTGTTTTTCTGTAACTCCAAAACAGTGTTATTGGAGCTCTATGCTTTTCAGCAACATTATTTGATGTATTACTTCTGGGTTTAACATTAGGGGCACAGACAAATGATTCTACAGATCTTTGCTTCTGCAGACAAAGCCACAGTGATTGCAGTCAGGTTAGAAGAGCAAGTGAAAATCACATGGGAGTTTCCCCCGGGGATCTGCTCCTCTGTGTTTTACACAGCTCTCAGACGTGAATCAGCATAAGCTTGCAGGGATGCTTCAGAAGTGAAACAAATAGAAACTTTGCTTTGGTTTGTGCTCAGAATTGAATAGTTTGGAAGAATGAGGATTTTTAAAGACATTTTGTTTCAGTGTCTGTTTTATGGTAAACAGTTTAAGTCAGAATTATTAGCTCCCCTGAATTAATCCCCCCTGTTTATTTTTTCCCCCAATTTCTGTTTAACCAAGAGAAGATTTTTTTCAACTCATTTCTAAACATAATAGTTTTAATAACTCATTTCTAATAACTGACTTATTTTATCTGTGCCATGATGACAGTAAATAATATTTTACTAGATATTTTTCAAGGCACTTCTATACACCTTAAAGTGGCATTTAAAGGTATAACTAGGTTAATTACGTTAACTAGGCAGGTTAGGGTAATTTGGCAAGTTATAGTATAATGATGGTTTGTTCTGTAAACTATCGAAAAAATAAATAGCTTAAAGGGGCTAATAATTTTGACCTTAAAATAGCTTTAAAAAAATTTAAAACAGCTTTTATTCTAGCCGAAATAAAACAAATAAGACTTTCTCCAGGAGAAAAAATATTATCAGACATACTGTAAAAATGTCCTTGCTCTGTTAAACATAATTTGAGAAATATTTAAAAAAGAAAACAAAAATCAAAGTGGGGCTAATAATTCTGACTTGTAATTCCAACTGTATATGTTCATTCGCTACAGTTATAAGTTACTATGTTTTTGAAATAAATATTTTTGTTAAGAAAAGACATAAAATTAGGATTTATTCAGTGCTGCAGAACATTCCAAGAATTGTTAAAAATATAAATCGTTTTTTTTTTCACACAAAAATATTAAATAATAAACAACAGAAATGTTTTTAACAAACATACTGATTCGATAATAAATATTGAATTCAGGAATACATTTTAATGACAGCTCTTTTAAATCACCTTATCATTTTTATTTGCTCAAAAATGATTATGTTTTTACAAACGCAAATGTTTTTACAAATTCAGTCTTGGTGAACATATGATGCTTTCAAAAACCTGATGGTATAAAAGGATAGATAGTTCATGGTAATACTTTAAAATAAAGATCCATAAGTCAACATCAAAAACATAAACAATACCAACATAGGGCTCATTCTGACAAGCCTATATGTAGCCCTATACACAATTCTGGAGATTGCAAATTATGTAGCCAGAATTATGTAGGCAGAAGTACTTATGGCTGCATTTAGTCTTTAAAATGTACACTATGAGCCGGTATGATGCTATTCCAGGCACTGAGTCTGTTGGTGGTCTTGAGATGCAGATAGGAGTTGACCGCAACAACGGGTTTTGAGTCTGGTGAAGAACGGCTCCAGAAAGCAGGTAAGACAAAAACAGAAGACAAAAAATAGATTAAACAAGTAAATAACAGGGTGAGAATATGGTAAATCTGAAAACATTGTAAAAATTAGATGAGGGCTTTTCTTTTTCTGGATTTTTTAGAAACACTGTCGATTGGGTTTAGGGATGTGGGTGGGCGGGTCAATCAGTGCTTTGAAAACACTATTGGTTGGGTTTAGAGAAGGGGAAGGGTGGGTCAGTCAATCACTCAGTCAGTCCAACGGCCTCTGGTGGATTTACGTGAGAAGAGCAGGTGCAAATGGCACTCGCAAGAGAATTTTTAGATCTGAAAAAACGTAAACAGTGGCCTCTGGTGGATTCGCAAAAAACAAACACTGTATCTCTTGGGACATATTTGGTGCTCTCTAGATATGTATAAAATACATTATTACAGTGCTTATTAATCTTTATAATCATCCATTCATAAGCATACATCTTTGATTGTTAAGATGTCTTTAAATAACATTAAGGATAGTTCACCCAAAAAGAAAAATTCTGCCCTTGTATAACACTCAACACTGGACAACAGAGTTGAGGATCCATGTGCAGTTTTTTAGTAGGTGTAGTCAGGCAGGCAACAGGTAGTAAACAGGAGCATAAATGTAATCAAGATCGTAGTCAAAAACAGGCAAATGGCGAGTACAGGCAGGAAAGTATCAGTAAAAAGAGCAAGGCAAGAATCAAAAACACAGAAAGACTAGACAGGATTAACGCTTTATAATGCTACAGGTTAACAGTGACCAAGACTTTGCAAAGTGTGTGAGAATGTGAGGTGTATAAATAGTGCAAGTAATGAGTCAATCATGAGCTTCAGCTTTGTGTGTCAGTGTCTGAATGATTGTCAGCGGTGGCAGGAGTGCTGAGGGCAAAGACTTTTGGGAGTTGTAGTTCATATCAGTGGCACTTGTGTAGTTCTCCAGCGGTGTGTACAGGCTAGATTGCTAGTGATCATCACACCTTGTTTACTCACTCTCCACTTGTTCCAAACCTGTTGAATTTCTTTCATCTGTTAACATGAAGAAATTCTGACATTGGAAAAAACAGATATTGATATCCATAGTATTTTTTGTATCTATGGATGCCTTTTTTCCCCCAACATTCTTCAGAATATCTTGTTTTGTGTTTAACAAAAGAAAGAAAATTATAAACGTTTAGAACCACTTGAATGTGAGTATATAGTGATGAAATTTTCATTCATAAAGTTAAAAATGATTAATGCTGTTTAACTGTTTGAGCTTTATTGTAAAGGCTTGTTTTTGTTTCTTTTCTCAGTGATGTTGAGCAGTAAGAGATGTACAGTACTTGTGTCAGCTGTTCAATGAACATTTTCTCTGGAAACTCTTTGGTCGTGTGTTAATGATTTCACTACAAGGTCTTTGTGAAGTGATAAAAGCTTTGGTGTTTTAGTTCTGTGTTTGGCCTTATTGATCAAATGCTTTTATGGTGTTTACTCTATTGTCCTAACTTAAGGTACTGTAAAGTGCACAAGGATATTGATTGTTCCCGTTTCCCTTTTTGCGTTTCTTTTTAAAGCAAGATGTTCAATATTTTGGTTGATTTCAGACTGTGTTAGATAGAGGCACTTGAATACAAGCAGAGGCCATCTGACCAAAACATTATCATGAAGGCTGCATCAATGCAAACATGAATGATTTATTATGTATTGTATATTGGAGATTAGATAGCATCTTAAAATAACAAACAACCATGAAAGCACGGTGTTTATGTGAGAACAGAATTATTAGTTTCCTTACTGCATTTAAAAGAATAGTTCACCCCTATTTTTTTTATTTATTTAATGACTTTAAAAATATACAGTGAGAAAATAAGTATTGAACACATGATGTTTTTTCTTTCTTTCTCTGAAAGCATTTGAGTTTTCTTAGCTGTGTTTTGGATCATTGTCTTGCTGAAATGTCCACTCTTTCATCTTTATCATCCTGGTAATGCATATGTTGAACTAAAGAAGCTAATATTAATTTACAATGATGAAGGGCATACTGTAGGGTTGTTGAATAACTACTGAGAGATTTCAGCTGCTGTCTGGGCTTTCACTGCCTTTCTACATCTCCCTTTCTTCATGTGTTTAATATTGTCCCTGTTTCATTTCAATTTAATACAAATATAAATTTATTTTTTTCGGTTAAACAGTCAACGACACTTTTAGCAATGTCTTTTCTGAGAAAAATGGTGAAGTGTTCAGTACTTATTTCCCTCACTGTATAAATATACAGTATGCAGGAGTTGCTGACATTAAATGTATATTAGTAGTGTCATCACTTAAAATGCAGTAAATGGCTAAAAATTATTTTGTATTCCATGGAACTCTTGTTAAAAAAGAAACTGCTGTGTTATTACATTTTTTACATTTTTGGGCCAAATCTTAAAACTGTCCTATGTTGTGACTGTCATTAAAAAATCATTAATAAATACCTCAGGCCTAATTTTAACAGTGCTATTTTAGTAAACCACAATAATAGAAAAATCATCCATATATTTCTAAACACATATAATCTTACATTTTGTCACTGAAGACCATGTCCTCTGGTGTGACACTTTGTGCTAATTTTAAATTGGTCAATTCGAATTTATGAAGAGCATATGACTGAAGCAGCACCATGTAATGATGTGCATCTGTTATTTTTTGTTTTAGACCTTTTCACATACTATTAAACTTTTTTAAAAAATACACAAAAAGTGTTATGTTGTCCTTTGGAGACTTTATTTATTAACCATAAGTCCAACAAGTCTGACAAGTCATGGAGAAAAACAGATATTATTACTAATTTGATATAAAATTGCACTATATGAAGATAAGTGTCTCACAATGAAGATAAATCACTCACAAACTATTGGTATATTATTAAGAGTTGTTTTTCTTCATTTCTGCTGTCACACCGTAGGACGCATTTAAGGTACAATTCAGTAAAATTGCAACAAATCTTAAAAAAAACTGAGAAGTTAGGGAGAGTTCTATTTTCTATATTTTAGCAAACTTCAAACTACATAAATAGATATTCTTTTTTATTTTTTTCAAAAATGGTGCAATAAGTATACACCCAATGAAAAAAAAAACTATTCTACAATATTGTTTTTAATATTTTATTTAAAATCCCCTTGCCCTGCTTCAGAAGGCCTTCTTTGAAGCACTGGAGTCTCATGGATTATTTTTTGACATATACTTTTTGGAGCTTCAAAAACTCACCTCTCAATGCTATTACAAAGCTAAGAGAAGCAAGGAAATTATTTAATATAACTCTAGTTGTGTTCATCTAAAAGGCACATACACTAATGACTTGAGGGTGAGTAAATGATGGGATCTTCTTTGTACTAACTATCCTTAAGTGAACAGTTTAGCAGTTTTATAGTCATTTTAACTATTTTGTTCAAAGATTAAGAACATTGTGTGAAAAAAACCTTGCCATATAGTTTAACAAGAAATCATTTCTATTGATGTGACTCATTTTCAATCTTGTTTATCAAGTAGATCTCTCGTAACGTAATCTGACAGCTATGTGTCAAAGTGAATTAATATGCGGCCATTTTGCGAGATTAATTAAATGATTCTTGATATTAAGGGCTGAATGAAAAATGGGAGGAACGGTTTCATTTCTGACCTTGCTCAATTTTTAATGAACTCTCTACGGCTCATACAAAATGGCTCTATCTTATAAATGGTGCTGTACAGTAACTTCCACAAATGGTGGGCAAATTAACGAGCTTTTATTGTCGATGAAACCGAGATGATGTAAAGGACACCTTACCTACTGAATTTTCTGGGGGAAAAAAGGGAAAATAAGAAGTTGTGAGAATGTGAGCTGTATAATTACAAGCTATTAGTTTCTTTAGAGTGAACAAAGGGAGAGAAAGTAGTTGGTGAAAGCTTGGAAGTTTTGATTAGATATGTTACATAGATGCATGAGTATGTGACAGTTGTGTGCGGTGCTGCGCTACTCAGTGCTGGCAGGGCATGTTCAGTGTTAATTACGTGCGGTAATGAGAGAACAGAGCCAGACTGTGAGACACAGGGTATTTTTAGAGCCTCTGCAAAGTTATCTAATGCACAGAGACATTCTGATTTATACCTTTGCACTTTATTTTATCATTCTATACCTTTAGGTTCTGTCTTTGGAGGGATCTCTACAAGGCTGGGGACAGTCTAATTTTTATTAAACTTTAAACAATAGCATTTATTAGTAGCAGTATAGTTCAGTGATTTGCATAACATTTTCACCAAGATCACGTACTGATGATGCGAGAGTGAGAAAACTTTGCAATTTCTTCTCTAGAAAATCCCTAAGATTCTCAATTAGGTTACAGTCTGGACTCTGTGGTGGCCAGTCCATGTGTAAAATTATGTCTCATTATACTCCTTGAACTACAGTACTCTTTCACAAGTTGAGTATGATGAATCCTTGCAGTGTCTTCCTGGAATATGCCCATGCCCATCAGGGAAGAAAAAAAATACATTAGTGGAATAACCTGGTCATTCAGTATATTCAGGTATTCAGCACATAATGTTGCTGGACCTACACCTGACCTGATCTGCATCACAAGCTTGTATGGTAGGCACT
>CAIGQQ010012068.1:0-10009 GCA_903798035.1 Danio albolineatus | reverse complement strand
AAGGAATAATTTCCATATTAAAAGGAGTTTTTGTCCTTACCAACACCTTGAATTGATATATTAGAATCAAATCTTCTATTTTTCACAGGTGAACAACAGAAAACTGACAATGATCACCTCAGGTAAACTTCATGTGCTTTATTCAGTGTTAAATGCTAAAAATGTGACTTTGAATGCCATTTTAAATGGCATTTATTGCCATATAATATAATATATGCCAATAATATCTTTGCCATATAAAGATATAGTTCACCTCAGATCCTGAAAATAAATAAACCGTGTGAAATTGAACTTTAGAACTAAACACATTTGAGTGACTCAGCATGTACATTTAATAATGTTAAAGAGGGTTAATATGTATTAAATAGACTATAAACCTCACCATTTTGTGAGTGAGTGCATATTCTGTGCCTCTGAATGGCTGTATTTAAATTTCTGTCGTGTTACGTCTGGTGCAAACAGGCTAATTGCCCATCACTGCAAATCTCTTCATGAAGCGTGTTGTTAGGATACGCGGTTAAAATGTAACCTTCTAACCTAATGTTTACACTTGTAATATTATCATTTGCTAAAAAAATAACATCATGTGGAACTGAATCTGCGTCTCTACTGTCCACCGGAGGTCGCATTTCGGTCAGGGACACATTTGGAGAGCCTTCCTGACTGAATGAATGAAATATGCTGTTTTCCAGCAAGGCAACCCAGAGTGCTGAAATATAATTGACTAAACTGGCATTGGGCAGGTTAAAATAACCAAAACAAGGACAGCATTCCAGCACGGAAAACACTTTCAAAGCAGAATATCTGACTTCGGCATTTTTTTTTTCAGATAAACAAGAATGTTCACCATGCATGTTTCTTAAATATCTGCAAGCATATTATGTTTTTTTTTTTGTTGTTGTTGTTGTTGTTGTTGTTGTTGTTTTTGTTTTTTGTTTTTTGCTTTAGAAGAGTCAAATACTTACACACAGCACCTTTAAGTAAAATAGCCGTGCCCAATACCTCAGACAGATGTAGCCTAATCTGAGAACAGGAAGGAACAAACAGGAAGTGCATTTTCAGATTTCAATTTTAAATTTCAAGGGCAAACACTTTATATTTCTTAATGACATGCACAGATTAACTAACGAGCTATCAGAATCAGTATGGTTAGTTTTGATTCCATGCGTACCTTACTTTGGGCAAATTTACTACAGAGCAGTGGTGTAAAGTAACTAATTACAAATACTCAAATTACTGTAATTGAGTAGTTTTTCTTAGGAATTGTAATTTACTAAGTAGTTTTAAAAATGTGTACTTTTACTTTCCCTTGAGTACATGTTTAGTGCAGTATCGGTACTTTTACTCCACTACTTTTCCTTAACCAGCAATTACTACTTTATTTCTTTCTTGTCTGTGGTCATTGTCTAAAGTAGACAAATCAGTCCTGTGATTCCTGTCCAATTAAATCACACATAGAAAGTAAATCGCCTCATACTGAACAACCTCAAGACATGGGTGCTTTATAAATGCAGCAAACCTTTTGGAGACATTAAAAATGTCCAAGATGTCCAAAATCTTTACACGCAATTATCCAGAGACTTTTTATAGTCACTGAAAATTATGGATGTCGACTGTATGATGACTGAAACCACCAAAAAATCTTCAATCTTCAAACAATCACCTTAAACAATCACTAAATGGAACGAATGAAGAATGGAAGGAAGGTCCAAATAAAAGGAAGGACCGAAGAAGGAATGGAAGGAAGGATCGAAGAACCAAAAAAATGAAGGAAGGATTCAAGGAAGGACTAAACAAACTAAGGAAGGAAAGAAGAAACTAACGACCGAACAGACGAATGAACAAAGGACCTAATGAAGGAACAAAAATATGAACGAACGAACGAGGAAGCGAAGGAAGGAGGGAACAAACGGATGAATGAAGGAAGGAGAGAACAAACAAATAATTAAAGGAAGGTTAAAAGGAACGAACGAAAATAGGAAGATCCCTAAATGCACTAGGCTACATGTTGTTTGTGCAGGGATGTGCAAACGTAACATTCTGTAAACGCATCAACTTTTCTACACTGTAATACTCACTACTCTTGAGTACTTTTAAAAGGTCTACTTTTTACTCATACTTTGAGTAATATTTACTACAGATACTTTTACTTTACTTGCACTACATTTTTGGGCAAGTAATGCTACTTTTACTTGAGTATGATTTTTCAGTACTCTTTCCACCACTGCTACAGAGATTATATGATACTATAATGAAATGATATAGAAGATCCATTCACTTTAATAAATATGAGTATTTATCGCTTTTATCTGTGACTTAACTACTCATCCTGTCTGCTGTTCTCTAAATCTACGCTCGATTAGCCGGCCTCTCCGAACAGGAAGTGACCGAACACACGTGCGGAAAGCAGGAGCATCGCCTGCATGAACAAGTGTTTGGTTTGCAGTCGTTGATATTACAACTTTACTTTTGGGTTTGTTAAAGTGTATTCCTACGCATCTTCCGGACGGTATTTATCTAGTAAATGGCGGAGTGTGTGAATGACAGCGAGGCAGAGAGCAGAATCGCCTACGGAGATTACGTAGTGCTGAAGAGAGGAGAAGTCTTCAAATCTGTGCAGGTGGAGAATAAAAAGTGAGTTCAATAATTAAATATTTTATTAAATGCCGTCTTATAATGCAGTTTTTGCCCTGGAGAGTCTGAAGTTTAGTATAGTATAGTGGTATCTAAAATTTGAAACCACATTTTTAAAGAACAGCATATAACATTTTATAATACATAAACATGCATGCCAGGGGGTAATTATAAATAAAATACAAATACATATGTATTAGTAAAATAAATACATTGAAGAGTTCACAAATATTTTAAGTTCCTTGGTCTCTGATTATGGGAATATACAAGCATATTTCAGTCATCGATACCTTAAAATGTGTTTTCTTCTAGTAAATTTACATTTATGAATGTAAAATTTTGTTAACAATATAGGTGGATTAATAAAAAACAATTTCCTCTTAATTAGGATTGACAGTAAAGCCAAAAAGTATATTTTCTCATAACATTGAAAGCGGTTTTGAACACTGAAAATTGTGATTACTAAAATTCTGCACCTCACCCCATAAGATTGAGGTAAAGTTGGTTAAATATTCACACATTCGTTCAGTGGCAGCTTGTGACTCGCTCCCTATATTGTTCACCATGGTACTTTAAATATTCAGTCTGTAATAATCACATGCAAGTATGACTTGAAAACAACATGAGCACTATTCGACTGTGAACAATGTTGCACTTTGATAGTCGTTGGCTGCTAACATGGTTTTACTATTTAGAATATGCAAAAATACTTTTCTGATATTTTATTAATAAGGAGAAAGTCGAATGTGGAAATAAAACCAACTTTACCTCAGTCACCTTAAGTTGACTGACTTTGTACAACGCTGACACCACATTATGGTGGCTTACTGAGGTAAAGTTGATGTTATACTTGCACGTTCGTTCAGAAAAGTAATCATGGCAAATTGTAAAAAAACAGAGATCATAATGATTATCAAAGTCCAACATTGAACAATTTAGCCTACCCAATTCACATATACCACGTCTTTGGACTTGTGGGGGAAACTGGAGCACCTGGAGAAAACTATGGAGTCAATCTAGGGCCATATATACTTGCAAAAATAAAAGAAAGGTTTGCAAACAAAAAATAAATAAATAAATGCAAATCTCTAATAATCGCAAAGCGAAAACTAATTTTGAGAAATAAAAATAATTTTGCTAACAAAAATAAAGAACTGCAAAGGCAAATTAAGTTTAGAGAAATAAAAATTAAACTTAAAAATGAAAAATCAAGCAGTACAAAAAATATATATATATTTGCAAAACATTTTTTATAGCATTGCCTTTACAAAACCCGTCCAGTCCATTGCAACACTCATTTTGATTTGTTTTTTTAGTTTTTAGTCAGCTTTGAGTTTGCGATGCTGTTTTCACTGTGCATTTCACATTTTTGCGTGTGTCACTTTGTGGCCCTGATTTGACAAGGGGGCGGAGTCGAGGGAACTACTGGGCTGTAAGACCACCTCGGTGATACTGTGTCTCCAGGTGATGATGTCGTTTTAATGAAGACAGGTCCAGGCCTGCCACAAAAATCCAAGTTCCCTTGACTCCGCCTCTTTGTCAAATCAAGGACACAAAGCTAAAAGCGCAGAAATGTGAAGTGCAAAAAAAAAATTTTTTTTTTATTGTAAATATTATATATATATAATTTTTGCTCTGCTTGATTTTTATTCCCGCAAATTTCATTTTTATTTCTTTAAACTCAATTTAGCTTTTTCAGTTCTTTATTTTTGTTAGCAAAATTATTTTTTATTTCTCAAATTAATTTTCACTTTGATTTTTGGAAAGTTGCATTTATTTATTTTTTTCTCAAAACTTTCTTTTAGTTTGCAAGTATATATGGCCCTTTATCGACTAGAACATGCAAACTCCAGCCGAGGCTCGAACCAGCAAACTTCTTGCTGTGCAGTGATTTTGCTACCCTCTGTGCCACTGTGACGGCCAAAATATAAATATAATGTTAAATATTATATTCATGTTATGATATAAAATTATTTCTACAATGATGGCCAGCTTGTTTTATGTTTGATTGGTCAATTTCTCTATTTGAATACTGTTAGACTCGTGAGAAAACCACAAAGGACTTTTATTTTTGCTCCCTCATATCCTTTATTATATTTTATGCAGATGTACTGCACAGAAAAAGACTTGACCACCCCAGTCGGTCTACATTAATGTAATCTTTCCAAATAGCAAAATATTTAAATCATCCAGTGAAATCCTATGTATACCTCATAATATAGCGCAGCAAAACAGAATATCTCAATGATTAATCTCAGATTTGTCCTACAAACAACTTAAATTATACTTTCCGTTTTGATCGTTAGCTTAAGTTATTTTCAGCATTATCGGGAGAAGACGCCTCAACGCATACACGCTGTCCCCTGAGGGTTAATCTTGCTTAAGCTGTTAAAATTGACATCACTCCTGTTAATATAGCTACGATACGAAAGATACAAATGAATGAAAATAAGACTACGTATGATGTATTATTTTAAAAAGAACTAGTAAGAATATACTAAATAAAATTATTATTATTATTTATTTATTTATTTTTTAATACAAATGTGTGTGCTCTCCTCACTAGCTTTGGTTTTGGTGTTTTGTGTGTCGTAGGAAAGTGATATTTGAGAAGCAATGGTTTTTCATGGACAATGCTGTCGGTCAGCTGTACGGGACCATGTTTGAGATCGTAGCCGGCGGTTCACTCAAACACAAGCCTGTAAAACGTGCAGGAGACTCTTTAGGTAATCAACAAATGCATTTGTTTCGGTATTATACATGTTTTAATATTTCTTGTTGTGATGAGATTATGTTTGACTTTTCTGTCACAGATTCTAAAGAAGCAGGCCAGGATAACAGACATATAGTGGATGATGGCAGATCTCAGAAACTCACCAGAGATGATATCGAAACGCTGAAAGAGCAAGGGCTAAAGGGACAGGTCTGTACTACAGTAAAAACTTTATAGTAACCCTTGTGTGCTGCTGTTAGGGATGTTTTCGTCCACTCTGGGGGATTTTTTTGAGGTTTAATTTGGCCACAACGTTTTCTATGTTTCAGTAAATGGAGTGACTTTTGGTGACAAGTCTTATTTTGACACACGTTTTGAGAAAATGCTTTGGATTTTTTAAAAAACTCAACAATACACTAAAAATACAAATTGACTACCCTTTCCTTATGTTCGGGGCTTTTTTTGGCCCATTGACTTTCATTATAATGACTGTTTTTTTATATATTATTATTATTGTAAAGCCATGTCAGCACAAAATCATGCATTGTTGATTGTTGTTGGTTTTCTCTGTTAGGAAGAGGCATAATTTGTCATTTATATGCTGTTGATCATCAGTTGCAGTGCAAAAAAAGCTTAGTTTCTGGCTTTTATAGAACATTTCAATGTGGTCATTACATTGGCCCATGAACATTTCCTGCTTGTAATCAAACTATTTCATAACTGTAACAAGAGGCAATTCAATCAACTTTATGTTAAAATAGCTATCTTAACATTATTTATCAATATATGTGGCTCTTTTTGGATTCTGGGAAGCTCTAGAAATTAAAAATGTAAAACAGGATATACACTGGAACCATTGTTTTTGTTTACATCCCTTGAAATAGTCTAAGCAACTGAACAGCGAGTCAGCCTCAGAACTGCCACACTGAAGACTTCTTATTGGACAGATTGTATGCGGGGATTGGCTGGAGCTGAGGTAGAGTTGCAGAGCGGTAACCAATCAGATAGCAGGAGTGAAGGGATTGGCTGCAGCAAGGACAAGCAAAACAGCCAATCAGAGACAGCAATAAGCAGAGCAAGCACAGTAGTGGACTGGGTAACAGACAGAAACACATGATGAGACACAAAAATAAACAATAAAATAAACATAGGAAGGGTATTTATGCAGACTCACTATTAACTGCCGTTTTACTCCATAGAAATCCATATAAAAAAACTAACTTTTCCACAGACCTATCTAAGGAGCTAATAATGCCGACTGATGATCAAAAGTACAAATTACAAACACTTCAATTACTTGCCAACAGGGAAAACCAGCAGCAATCAAGAATGCATGATTATATGCTGTCATGGCTTTGCAATCAAAAATGTGCTTATAATGTAAGTCAATGGGGCAAAAACAGCCACCAACACAATGAAAGGGTCGTCAATTTGAACAATACACAAGGGTTAAACTGCATGGTAACCAAAATCTGAACTAGAAGTGGATCAAAAAATACTTGTGACTGGAGAAACTTTTCAAAGCTTCGAATCAATGGAACCTGATAACAAACTGATTGGAGATCGGGTCAAAACTATGAATCCTGTTCAGTGATTCTGAATAGATCTAAATAAGCGTGCATGATTCATGTGCTTATATAATGTTTCACAGATCGCCCGCCAGTGGAGAACCATTGAATTTTCTAAATGTTACGAAACCGTAAGGAATTAACAAAGTCTCATTTACTGAAATCATGTGACCTTGCCACATTGATATGTGCTCCAAACCACTGATTCGAAACAAAAGATTCATACAGAAAATGTTTTTAAAGCTCTCTGTGTGCTCCGGTTTTCCCCACAAGTCCAAAGACGTGGTATAGGTGAATTGGGTAAGATAAATTGTCCATTGTGTGTGTGCGTGCGTGCGTGAGAGAGAATGAGTGTGTATGGATGTTTCCCAGTGATGGGTTGCAGTTGGAAGGGCATCCGCTGTGTAAAACAAATTCTGGAAAAGTTGGCGGTTCATTCCCCTGTGGTTACCCCAGATCAGTAAAGGGACTAGAGCCCTGCATTTGAGCCCGAGCCCGTCGGGGCCCGACTTTTTTGTGCCCCTCGGGCCGGGCTTCGGGCCTATTTTCACGTCTTAGCTAGCGCGCATATCGGGCTTCGGGCCTGCTCCATAATCAAACGTCAAAAAAAGTTTAATGACATCTAGCCTAATGCGCGCCGTCCGTCCGGAGGCGCCAGTGGTGCCTTGCCTACAGAGATTTCTAACCACGTGAAACTGTGAAAAACGAAAGAGGAAAGGTCTGGTCAACTTTTCAAATAGTGACAACTTTAAATGACGAGCTAATTGGTTATGCACAATGCACAACATTTATGTCCAAGGGGCCTGCGGTACGCACAAATCCAGCACTGCCCCGCCTCCTTCCCCCGCATCATCTAAAGAAACACATATGCTTATACTGTCAAAGGCTACATTATTTAAGAGCAATTATTATGACATAATTCGTTTCCTTTTTTATTTCTTATATCTTTATAATTATGGCATCTTAAAAAAAATGCAAATATATGTCAGAAGATTGTGATATGCTACAATCATTAGTGAAGCATTAATGAAATCCTTACACTTTGCACTGACCGAAAATCATCCACCGCACAGTTGGGCAGTAGACGGGATCTAATCAAAAATATAATTAGTAAATTTCTGCTAGAAAAAAATATATTTTAAAAACGAATTTCGTATAGTTTCGTATAGTCTATAGTCTAATAAGTTTTGTTGGTCAGTTATTTTCTAAATAAAAGTACGAATAACATCTAAGTGAAGTGCTTAAAAAAACCCTCCGCTAATGCGTCTACAATGCCAAAACACAAACTGGATTGTTAACTGGCTACCTCGAATCGATCGCATTAAATATGCATTTAATTAATGCTCTGCTGTTAATATTATATTACAAAACCCCTGTCAACATTTTTAACATAAGTCATTAGTTTAAAGATTATGTCTTATGATTATGACTTCTTTCCTCCGTCTCACTCGCGGTTCATGTATGCAGGCTATTGTAAAAATGTATATTATATAAGAACTATTAATAACTGTAATTTTCTAAATGGAAAAAAGTTGGTTTGTTAGTTGTACACTAATTTATTAAAACTATAGCCTATTTGTTGAGTTTATGACGCATATCCAGGACGGAGGCGGTCAGCATCAGCGCAGGTTTGGCAACTCGTCTGTGTCAATCTGCAATATTCTTTGCTTCTTTGGCAAACGTGTTGTCGGCACGTGTTACCGTCCCGCGAATTAACAAATATGTTTGCACATCAGGGGGTGATCACTCCGAGAGCACCTGTCCGTTCCAAAAGCGCGAGGCGCACCGTATACTGCCTTTATGTTGACAAGAGAAAAAAGGAGCGCGGTGCGCTTTCATACAGCTCTAGATAACTTGAAACAGCCACCACAGGTCTCTCCTCCATCATCAAAGATTTTCCGTAAAATAACAAACAAAAAAACTCCAATAATTTCTCTAAATCACTCTGATAAAAAAGGAAACGAAAAATATCAGTTCTCTATTAAATACAAATCTGGTCTATTTTAATGGCTGCATAGGCTGAGATGTTTGGCGGGGAAAAAAACGGGCTTCGGGCCGGACTCGGGCCGAAAATTTTGATAATCTGTCGGACACGGGCCGGGCTTCAGCCTGTGTGTCTCGGGCCAGGGTCGGGCTCGGGCTTAGATTTAAGGCCCGTGCAGGGCTCTAAAAGGGACTAAGCCAAAAAGAAAATGAATGAATGTTTTGAAGCTTCATTATGTAGTTGCTGGAAAGCAGCCATCACTAGTTGTGTGTGCTGTGACTTTGCTCCACTTATCCAAAATGTGTTCATATGTCTGAAATATTCTGAAGTTGTTATAGTTAGCATGAGATTCACGCTTTTTTTTTTTTTTAAAGAACAATATATATATTTATTATAACTATATATATATATATATATATATATATATATATATATATATATATATTATAACATTTAATGCACATCAGAAACTGGCCAGTAATTTTTTTTAATGTATTTCGCTGTAAGAAAACAATGTAAATAACTGGAAATCTGGCAACCACAATAATCAAACTCTGGGGAACAACTGTGATCAGAACCAAAGTTAGTGATTGTGTTCTATATATACACATACATTCATGTTTCTTTATTTAACCAGATAAAAACCTAATGAGATCAAAATCTCATTTACAACCCTCTCAGAAAAAAAGCAACGCGATCTGTCTCTGGGGTGGTTCCTTTTCAAAAGGTACACATTTGTACTTAAAGGGTCCATATTGGTACCTCAAAAGTAAATATTAGTACCTAAAATTTGCACTTTTGTACTTTTTGGGTACTAATATGTACCCTTGAGGTATTAATATGGACCCTTTAGGTACAAATGTGTACCTTTTCAAAAGGTGACAGCTCGCGTAGCTTTATCTCTGAGAATGAAGAAGACCTGGCCAAGAGGTCCGCAACACACAACTTCATATAAATTAGAATAATAATAAATAAAAATAATAATATAAAAAATACAGTTTAGTTATTCAGCTATACCACATTACAGTATGTTAAAACACATACATTAAGTAATAGACCGTTGTTATTTATGTTCTCTGAACTCCTCTCAAGTGGTGGACTTCAACATTC
>CAIGQQ010012063.1:0-10719 GCA_903798035.1 Danio albolineatus | reverse complement strand
CAAAAACATAACCAGTGATGTGCTTTTGAACCTTCCAAACTATTACCTTACCAGCTCATGGGAATTTTTACGCAATACCATGTAGCCTTATTGACAAAAGGCTTAACGGATTCTCAGTATCCATCATGCTCTCTTGCCTTTAAGCCGGTGTCTTAGCGATCATCTCCCTTCCGTGTTCGGCCAATGAGATGTGCTAGAAAGATGAGACGAATGGCCTCCCACCCCATACTTATCTGCCAGAGCCTGAGCTCCATTTCCAGCACACAAAAGAAACTATTAGAGCTAGAACCTGCGCAAGGTGCAGTGCTGAAAAGGAAGAAGAATTAGCAAGTCAAAGTGTGTGCAGAGAGAGTGAGAAAGGATCGACTGGAGGTCTGGCTCGGGTCACCTTCATAGATTGAAGGGGATGAGAGTCACCTGGGTCCATATGCAACAGAAATCTCAGAGTGAGAGCGCTGATATAGCGTCAGCTCCCCGCTGTCCATAAGATCAGCATTTTAGATTTCTGCATTTACACAAATTTGCATGAAAAGTCACTTTTATTTCCCCCAACTCAAGTGCTTAAAGGAACAATCACATACTGGACATTTACCATTGTGATTAACTGCTTTTGGGCATGTAATGCAACATCATGTAAACTAAAGGTGACCTTAACTGTGCATTTATCACTGGATAGCAAAACACAGGCAGTTTGCTTTCCAATCACACGTCCTCTTCATTGGAAGAAGTCAGCAATCAAGAGAAAATCATGAAGGTATTCATGTCATATAATCATCACTTGAGGTAATTGCACCTTGCACGGGTATATGCAGTGACTTCTCTGTAGATCCTAAAGCTTTATGACCAGCAATGGGCAATTATGCTAGTGAAGGTTTCTTGCAGGAAAAACAATCAACATTTAGATTTAATTGACAATGTTTTAGGCAGCGGACTACTTTCTATTGACTATGTTCTGTATGTAAATGAATCTCCTGGAAGTGTCAGAGTGAATGACTCTCAATTATAGTAAAAAAAATAAATAAAAAAGAAGAAGAAGAAGAGGTGTCTATCATCTACACAACCACCTGAGACTTAGCTGAACAGAAATGTGTCAGTATGTTTGATGGTCTCACTCTGGTTTTGGATATTTCTACTTCCACACAGTTCTACAGCCTGTAGAATTGTGCTGTGGCTACCTCATGTGCATTTGAATGTATAATTAATAACTAGCATACAGTGCTATCTGTTGTTGAAATATCAGTTGAAATATTTGTTCAGACAATTTTACGGAATGAGAAGTTGTAACAGTGTCAGTGTTTACCATTTTCCAACTTCTTCCTTTTCCTCAGGATGACACACATTTTTTGCTGCTTTTCTTTTTTTTAGAAATGGCCCTTCTGATGTGGAATTGCCATCAGTGCTCTGGTGTGCTCCTAGATGATCATCTTGTTCTGCTGCTCAATTCTAAAATTGGGATTCCTCCAACATTTATGCAGTTGCAGGTGCTACGCACATCCAGGAACATCTCCAGGTTTGATCATATTTCCCATGCTTTGATCTTATATTTTTAATTTTTTGGTTTGTTCTTCCTTCTTCTTTCTGGGAAGAATGACTGAATAGAGCAAGGTTCTAATTACACAATAGGTAGCACGTGAATATAATATGTTGTGTTATGATGTGGGAATTGAAAAAAAAAAAAGCAGGGCAGTAACATTTGCCGTTGTAAAATTGAAAACCATTCTTTCAGGATATATCAGTGGTCTCCATCGACTATCAAGGCTGCCCAAAATTTACTCGCATAGTTTTTTTATTCATTCTGAACGAAAGCTAAATGTTCTTAAGGGATTGTTATTCAGGGACATACATAATTAACAAGTTATATTACTTTATTGTTTGTGAAATGGGTCTACCTGTGCTTTGTGCAACCTGTAATATGATGCGTTTTATGAGATCTTTTTCACTTTTTACATTTTAAATTTTTTTGCAATTGCTCATTTTTTTGTGTACATTGTTCACAACAATTTTTAGGAGGTTTATCTGGGTTATTGTGCTCTTAATATTGTTTTGGACTCATCTTGTCAGCTATCATGTCTCATTGTAAGTTGTCTATACTTCATTTCATCGTGCTTTGATTTTTTTTCTATGCAACATATTGCATATTTAGGAAGGCAGTTTTCTGCTATTTTCTGCTTTATAGATGTCGTCACACACCTGTGTAGAAATGAGCATAATTACTTTATCTATCTGTCCATCCGTCCGTCCGTCCGTCCGTCCATCCATCCATCCAATTAATTTTTTACTTTTTTATTTAGCCTGTTAAATACATTTAGTTTTGTGTAGCTAAGAATTAAAAAATATTGTTATTTCATGTCATATATATATATATATATATATATATATATATATATATATAAAATTTTAATAGGAGGACAGCGTCTACTTTATGTAACTTTAACAAGTGTATTTATTGGGAAAACAGTATTTTAGTATATGACAGTCACAATTGGCTTGACACGACACAACAATTTTCTCAAAACTCATTTGTTTAGTGTGCACTCATTACATTTGATTATCACTGAATTCAATGCAGTAACATTTAAAGTAAACCACTGCATCATCTGGTCATCTAGGAGCTTTAATTTGACCAATCACATCACCTTAACAATTGCATTCAAACGCAATGAATGTGTCTATGTGAGTCAACAGATCGATGAGGTAATAGATGACTGTGACCTAAGACAGGGATCTGCATCCCTTAAAGAGTTTAGCAGAGGCTTTTGTTTACCTTTGTGAATGATTTAGACACATGCAGAATATCAATTCATAATGTTTAAGTGTTTGAGGAAACTAGACCTTATCCAGAGCATTATACGCTTTATCAGAATGGCTCATGGGGTGATCATTTTCTCCTATCGATCCCTGCAAATGGTGGCTGTCATGTTGAGAACTCGTCCAATAGCCCAGGTAATCAAATGCTCAGAATTGCTTTCGTTCTGTGAGTGTCACGTGTTTAGGTGAGTCATCTATATAAGAGGACAATGAATGTACTGGCTGCTTGGTTATGTTTGACTTATTGGATAGCAAAATATGCTGGCCCTGGTCTGCCTTGTCTTATCTGTGTAGTAATGGTCATCAACTGTTGGGAGGTGTCATAAGTCTGATCTAATAGTGTTAACAAACTGTATAAAAATCCTGGAAATGTAAGCGATAAATGCACATAACCATACAGTATATACATGTCCAAGGTTGCTTTAGCAAAATTAGCGGGCTTCTCTTATATCTTTACTTAAAGGACACACGTATTACCCCTTTTTCAAGACTTAAGATAAGTCTTTTGTTTTTCCAGAATGTGTCTGTAAAGTTACAGCTTAAAATACCCATCACGTTATTTATTATACCTTTCTGAATATGGGAATTTTAAACTCTAAGAACACTGTAGCTGTTTTTGTTGCCATTGCATTTAATGCAAATTTTGAAAAAAGAGACTTATTATGATTATATAACACCAATTTGACAGTAGACTATAACTACAAATTTTATCTTACTCTAGTAAAAATCTAGCTTAATTAGCCACAATCCAACATGGACAAGTAAAAATTGCAAGGTACAAAAAAAAGACTCAAATTATGTTCAATACAAGTTTACTTAGGATAAACATTTAGTCCCAGTGAAATGGAGTTTGGCAATAGTCCTGTTCATTCTATAACATTTATACTCTATGTTGTTGGATGTATGCAGCTCAAGATTATTTTTAATTTCAGGATTTGATTCTCAAGACTTATGTTTACTTTGTATGATTAAAGTTTTATGCATTATGCTTGGTAGTTGCTTGATGTCTGAAATGTAGGAAAAGTTGAGCCCTAAAACAAAGTGAATTAAACTTAAAGTGTTACAATCACTAGTGAAACTTTCAAATGCACACTTTCATTTATAGGTTCTTTGTGAACTGAGGCCATCGTTGGAACACAAAATCTGTAATATTTGAGGTATAGAACAAGAAAGTCAAAACATTAAGCTAGTGCTGAAGTATAAAGCGGGTCACAAAAGTCTCTGGGGAAGATCACCCTGAGGTGAAAGGAACTGCTGTATCCCTTGTGGAGGCTGGGGCCATCATCTAAAAATATTTGGACGGCAACATTAGTTGACACCCATGTGACCAGTTTTTTTTCCAACTGGGTGTGAACCCTTAAGTGCTGTTAGCTTGGGACACACTGTGTTCCAGCTTGCAACCTTGATATTAAAGTTTGCCAATGGCCAAGAGCTTGCAATTAGTGGATTGGCTCCTTCCTATCACACCTCTACCCTCTTTACAGGATGCTGGGAGTAGGTAACAGTGGCAGCACATTTACATGCCCTTTCTCAAAATACGCTGCTTTCCGACACAGGTACTTCCACCTTGAGCTGCCCCACCACTGATGCATCCATGGTCGCATTGTTGGTGCCACTGGTACTGGCTCTGTCAGCCTGGACAATGCTCAGTCTGTCAAAGTGGCGCATGGACAATCAGACTTAGCTATGAAATTCAATTTGCCTAACGGCCTCCAAGTTCAGGAGTGTGCATTTCACTGTGGTAAAATCTACAGCTGCCCCTTTCTTGTGAAGGGATTGCTGTTCTTTGTCAAAAGATGCATTTGAGTCCTTTTTGAAAACAGTTTCTGATTCAGTCAAGGGGCCATGACAAGATGTTTTCTTTGGCCTAGAGTTTTGCATAAACTTCAGTTTACTTTCTAAAAGATACAGAATGAAAATTCTATATTTTTAAGTTTGCCACCGCAGCTGTTTAGAAGTTTAAGAAGTTACCAGAAAAGTTTAGAATAATTGATAAAAGCTCTGCGATCAATTGTATAAGCATATACAAGGCTAGAATGTTCTGGCATCTGCTGTCAAAGAGTTCGAGTCACTCATTTCACTAATGCTGAAAGAGCTGACGTGATTACTCACAGGCTTACTCTCTGTTTAATAGTAATTCTGTGAAGTTGAAGAAAGAAATTTGTTGCAGAAAGAATTGTCATCAAATTGGACGCCAAAAAAGAGCTTGTCTTGCTGATCCTAAGAAAATTGTTGTGAGAAGGAACCGTTTGATATCATCTAACCATCTTAAGGTATAATCACGTATAATCACGTAAGATTTTGTACTGACATTTTTAACAGAGTATGTATAAAAGACTGTTTTGCAAAGATGTTATTACAATACCTATATTTTCATCCAATGATAAACTGAAATAAAGGCTGCAAGAGACTCGGCTAGAATATTTAGATTTTGATTGGTTGAATTTCGCTGCACGTTAACTATGAGGGCTACACTGTGGCAAGGGGCTTTATGGGGACTTATTTCCATGAAGATTCATAAAGGCGTTTCTCCTCTGCCTCTCTTCCCTTGTGTTGTTCAGGCAGCCCTGGCCTTGTCACTGGGCACTGACAGGCAGGCTAGCTGATGGACGCCCACGCTCTCTCTGCAATCTAACTTAGCCCCCAGAACGAATCAGCCACATTGAAGTCACAGTACAAGGGTCTCTCTTTCTCAATCTAGATTGCCTCATTTGCTCGTTCTCATTATTTTTTCTTATTTATCTCTTTGCCTTAAAGGAATAGTTCACCAATGAAAGAAATAACACGTTTTCTGTCATTTTTAAGCTTCACAGTCAAACTCATGCTTTGAAAAGAACAACCAATAAATTAAAATAATTCTAATATTGCTGTGCAAGTAAAAAAAGATGCTCACTTGGGTTTAAAATGTAAATAAAATACAGTACATTTTTTTGGTAAACTATTTTTTCAACATGCAAATTCTTCCATCTTGCCATGTTTCGTTCTCCCTCTTTCCCATTCTGTAGCAAAGATGACAGGGTAGCGGCTGGGTGTCACGCCATCCATCAGGCACTGACAGGCGTGTGGCCAAGCCTCTGGTGAGGAACGCCACTGATCTGTAAACTGCAGAATGAGAGACGCACATTGGTCCTGGGGGGCGAGGAGGGGCCTCCCCGCATGACTCACTCTTATGCAGACAGAGAGAAGCGTATCATTACATTCTCAGTGGTGAATGACTGATCTGACACATTATGAAGGTGTTAGCCTGGTTATATGAATAGATTGAAAGGCTTACTTGTGGAATTACTTGCGTAAAACATCTGTATCCTTTAAGTTTGTGGAACAATTAGTTAGTCACTGTCGGAGTTGTGTGCTCTTCTTTCCAAAAGTTTTCCAATTTCATTTTGTTATTCTAGTTTAACTTGATGGTTTTATTAGATTTGAACTCTTTCCCCACAATTGATATCTCACTAATTCAAATCAATTTAATTCATCTTTATTTTTTGTAGCGCTTTTTGTGTCAAAGCAGCATAATATACTGTAGATGAAATTCTAGTAAATTGAAACTGCTTTAGTTCAGTTTTGACAGTCGGAGTTCAGTTCATTGTAATGTCACTGCTAATAGCCAAAACAATTGCAACTTCACAATGATGTGATTGATTAATTAAGATAGTGATTCTCAATTCTGGTCCTCAGGAGAGAGACGTACAAAATGTGCAAGACGGGGGTCCCGAGAACCGCAAATGAGAACCACTGAATTAAGACACTCCAACCCCCCTAATTTTATGATTTTCTCACAACAAACCCCCCAATTGTATGATTTTCTCACAATTCTATTGATGTTAATTTAAGGTTAATATGAGTAAGCTAATATTATTATTTCTCAAACATATGGTAAAACAGCAATAATAATATTAGGCCTATGTGTAGGCCTATTGTTAGTTAAAATGACTAGGAATGGTGGACCTGAACAGACTTTAAATATTCCTGTTTGTTAATTTACAGTCAAGTGATGACATCAGATAACAACTATTCATAATTCTAAAGTTGAATTATTATGTTTGAGACATATGCTTGTCATTTGTTATTGAAAACATTATTGGGCCGTTTTTGTTTTCCACTTGTAAAATGAGACATTTGTCTTCATCAGATTCCCTCTTGAAATCATTTAACATTAAATAGGCTATAGTAGTTATACTGACCCAGTAAACATTTGTTTTCATGCACAACACTTTGTGTTCTCTTTGAAAAAAAAAAAAAGCATATCCAAATGCTTGTTGTAATCATAACTGTAAAATTTGGTTACTGCGGGAAAATACTGTTCTGGTGCTGGGAATTAGATATCAGGTAAATATTAGCGTGGCTGCTTGTGGATTAGTCACAAAAGGGATTGAACCATGGGATGAAAGTACCTTATAGAGTTGATGGGTGACATTGTTGATCTGCCTGTGTATGAAGAATGGACCAATGTAGTGGGGACTCAGACTAATCAGACTTTATCTCTGGGTTGCAGTCATCTGTGATCTGCACTCATGCAGTCATCTGGGATCTGCAAACCTGTTTGTTCTTCTCATAGATGGACATGGGTGTCCCACACTCCAGTACCAGTAGTCCAGTAGCTATAACATTGAATGCCTCCTCTGTCCAGAAAAACAATGGAGGCTGTTATCCAAATATATCTGGAAAGGTATTAAGCTGGTGGTATCTTTTTTGTGTGCTCATCCCATGTTGGGTACCTTTTCCAGCTGTTCTGGTTGTCATGGCAGTATGACCGGAGGTACTGTCCAAGTTTTTGGATCTCCCCTCAGTCTGGCCATTTGTTTGTTTGCGAGTGATAACCAGATGAAAGTTTTACAGTGATACAGAAGGGATTGAAATAAGAAAGAAAGTCCACAGTTATGGAACATGTCCAGAGAACACAGTCACTGTGAACTTTGGTTCCGACTACAATTGTTCCCAAGGGTTTTAATATTGCGGTCACTGGATTTCCAGTTATTTACAATGTTTTCTTACAGGGAAATACATTAAAAAAGTGGCGAGTTACTGATGTGAATTAATGTTATATTTTTTTTCTTTAAAAAAGCGGGAATTTCATGTGACAGTACAAATCAGTAAAGCTGCTTCAGAACATTTCAGACATACCGACACATAATAGAGGACTTAAACAACGTGATCAGTAAATCTGATAAAAAGCGGGCAACATTTTCACGCCAGAAAGCATGTTTTATGCAGCAATGTCAGTGATTTGCTGATAATGCTGCAACGGCTCCTTTAAATACGAGATCAATGTAGCGAATGTTGACGCTCTCCTTGCCGTAGCTCGAAAGGCAGACATCGTTGTTGCCAGGGCAGCCAGAGCAAACTTTGATGCACTCACCGCCTTCAGTGTGAACGTACGGTCAGACAAATGTTGGATGGCGACATGGATATCCTCCTCAAGATTCCATTCAGTGGGACTGAGAATATATGTCTGAGGGTTAATTAGTTCAGGGTCTGTGGGTTCATCAGGAGATTAAATTTTGGAAAGGGCATCAGCTTTGCCATTCATGGAACAAGATGGTTAATAATGATATATGAAGAATAGAGCTCAATGAGTTTGACAAGGATTCAGGCATTGGGTTTCTCTTTCCTGAGGTTCCGTTTCCTGAGGTGAAGCAATACAGTGGAATTAATGGACTAACCACAGAGATTGGAAAGCCTAATTTAACCCTATGCATGAGGTCATGAATGTCCATTGCAGAGCTGGTGCACTGTCTAGGGCTTTGTTAGATTGCCAGTAAAATTTGGCAAATCCTATGAAAGAGCGTTCCTTTACATTTTGAAGGTGTGGGCCAGTTTTAGATGGCTTGAAACTTCCCCTTCTTCATTTGTATATCTGCTGGACTGGTGACTTACCTCAGGAACTGTACAACTCGTACTTCTCCAGCTTCAAGTATAGGTAGTCTGCTTGTAACTTCTGTAGAACCTGCTTCAGGGGGTTTTGATGGTTTGCCACTAAAATATGGTGGGGAGACTCCCAGAACACTTTGGCTAGGGAGATGGAAAGAATTTGATACAAAATTACTGGTATCCATAATGATTTGAGGGGATTATGAAAGCAGTCTTCCACTCGTTTCTTCTTCAAATTTGAACAAGGTTATACACACTCCTAAGTTCCAGCTTGGAGAAGATGCAAGCCCCTCAAAGTTTCTTCTAGAGTGAAGTGCATAGAAAAGTTGTATGGTTTGGGAGTTTAGAGTGTGGTAATCAATACGGGTACTGAAACCCTCATCCCTATTGTAATAAAAAAGCAACTTGAAGCAGCCAGTAAGAAGATGGAACAATCAAGCCTTGCTGGAGTCAAGTCAGGTACATTTATGTTTGTGAATAGTATACCGGATGGTTTATAAAGGCTATAAAACAGTGTTGATTCGTTTAGAGCCATATGTGAGTCCACTAGATCCTTTCAGAGGTGCACCGAACTCTATAAGTTCATGAACTCCTCTAGAAACTTAACCTGGATGATGGAAGCTTTCAGCGGTGCTTCTGACTGAGCCAAGCCCAGTTTGATGAACTGTTGTCGGTGTTGGCAGGAGAATTTCCCCCGGGACACCAACAACAGGTGCTACGTCATAATCTCACCCACAAAAGAGCAAGCCACTGATTGGTTAACGCGGCGCGAATGTCTGCAGAAGTTCAGATTTTCGAACTCGGGCGTTTCATGCGAAACATGATACGCGCGTCAATAGTGCAAAACTCAACTCGCACCGCTTCATCTGTGCAAATCGCACCGCAGGATGTCTATTCATGTCTTTGCATTGACTTAACATGTAGATCACTCGCGCTTGACGCTTCTACCGCATCTGGTGTGAACACAACATTATACTTTGTGCAATCAGATAATAAACAGGTCCTGGGAATTAGAAATCAGGAGAAGCCGTGGATGTGCTGGTGGATGTCTGACAGGTTCTTTATATTTTGTATGGTCATGTATTCACAGCAGAAAATATTCTGAGGGCCATCAAGTTTAGTGAAAATCACAACAACAACAACAAAAAAATGCTGGCTACATAAAAATTTTAAGAATTACATTTTAATATCATTTTAATTGATAACACATTAAAAGTGTAATCAAATTAAAGAATTATGTTGCTATTTATTCATTCATTCATTTTGCTTCAGCTTAGTCCCTTTTTTGTTCTGTTAAATATATTGTGTAATGCAAATTATTTTAAAATGTAAGATTCAGTGAAAGCATAAAACTTTAGTTGAATTAATCATAGTAATACTTAATGAAGATTGAATATTTCAAAGTTCACACAAAATGCTTGCCAAAACAGGACTGTGGTTTATATTTAAAAAGGTTTGTATACTGTGATTTATAATATATAATTTATAATAATAATAATAATAATAATAATAATAATAATAATAATAATAATAATAATAATAAATTAACCAACTTAATATGGTAGGTTGTAACGTATGATGTCTGGTATGCAGTACCATACTGTGGTTCCAGCCAGAGAAGCAGAAAACAAATGTAATATTTATTTATTTTATTTTTTTGTGGTTTAAAAACCACAGCCATATTGCAGTTTAATAAAGCATAAAACATATTTTTACTATTTTTACTATTTTTCATAGTTTTACTTATTCCTCCAAATTAGCAAATTCTGTAATGGTCCATGTTATACTGTGAATTAAATTTCCTCTGCATCAACCCTTATAAAAAAGGAATCACAGGACTGTCTTTGTAGGAATCCAGTGATCAGAATTGGAAAACTGCTGTGGTTCAGATTAGTGTTAAAGTCTCCAGTGACCTTGAATGTTGGAGAGATGATTGGCTGCTGATGGCTACATGGAAAAACAGTGCTGTTCACTTTTCAGTCCCCAGTAGGCTGAAGAGCAATCTAGTGTTGCAGATGTTCAGTTTCTCCATTAATTTTTTTT
>CAIGQQ010012043.1:0-13055 GCA_903798035.1 Danio albolineatus | reverse complement strand
TGGGGGGGTTGCTGAAGTGTTCACATTATTTTACACACATCGTTCAGCAACGTAGATACCTTCAAATGGTGTTAAAAGAGTCACATACTGTATTTCTAAGGTATGATTCGCCCCAAAATGTCATTTCTGTCTTCATGTAATGATGTATTCACGGCCACGAAATCAAACGTAACGTGAGCTGTTACGACAGAGAGGGTGGACGTGCGTCTGTGAATGATGCCTACTTTAGTGTACAGAACTTGCGTTGGCTGTGAATAACAGGTAACAAAGTTGTAAATAACATTCAGTTTGTGGCACAGAGCGATCATTTGGGAGCCGCGCGGGAAGTATGAACCGCACAGTAAAAATGAAACCGAAAGCATGCACATCATTTAAACAATCATATCGCATTTTAGAGAGATAATTGATTACGACAAGCATTTAAAAAAACTCTTACAGAGCAAACAGAAAGTGTTCTGCATAATAATAATTGTTTAACAGTGTCAGTATTACTACTCTAACCTATTTAATGTTGAATATAATGCAAAAGGGAATCTGATAATGACAAATGCTTGATTTTACCAGTAGAAAAAAATTGTCTTATAATGTTGACAAAGACAGATTGCAAGCATTACATATGAATTATAAATAGTTGTGTTCTGATGTCATCACTTTACTGTGCATTAATGACCAGGACAAATTTAAAGTCTGTTCAAGTCCACCATTCAAAGTCTATTCAAATTTTAGCATTTTAACCAACAGTAGACCTACACATAATATTATTATTGTTGTTTTACCATACGCTTGAGAAATAAAAAATAAAAGCCTACTCATATTAACCTTTATTTTACATCTATAGAATTGAGAAAATTGTGATCTGTATTTTAAGCAAAAAATAAATAAATAAATACAAATCATGATTCTCATTTTAGCCAGAATTGTGCAGCTCTATATTGTTTATTTTTTTTAAAAGATTGTATTGCTTAATGTCTCAGTCAGTCATCTTAACTTTCTAATACAATGTGAATGGTTTAGGATGTTTCATTTCTTGTAGTTTTTTTTTTTTTTGCAAAGTGTGTGATTATGTCAGCTTGCATATCATTAAAACAACAAATAGCATACAACATCATTTATCATCATCATAAAAACAAGCATATTTATATGTCAAGTCACCTAAAGCCATTCTATAAGTGTTAAACAGACCATTTTAAATTGTATAAAAATATTCCTTCCTTGATGGCCTTATGAAATAACTTATTTATGAACAAAGCATTTGTTGTGCATTTAAAGGACATTTTTTATTCAGCTTTTGCCTTCTTTGGATCCTGAAAACTGA
Source organism: Danio albolineatus (assembly GCA_903798035.1). Lineage (NCBI taxonomy): Eukaryota > Metazoa > Chordata > Actinopteri > Cypriniformes > Danionidae > Danio > Danio albolineatus. Next base: position 11,740 of record CAIGQQ010012043.1, on the reverse strand, counting down.
ACTTTATTATTTGTTATTTAATTGTTTATTATAATAGCATAAAACTACATCTGGCACATTTACAATTAACACTTCCTGGTAATTCAATAAAACACAATGAAATAAGTAAAAAAAACATGATTTCATTTTTTGCAACATTCGATGAAATCTTCACACCATTTCCTCTTTTTAAAAATCTAATAGACAACACCCAAAATCCGTGTGATGAGAACCAAGTGAATCACTCATGAAATCAATGTATTTTTGCTGAATAGATAGTGCCCTTTAGTCAGAAACCTGACTGTTCTGTTGGCAAAGCTTTGCTGACATGGATTTTTTTTAAATTGTGTAAATTACAAATTTTACAGTTCATCAAGTCTCTAATGGCATTTATCAGTGCCTCATTATTTAACCATACACTACACTAAAAAACACACAAACACTAAAACCAGGATATCTGCCTATAAAAACCACTTGATTCCTTATAAGAACACCTCATGTAAATGTAAAAGTGGCCCACAATTTACTTATTCCTAGAAAGAGTCCTTATGACTCTGGACAATTATTAGCCAAGTCATGAAACAAGTAGCACATACATTAATCTAAAAGGAATGACTATAATAAGCAAATTCAGAGGCTCTTTCACAAACAAAACAACATCACTTGAGGCCCGAGAGGTGGGTTTAAACACTCCCCCATCGTTCATTGGTTTGACTGCTATACCATGCCTGCCTCCTAATGAGAAAACATCTGCCTAACATTAAATGTTCACATGTGAGAAGCTGCAAGAGTTCTATTCCATTCATAGTAAAAGCAATAATCCATCCCAAAGATGAAAAATACATTGACAATGATATACACTCAAGATTTCATGCTTTAAGGCAAAATTCCTCAACTTTTATAAAATTGGTCTATACTTACTATACACAGTTTTGTGTGAGGAAGAAATAAATTTTATATCACTCTGCACTGATAAAAAGCAGTTATATCACTTGTTGCAAACAAATAAATGTTTGTGAGAGAGTTGGATATAAGGCTTACTCCAATTGGTAAAGCAATCAAAGTGTTGAAAGTTAAACATCCAAAAATCATGGATTTTGTAACTATTTGTAGAAACATTTAATCGCACTAAATGTTCACACCCACATAATATTTCATTTACAGTGCATCATGTAATTGCAGACTGTTCAAATTAATTTAACTGGGTGTTTATTAGAGACCGATACAGTGAGAGTATATTCACACTGGTAAAAAACACGTTTACAGTGTAGCCTTACGTTGCTTCAACTTTGCTTTTCAGACCACAAAAACAAAATTGTTCTGATAAACGCAAAAAAACAATATATTTCCACATGCTGATAAAACTGATGGCTCATAGTATTGTTTTCAGAATGTGTAACCTATACATCTTAACGTCTTTAAAATGTATTTGGGGGTTCCATGACCCATCAAGGACATTGGCAGGTCTTTATCACAACAAAATAAACGTTTATCACCAATAGAACAACTGAATTGCCAGACGGACTGGCACCAAGCCATACACACCTCCCTTTGTCATCTATTCTCATTTAAATTACCTTGCATTATCAAACATGACTTCTCACCCACTATACAATGAGCACAGTCGTGTCTTCAAGCTCCCCCTTTCTTTCCCAACTATTGCATATTCGTTTCATCCCCCATCAAACCTCAGCCTTAATGTTACACAATATTCTCAATAAGGTTGTCAAGATTCAATGTCACAACCAGTGACTCTGCACACTCAAACTGGAGGCAATCAAAATCTCTGATATGCAACAGTGAGTTTGTGACATTCAGAACTAGCCAACAATAGAACGACCTTTCTGTCCTTTTCAATTGCCACCTCATACATGGGCATAACCACACACACACACACAGTGAAACTATTCGTATACCTGAAAATCACCACAGACTGACACTATAATTAGTCTGTGGTTGGTCGTAGTTTCTAGCATTGCTAAACAATATCTGTAAAGAAACATAAGATTCAAAAATGTGTGCTAGATGGGGAAAGTTTAGCATCTTGCTCAAATCGATTCAATTGTGTGTTTTTGATTGTTCTTATGACCCTTTGAAGCAATGAACTGCTTCACCCCCTTCCACAACCTGTGTGTGAACCTTTGATCAATTACAAATCAGACATGACCGCTGAAACTTACGTCAGTCAACTGCATATCAAAGAACACAAAAAACAACTCTGTCAAATGGACTTTTAAGCAAACATCACAGCAAAACACTACAGACAGTCTTTGTGATGCAAGATTATCGTCACAGTCTCAATGAAGGCCAAAGTTGAATGAGGAGTTGCAAAATATGGCTTCTACTGCTGATTTGATGTACAAGTTGCTCTTCTTTTAAAAGTAATAGTTAAAGAGAGGATTTGGCTAGTGTGCAACTTGTGCCTCAATTCACTTTTCATAGAGGCACAATAAAGACATATCAAGTTTTACCATGCAAATACCTGCATCTTGTACCACTTGCAGTCCAGCATGTCACCAATTGTACCCTTATAATGCAGGCTGACCTCACTGACATCTCTCTACCAAGCATTGTTGTTCTCCATGCATTGAGTAGGGATCAGTTTGATTTAATCTAAGGTGACTTTGTCAGCTATGGTTAACTTTTTGATATTAGCTCGTGTCACTGAGGACACCAATAAGCTTATGATGCAACAAAGATGTTGAAACTTTAACCCGCAATAAAATTCTGATAAACTTAAACATCAGATTCTCTTTTCAGACAATGAACTAGATTAAAAAATGCTTCATACGGTTTTTTGAATCCACAATTTAGATCCAAATATACAAATCAAGCAGAGCTGGCTCAGAACATTTAGCTTAGCTGTAACGCTATACTCAAAGTTTTGGTTTCATGTCAAGAATTGAAACAGCTGCAATTTAGACAAAAGCAAGACTCAAACATAAGTGTTTTCTAAAATTCACTCATGTATGAGCTGCTCGGTGGCTTTGGTTGAGAAGAAATATACTTAATAACTGGCCAATGATGTTTGAAACTTCGAATACTAAGCACAGTGTCTTACAATCAGATTTTGGGTACTATGTAGCCTATTTAAAAAAAATGCACGAGAAGGATAGGCGAGCATCATAGGTGTCTTATTAAGATATGAATGTGCTTCAAGCATCCACCATAAGATAAAATAATCCATACAGTAGTATTTCAACAAACGATGTTTTCATTGTTTACTGTATCACTTCTCCCAAATCATCTCTCTTATTTGCGCACGTGACCGCGCGTAACTACAGACACCAAAGGAGTCAAAAGCAAACAACGTGACAATGGCCACCAACTTCTTTCTCTAAAACAAGGCATTAAGGCATCACAAACTCACTTTTCACGCACCACTAATTCTTAAACGATCACAATGTCTCTATCTTTAGGTCTGCGCGTAGTGCGACATCACGAATGATGTAACTAACCCGAAACACTGTGAAACGACCACAAAGAAAGTGTGCTTGCACCCTCCACAGTTCAGGTTAATTCATTGTGTTCCTACAAAACCCCGAGATGCGCCGTTAAATGGACCTCTGCTCTCTCCAGCAGGACCATGAGGTCCAAATCAGACTTCTGTAAATACATCTGTGAAACACATACCTGAAAGTTTCATTCACCAGCACCGGTTGTAAGTGTGCGCTACGCGTCTGCGACCTGCGATCCCGCTTCACTGAGCAGCATGGAGAGCTCTGAATGGCTCCGTGAATTTGTGGATCTGTGTGGCGTGAGCTTCTCATCCGCTCGTGTGATAGAAACCAAGCCGCGCATGCGCACAACCGCCGAACAGCCCATACGAGCGGTATATGTTGCAATAGTCTCTCCAGTTACAAGGACATTGAGAAGTTATGACTTTGACCGTGATATTATAATCTCACCGGGACTCTTTGAAGCTGAAGGTATATATTACTTTCTAATTTGATTTAAATGATAACACGGAAAGGCGTGATTTAAGAATCATGATGTAAAAGTTTTAAGAAACTTTTGTAGTTGTGTCCAACCAGTTTGAAGATGGTTTGGTCTTGATTTTGAGTAGCCTAAAAGCATTTAAACATTGTTAAAATATGACATACACTATTACAAATACTTGTGTAGACTACACTTAATATGTGGATACTTTATAAGTTACCTCAGTTAAGTTTACTCTAACTCAAGCTTACCCCTTAAGACAAACCTATTTATTTATTTAAGATTATTTAAAACAAACTTTTGTAATCAGTTTAATCATTATAAATGCTGCAATCTTGGTGCGTGCCAAACAAGCAGACTGACATAGCTTAAAAAAGGGGCCCAAAATTGTCACAATAGCAATTTTGTTGCTACCTTCCCCTCCACTTTCAAACTCTGATGTGATTAAAATACAGCATAAAAATATCCGTATATAAACTAAAACAGGACCTGATGTTACCATAAAAAGGTTACCATACCTTTTTTTTGGTCTATACAGTCGTCTGAAATGTATTTCCTTCTAGCAGATGAAGCAATTTCAGCAACTATTTGACTCCTTTACATATTTTTTAGGCATTTCATGAGCTCACATCTGATAAATACAATCAAATGTATATAAAACTAACAACTAGCATTTTATCCCAGCACACAATACAGTTTTGAATATCTGGTAAGTGCTGTTGGTTTTAAAACTGACAGTGTGAACACTAAGTGAAACAAGGAGCACGTGTTTCAATTTCATTTTCGGTCGGAAGTGGTCAAACAAGCCAAAAGAACCATCAATGTGAACACAACCTTAATCTGTATTTTAACTTAAATACAATTTTTTAGTACATCTATTCCTTGATGACTTAATGTTGGAAAGATGTTCAGATATATTTAATATCCAAGAGCTTCTTTATATTAACCGATATTCTGCTGTCTCCTTTTCTTTCATTTCCAGTTGACCGCATGTGAAATTGCTCTGCTGTACCAGCGGAGATTAATTAGTGTCTTTTGTTAATAAGCATGAGCTCTGTCACAGCAGTAATGAGCTTTTATTCATACTCAATCAGAGAATTACATACGAAAGAACATTGAAACGAAAAAGGAATGTTGAAATTAGTCTTGCAAACCACTTGTTCTGTTTTATGAATATTTCTAGAGTACAAAAACACGCAAACACAGATTGTGACCGCAGTCTTTGACCAATGAAGCTCTTTGCAGAATCGGCATGTATAAATGAAAAACACATTAATCACTTGTGACAACAAATCCAGTTGCTCCAAAGTACTTTGCGCATTATGGTCTAGTTTAGAGTTCAACTTGGACAGGGATTGAATTGGTTCCTGCCACAAAAATCCAAAATGTGCTTTGTGAACATTTGTGTAAACATTCCACAGTCCAGCAGTTTACAAAAGTCACCTTTGCGTAACGGGTGTGACTTTAGTTTATATATGTTAAACAGCAAGGGTTAGGATTTGTTACAGGAACCGATGTCCATAGAAATCTCCTGACGTGTTCCCCAATATCACACCCTGTTTTCATGAAACATTCTTAAAGAGAGCATGTTGACCTAACAACATTAAGATGTGAGTGTTTATTGACATTGTATATTTTTATAATTTTTTAAAGGGTCTGAAAAATGCTACAGGAGTGATGAAAAAGCTGAAACTCCAGGAAACTCCCCAGTCAAGCAATTCAGCTTTAAACAGGAGTGGACATCAATACAAGTGGAATCTCTCAGATAACTGGTCATGCACTGCTGACATTGAAAACATGAAAACAGTATAGCTAACATGGTCTATGCGCTGTATCAGTTTGATATAAAGTTGAAACGACTACCCACAGTATACCACAATTACAATTGTAGTTCAATAGTATTCAGTCATAAATATATGATTCTTGCACTCTTGCTTTTTTAAACAGATCCTATATCCTGCTTTCATCATCATCTTCCGGGGTTCAAAGGTCATGGGTACTGCTTTATCATAAGTAAACACACCCTTCAGTGCCATGTTAAAAGCTCAGATTTCATCTACTACAGGTATGCTACAATGTGTCCCCTCATTTGACCCCATGCATTGTCTTTTTCTGTCTAAATCAACAATTAATCTGGGTAAATATTAGTTATTTGAAGATTGAAAGTAATGTTATTGAGGGTCAAACCAAAAATGGCTAAAAGAACATTGAAAGAACAGTGTAATTTGTCTACACATCTGGCATTGTAAAGGTAAATTAAGGTAAATTCACATAATGTTGTTCTGGCAAACAGTTCCAGTTATTTCCACAGGAATATAGGTGTTTGGTAATTTAATTTCTCCCAATGCGCAGTGAAGATCAAAATTAGAGCTTTCGATTTCTTTAATTTTGATGTCATGTTTGAAGCAAAGCACAAGAAAAAAACTCACAATGAGATATTTAAAAAAAGAACACCAATTATAATTAAACAACTCCTTCAGACCCTCCCATTGGTGTTAATCCGCACCTGCTGGTAAATTCGGTAACCATCTGACAAACCCTATCTAATTGGTCGTGTTTTCACAGAGTTTTGCAAGATTCAAAATTGCCTGAAATCCCCTGATAGCAGGTTGTTGACAAATAACTTGTCCAAAGTTCACTTTAGTGTTGAAAGCAAGTATTAAGTTTTTGGGTCTGATGGAAAACATGTTTATCAACAAACTGGGTAAAACCTGGACGAACCTAAAGTGTGTATAGAAGTGAAAGGTCTTGGAAGAAGTGTCATGGTTTGCTGATGTTTTCTGCTGCAGGAATTTGGCCTTTCATATAGATACATAGCAATGCGAATGCAAATGTTTACCAGAATCTCCTTTGGCAACATGCAGCTCCATTCCTTTGTTCACTGCCCAATCAGCAAGCAATTTTCAGGAAAATAAACCCTGTACAGTAACAGCTAAATTTGTCAAAGCAGTTTCTTAAGCTGAAAATGATGAAATAATGAAATGGCCAGTCCAGTGTCCTGAACTAAACCTGATTAAGAATGTCTGGAAAATGTTTGTCAGTCAACTATAAAAGAGACTGGAAGAACAGTCGCCTCTGGCTTATATGGTTCGGGACTTGTAGGGCTGCGCATCAATGGCTTACTCTTCAGTGTTTGGACTCAGCAGTGAATATTAAACCACGCTGAATTGAACTAAACTGAACTTCAACACTGAAAACTGGACTGACACTGTTTCAATTTTTTATAATGCATGTGAAGCTGCTTTGACACAATCTACATTGTAAAAGCGCTATACAAATAAAGATGAATTGAATTAAAGATGAATCGAACAGTGGAGCAAGAAATACTGAATGTTGACAACAGAAAATCTTTTAAATATTTAACAATTTATATATTATAAATTGTATATTTTAATTTCACATACATTATTTTGGGGGAAGTGTAGTATTAATAAACTGTTGTTTAATTTTAATCTCCACTTTAGTGATATTTAGCTAATACATGCAGCAGCTTTAAAGTGTAGCCACATTTACTGTTGTCCTGCCATTTTTTGCAGGCAAAATCCAGGAAATAAATAAGAAATATTAGTAAAATTAGCCAGTAGATCTAGTGTTGTTTTGCAGCTTAGTAAAAATAACATTATTTTGACTAATTCCTTCATTTTGATTTTAGGGATTTTATATATTTATCTTATATTTTTTCAAAAACATGAATCAATGTTCCTGCACAAATCCTCTCCTGTATCTGTTATTTTTTTCACTACAACAGATGCCGAATGACCTGTCTCTGTTTGAACAGATCAAATGTGGGAACTTTAACCCATGATCCCACAACACAAGCAAACTAGCCTCCACACCTCATTGCTGCTACTATTATTTGTGAAACCCTCTCAAAACATCTCCTCTGCCTCTATCTCCTCATGTTTCTATACTATTTATGATCAACAGAAGCCTTGTGCACAAACCAAATATTTATATCAGCAGCCGAGAACAGAATAATATGATTAACACTGGAAACAGCTACAGCCATCAATAGGGTGGATGACTCTCTCTGATTTAATTCGGGATGGTTAAATTTGCATTAGCATGTTCTAATGTCCCTTCTGCTGACATCAACATCATTTCCAGAATTTGTTAAATGATAAACTGCAAAATCAAATAGTCTATTCATCTCTGCTAGTGTAAGTGATCGATTTTCATGTGCTATTCTTTTGTTTTCTTATGATACATTACATATGTTTTTAAGGTAACACATTAAAGGTTGAGTCCCACTTTATTTTGATGGTCCGTTTGTTGAATTTAAGTTACATTGCAACTAATTCTTATTAGAGTATAAGTAGACTCTTAGGTTGGGGTTAGGGTTGGGGTTAGAGGTAGGGTTAGTGTAAGTTGACATGTACTTGCAAAGTTTCTTATAGTCAGTTAAATGTCTGTTGAATGTCAGTATCAACAGATATTAAGTAGACAGTCTACTAACACAAATGGACCATCGAAATAAAGTGTTGCCAAAGCTTGTGTTAGTTAATGCATTTACTAACATGAACAAACAATGAACAATATATAACAGTATTTGTTCATTTTAGTTAACGTTGATGAAAAAACAGTTGTTCATTGTTAGTGCGTTAACTCACGGTGCTTTAACTAATGTTAACAAGCATAAATTTGGATGTTAACAATGCATTAGTAAATGTTGAACCATAATTAATAAATGCTACAAATATTATTCAAAACATGTTCATTTTAGTATATACATTAACGAACATTAATGAAACCTTATTGTAAAGTGTGGTCGTTTTTATTTTTATGTGTATGATTTTGTACACACAGGCACTCAACACATTCTTACAATAAAGATTAATCCATGAATGATAAAATATCTTATAGTAGCAATTACACTAGATTTGCAGATCTCTTTTAATCCCCTCACACAAAAGTATTTTCTACAAAGTATGAATAAATCATTTACACACTCTACATCTGCCAAGTTGCCACTAGCCTGGTTTCCATTACAAACTTTTCTGAAATTTTCAACAACCTCATTTGAATGTAATAACCAGTTTGAGAACTGGTGTGTTTTATAAGGTGAATTGTTAGTTTGCCTTTTAATTTTTTGTGCAATTGCGAATGCAGCTATTGTCATGTAGTCTATATTATCAGTTGTGTTGCTTCAGTCATTCAACAATCCTTACCCATGGCCTCATGCTGTAGTAAAATTGGTTAAAGGTGCATGTACCTCAGGCAATACAATACCTGTTTGTTGCGCTGCAAACTATTAGCAATACATCATACTGCCCATAGTAAACGTGCTGATCCAAGCAGGCACAGGACGTTGACATAACATCAGATTGATTTCGGGTTGACGTCAGAAATAAACGTCAGACTGCCATCAGTGTCCAACATCGATGTTGGATTTTGGTCACTTTTAAATGCAACCTAAAAACAACCAAATATCAATGTCTATAGATGTCACAGCTTGACGTTGTGTGGACGTTACCACTATGACGTCTATTAGATGTTGGATTTTGGTTGCCATACTCCACAAATAAATGTCAGTATTTGACGTCAATATGACTTTAGTTTATGATGTTGGCTCGATGTTGGATTTTGGTCACATTCCAACACAACCGAAAATCAACCAAATATCAACATCATTTGACGTCGTTATTGGACATCAAAATAACAATGTCATTAGACACTGGCTAGACATTTTGGCCATTTGACATCACGACCTAAATCTAACATAATATTAACATTTTATGACGTTGTGTGCCTGCTGGGATGCTTGAGAGGAGACAAAGGTGAACAATGCCATTTTCCCTCTTTTTAAACACACAGAAGTGCTTTTGGAGCTTTGCATGATTACACTCATTCCAGCATCACATGGAATATTTTGACAACATTTTTAGTTCCTTTCCTGTCTATGAATCAAACCTGTCTGGGGATGAGGGAGCTCTCAGATTTCATCTAAAATATGTTAATTTGTGTTTCGAAGACAAGTGAAGGTATCAGGAAATTTGATCGGCATGAGGGTGAGTAATTGCTGACCCTTTAAATGTGATGGAAAAGCCCAGCCTACCTCATAATCTACAGTAATCATCTATAAGGACATTTGCTTATAATCATAGTGGTGAAACACTGAAACTTAAGAATAGTATCCTAATAATGCCTTGTTTACTGAAATCATGAGGTAGTTTGATATGTGCTAGCAAGACATTGGTTTGAAGCAAATCATGTAGTGGTAGTGGTCTCATTTATAAACATGGCGTACTCACAAGACAAAGTGATCTATAAAAACAAACTTGACAGAAGAAGTGTGCAGTTTTAACTCTAAGTAAACATATTTCACTTAAATGCTGACTTAATTGGTACACTTTAGATCATCATAAAAGCCATAATCCTTAATAAACGAATTAAATGCTTCCTGGTGTACGTTCACTTTTAGGAAAGTCTCTATGTTCTAAATTTTTATAAATGAGACCCCAGTTCTTCGAAATCACTACAGATTGTGATACCCTTTTGTATGCTTGAAAACCATCACATACTTTGAGTTTAAGAGCTCATAAACTGTGGTTGGGCTATAGAGCTCTCGTCCAAAGCCATAAAATGTAGGACATTGTGGCCATTTTTAGATTAGGTCACGCTTCCATTGAATACAAATGAACTGTCCACCCCTGGATCACAAGACCTTCAGCACAACAGAAATATCAAGTGCAATACAAGTTTGAGAGACGTGGATTTGGATAACCGTCTACAGGATCACAACTGTCACCATGACACGGACCAGAGACATGCAGAGAAGCTGTGCACTTTTTCCGTTACTAGGGGGAGGTGTGTGGAGTGAGAAGCATGTGACAAGCTCTAGATAGTACAGAATGCACTATAACACGTCTGATTTAAATGCCTAATTCAGATGCACACATATTTTCCACCAAATCAAACAATGCAAGAGCCCCTGAGGATTTTATGTACTATTGAGCTAGAAAAAATATTACCAGCACTTGTAAAGGCCAAGTATCTATCAACATGTTTTAGTGAATTCAGATCGCAGTCAACATTGATGGAAAAACTGTTTTTAAATCAAAACAGGACATGCAAAGTGTGCATTTCAGACACACTGAAGAATCTTGTTTTCTGTTTTTATATTAATAAATAATAACGGTGAAGACATTGGTGACTAGTAACTGATTACATGTAATCTGGATTACATAATCAGATTACTGTTACTGTTTTATGGTTTACATGGAACTTTTTGGAAAAAAAGTTTAATAGAGAAAGAAGAACAAGAGAAAATGTATCTATTATGAATGATTTACCAACATTTCTAGAATAATTTGTTCAAGAAATGTTGGTAAATCATTCATAATAGACCAATTTCACTTGTTCTTCTTTCTCTATTAAAATGTATTTCAAACAAAGTTCCATATAGTTTATAAAAAATAAGCAAGTTAAAGTAATCTAAATGTAATCCAAAAGTAGTCCAAATGTATTACCTAAAATGAATATGATTATTTTATTTACTACAATTTCTAACATGTAATTTGTAATTAGTAACAGCAGCAGTTCTCAACCAGAGACTCTCAAGATAATTTAAAGAGATTCATAAGTCATCTAGCATTTAAATGTGTTACAAACTATCTAATACTTATTTTAATATTAATATTCCTATAATGAAAACTATTTTAAAAGTCTGATTGATAGACAAGGAAAAGCCATGCTGATCACTAAAATATAAAACATCATAAACATTTGATAAAGAATTATATATGAATTATATAAGATATCTATACTCCAATATATATATATATATATATATATATATATATATATATATATATATTGGAGT
>CAIGQQ010012042.1:2770130-2785557 GCA_903798035.1 Danio albolineatus | reverse complement strand
GTGTGTGTGTGTGTGTTTCTCTCCTCCTCCATCCACATAGCACATGTTTTCTGGCCCAGCTCCGGGCCACACAATAACTTTTTCCTCAGTCCAAGTACCACAAAGACTGACGGTCCTGAAGTGGCTCATGACTGGATTAAAGAAAAGGGCCACACTTGGGCCATAACCGGCCTGACTCTCAGCCAGTTTATCACCCTCAACTGGGCCAAACAGGTTTATTATTGGTGCTGATTCTCAGCTATAAGTTTATACTTTATCCAGAAAGCTCAAACACTGAGCCGTAACCCAGCCTAATGTCAGCTAAACAACATGAGCAATCGCTACACTGTTCTGGGCCACACACCTCCATCCACAACTGGCCCAGATGTAGTTTGCCGTCATGCATGCAGTGCCACCATTGCCATCACGGCCCACATTCAGCTCACACTATGCATGCCAGAGCCGACAACACGCCAGCAGTGCCATAATGAGGCCACATTTGGGCCGAGTCCGTTTGCTATGTGGGACACTGCAGTAAAGCTCACACACTCTCTGTCTGCTTCATAGGGTACAGGTCTAAACATCCCTAACCTCTGCTCACTGCACTGAAGTACACTAGCTGGATGAGGGACGTCAGTCAGTCCTCTCATGTCCGTTTGTAGAGCAGTGATGGGGAAACTGGACCGCTTCTAGTGTCTTATGTCCTCTGAGATCCCTGCGGTCTGCACACTTCATCTGCCATATGTTCAGAAACAGGATGAACGTCTCCACGCTGAACAGCCAGATGTGGACACGCTGCAGATGAGTCTCTGTAAAGCACAGAAGTGTGTCCTCTGACTGTTCTCGCAGTCTGATGGGGACAGCCTGTTTATGTGTCGTTTTCACCGCCCTTCATACTGCACACTTCGACTGACTGCATTATAGTTTCTGGGAATGCTGTTCAACATAAGCATGGTGGATAGCACAATCGTCTCACAGCAAGAAGGTCTCTGGTTTGAGCCTCGGCTGGGTCAGTTGGTGTTTCTGTGTGGAGTCTGCATGTTCTCCCTGTGTTGGTGTGGGTTTCCTCCGGGCTCAGCCCTGCTTTGCCTCAGTGAGTAACCGCTCTTAGGCTGCAGGGTGATTAGGGTCAGATATATCAGAATAACCATTTCTGTTCACTGTAAAAACGATTAAACACTGCGTACAGTTCATAAGCAGATAATAGGATAATACCAAACCTGAACTCTGTCCAACACTCAATGACTTTCCTCATTAAACAAACATCATTTCCAAACACTTTCACCATTAACCATGCGATGATTATTGGCTGAAAACACTGAGGAATTCCCCAGTACTATAGAGACTTCCATGCCTGTCGCGGTGTCTCCGTGTGCGGTGCTGAAACTGCTGTTTGTACTGCCTATACTGGAGAAACCCTGCATGAACACTACCACTGGACCAGTTTAGTGAAGGTCACTGGACTGTTCGTTAAACCAGCTCCCGACCCGATTGAGATTAAGCTGAAGTTCAGGCCTCTCCAACAGCTCAGTTTCAGTGTAAACGGATGAGCATCTCCTGCTCACAGCATCTGTCTGTCTGCTGTAATAGTAACGGAGACCTAAAGCATGTGTAGTAGACATGAAATGCTTACTCTGTGTCACGTGATCGTGGTGGAGGGTCACAAGGGTTACGTAGTGTGTTTATAAGGGGCACCTGTTCATTCATAGCCAGGCAGAGAGAGGGGGTGAACGGGGACGCGGTATTCTTTGTTGAACAAGCTCAAACAGAACCAAAACCAAATCTGTGCTGTCAAGCCACAAGGTATGTTTTATTTGGAAAATAAACACCAGAAGAGATTGGACCAACTTCTTGCCTTGCCTATGTTTATTTGATGTTTGCGTCACAAAACATGTCTCTGGTTTAGCCTCTCAGCTGTCACTCCACGTAGCCGCTACAGCATGTACAGCTGTAATCTCTGGACCCTTCATTAATGAATAATACAGCAACATGCTCTTATCCCTCGTGGTGTAAATCCAGCAGATTACAGATGCACTGAGTGGAGGAAAACTGGTGGAAAGGGCCGACAGCGAACCACTGGAGCAGCAGCATGTAGACCTTCCCACAGAGCAGCTGAACGGTGGCCTGTAATTGACTTGTTAACTCATTTCTTCAAGGTTTAGATATGCGTCTGTTTCTGTCAGAATAAATGACGCTGTTCTGCCTGGTGGAGCTTCGAGACGTCCAGGAAAGCAGCCAAAGCAGCTCTAGTCCTCATTAGCAGCTCCGCATTGTGTCATTGTGCTGCTGTTGATAGCGCTCTCTCTCATTAGAATGAACAAACCCTCGTTCTGTCAGACTCAAACGGCAGACCTGAGCGCTTTACAGCTCACTTCATGGAGGAACTGCTGATTTACAGGAGGATTTCATCAGTCAAACACTTCACCTGCGCTTTACAATAATCATCATAAATATTACTTCAGGAGTTCACCCTCAGCTGATGAGTGATTATGAAGCGTGTTTGGCACGTCGGCTGGCTTAGTGAGGACTAGAACCAGTGCTGTAAGGCAACAGTTCTAACCACTGGGCCACCCATCTAGGAAAGGAGGAGGAGTAGGGGTGGAAGGGGGGATTCTTCAGATGAAGATTGCTGTGATGTGGAGCTCAGGGTGTTTATAGTGGCTCAGGAATTGTCTGATTGGTGAATCATACATTGGATAATGCAGCACCGGCTGTGATCAATCATAAACACATGATCCTCTCCAAATTAGTTTATAAATAAACTTCACTTGGCATGCTGTCCCGGGAGAGAGCCCTGAGCACATAAGATCCTCGAGCCCGGGGCTCCCTCCCGTCTGCAGGGCGAGAGGGGAGTTTGAGCTCAGGTATATCTGGAGAACTCCCCTGCTTGTTTATGGCAGATTAGGGACTGCTGTGAGAGAGATACTGACTAAGTGCTCATCTATGGTGCTGATTTGGTTTGGTCAGTTTACCTATGTAGCATGTCTTTTGCCTGTGGGAGGAAACCGGAGAGCCTGGACTTCTGGAAATCATGATTTTATGTATTTTAATAATGTTCCTGTTTTATGGTGTAGTCTAGACAGGATACAGCTGCGGATACGCTATCAATATAGCATCGTATCTGTAACACTGCATAACAATAATGAACATTTTTACAGTAGTGATGGTTGTGTTTAGGGTTTGGGTAACATTAGACGTTAATAAAATACAATAAATTAGAAATTTATTGAATAATAACAATAATTCTTTTTAACTTTCGGCCACAGCTGTATCTGATCTAGCAACAACCCTGTTTTATGACCAAAATAAGACATATTTATTCACCAAGTGTTCATTCGGATGTCAGACAAAACTAAACAAGAACAGAGCATTTCAAACCTAACATCCATAGCTGTATACGGCTGGATCCGAACCCACTATCCCTGCATGCTAGTCAGGAACTCTCATCGCTCCACTAAACCACTTGAAGGTTCAGCTCGACAGCGTGGGGTTTAATACCTCAATTTGCTCAACTGTGCTGTGCTGAAGCTGCTCCAGTGCAATACACAGAATATGACCACTAGAGACGGGTTTCCGCTGTAAAGACGGGTTTCGAAACGTTTCGAAGCTTGGACACATTTGCTACGACTGTTTCAGTGTTTCACGAAGCATCGCTTTGCCCACCACTAGTGCTAACCACTGGGCCGCCGCGCCACCTTGTTAAGGAAAAGGGGTGTAAGGGGGGATTCTTCAAGACTGGTTATTTATAGTGAGTTAGGAATCACCTGATTGGTGGATCATGCATTAGCTGATGCAGAACCAGCCGCAGTCAATCATAAGCACATGATCCTCTCCGAATTAGCTTATAAATAATCTTCACTTAGTTTCCAAAAAGCTTCTGGAGCATTGTGCTGGTGACCAGTACGCACTGCAGCGTCACTTTAATGGGCGGGACTTGGGGAAGGAAGTGTAGCAGGTGTGCTGAGCAGACAAAGAACCGATCTGAAATTGAGGAAAAGTCAAAGTTATCTGCTTATCTGCTAACGTTTACATGCAGAACAACACCACTGCTGGTGTATACAGTTGTGCGCGCTCAGAAAGTAAGTGCATTTGCTTTGATTGATGCAAATGATGGCGGGTGAAATGCGTCATAGTGCCATAACGCCTAATGTTGGAGTTTGCAGTTGTAATTGATGATAGGTGATGATTAAGCTTGCTTTTATTTGCAGTATACTTAATACAAATAAGTTATTAATGCTTTATAGAGATAAATGTGATGGTTTCATCCGGTTATACGTGTCTGTTTACTCTGTCAGTGAAATGTGCCTCGTTGTTTTGATCTTTAATCAGTCTTACGCAGTCACGTGATGTGATTTCACGGGTCAGAGTTCACTTGAACTTTGCATCGCAGCGAACTGCCAAACATGTCGCACGGGCTTGCGTTTGCATGAATGAATGGAAGTCTATGGGGAGAAAAGTGCTTAAAAACTGACCGTGGCTTAAAACCTCATAAAGAGAAGAATCATCAGCTCCTTATGTCAAAAACTTTCACAGATTTATTCAACATCAAAGATCTGGTGGCGCCAATAGCCTAGTGGTTAGTGCGTCGACACATAGCACTGAGGTGCTCGTGGTGACCTGAGTTCGATTCCCCGAGGTACTTGAGGTCCTTTGCTGATCCTTCCCCCATCTCTGCTCCCCACACTTTCCTGCCTGTCAATCTCCACTGTCCTATCAATAAAGGTGAAAACCCCCTAAAAATATATATTAAAAAAAAGATCTGGTGGATTCTGTACGATTATTATCTTGGAGGAAACCTCCCTCACTTTAACATTTCTTAACAGAGTCAGTACTGGAGTGAAGAGAGTCCCGGCGTTAGCTTTAACCCGCCTGCTCCTCATGGTTCCTCCCATTCTATCTTTAGGAAAAGAGAAGCTCATGAAGGGAGAGACCGAAGACAACAGGAAGAGCACAACAAGCCTTCACTTTACACTCTAAATAAAAGCATTTACTCTGAAACCACAAATAAACACAGCAGATATTCATCTGAACAACAGAAGGTCTCGCGCGCCGCCGCTGCCGCTGCTGCTGTCGACACAGGGCTAATTGCTTCTCCTGAGGGTGGGAAGTTACACTATTTTTAATGTTGAAAGCCTTTAGAAGACGGTAGAGCTAAAGTGATTTGCTTTTGACAAACTTTTATTTAAAGTGTGTGTGTGTGTGTTTTATTGTTAGTGTACTCCCGCTTTAAAATATACTGTGTATGCCTGCATTAGGACAGTAGGAACGGGGTCACTGATGAACCCTAATAGACAACAGCAGCAGTGAGCTAACCTTCATCAGTCGCCATCCTGGGTTCAGGGATTGTCCTCACCCGTTTCATTCATTTTCTTTTCGGCTTAGTCCTTTTATTAATCTGGGCTCGCCACAGCGGAATGAACCGCCAACTTATCCAGCATTTGTTTTACACAGTGAATGTCCTTCCAGCTGAAACCCATCACTGGGAAACACCCATACACACTCATACACTAGGGCCAGTTTAGTTGATCAGTTCCCCTATAGCGCATGTGTTTGGACTGAAACCGGAGCACCCGGAGGAAACCCACACCAACACGGGGAGAACATGCAGACTCCACACAGAAACACCAACTGACCCAGCCGAGACTCAAACCAGAGACCTTCTTGCTGTGAGCGCCACCGTGGAGCTCGCTTACCCTTTCCGTCAAATGAAAATAACTCAAAATGAATATTCCAGACCAGAACTACTCAGGCTTTCAATCTGAACCGTCTGAATGACACACACTCACTTCCATCACGCCGGCTCATAATCTGACACGAGATGCGGAGGAGCCCAGTAAAATCAATGTCCGGCTGATTGCGCTGGGCCTGCTGAGCGTCCATCAGATCAAACACAGCTGATAGAGGAAGAGCGAATGTAGGACGCTGTCAAACTCATCAGTAGATTAGCAGACACACACACACACACACACACACTCCAGCTATAGCTAACTCCATTACAGCAGCTAATGAGATTGTATTTGTGTGCGTCCGCCGCCGATGCGTTCTGAGGACTTCATTACTGCAGAGACGATTGTGGCAGAGTCCTGTAGACTCCACTGACTGAGCTGGAATGCTGATGTAGAAGATGTGATGGGGTTTTCGGCAGGAGAGTTCTTGGTATTTGACATAATATCAATTCATCATTACCTCTAGCGCTTTCACAATGTCGACTGCGTCAAAGCAGCTCAACGCAGAGCTGAAGCGGATTCAGTCCAGTGTAACGTCACTGCCGAAACACTGGAGAGCGACCCCAGAGATGCGCAACCGTATCAGCACAGCACATGATGATCCACAGCCTCCAGTGCTTTCATCAGGAGAACGAGATGACAGACAGACAGAGCGAGGGGTAGATAGAGAGAGCATCCTCCACTTATCCTCCGCTAATCTTCTGGATTGTGTCTGTGGTTCTCTTTGGCCTGCGTGTCTGCTGGGATGAAGAGCAGATCTGCTCCTCACACTTCAGAGATACGGTGTCCTCCTGTGCCCCAGTGTGTTTACTAACAAACGCCGCCCTTACTAATTAATAAGTGCCATTGTCTGCTGTCGGCTTCTGTGCTGCAGATGAACCTGGAAAAGGATTAACACTCTGTTTATCATGCAAATCTGCCAATATATTAGCATGAGAGTCTGTTTAATAATGTCAGAGTCTCTTTGGGTGTCCAGGACCAAACCCTGCCAAGCTTTACAAGCAAAAGATGCTGAAGCTAATCTAGCGGAGAGAACAGAATAATAAAGTCAAACGTTCATCACTGTGGAGAGCAGGGAGCCACGATCAGTACGTGAACACCGGTTCGCTTTAACAATCACAGAGAGAGCGATGTAGTAAGCATGACGAGTGATAAACATTAAACTAGATGTTACAGTTTGAGGACAAACTTTATGATAGCTTGAGAAAGCCTGTTTTAAGTAGTTTAAGCTAGTATCAAGTAGTATTAAGTAGAAGAAGTATCAAGTTGGCTAAAATAATGTTTAAGATCGCTGCAGTCAACAATGTAACCACTTTAAAGACTGAAGCAAACCAGTAAGAAGCTTTAAAATTGATCCCTGTGTCTGTGGTTGGTAATAGCATGATATTAACATGTTTCTAGCATGAACTAGCATGTTTTAACATGATTCTAAAATGAATTAGCATGTTGTTAGCATGTTGCTAGCATGAATTGGTATGTTGTTAGCGTGATTCTTGCATGAATTAATTTGTTAGCATGATTCTTGCATAAATTAGCATGTTTCTAGCATGAATTAGCTTGTGCTAGCATGATTAGCATGTGCTAGCATATTGCTAGCAAGATTAGCATGTCAGTAGGATGTTAGAATTATTAGCATGTGTTAGAATAGCTTGTCAAAATCTATGAGACAGTTGCTAGGATGTTGTAAGTGGTTGCTAGGGAGTGGCTAGTAAGTTTAGAGGTCATCAGTGATTGGCTGCTGGCTAGACTGAGTTGAATGAGGCCAGACTCTAGTCTGTAGGACAGTCTGATGCAGAGTTATGAGCTCACAAATGTTGATCCATTGTTAAGCCAATGGCAGTCTTTTACAATGGAAGTCTATGGGACAGTTGCTAGGGTGCTAAAATTGGTTGCTAGGGAGTGGTTAGGAATATTAAAGGTCATCAGTGGTTAGCTGCTGGCTATAATGAGGCCCTTAAGTCTGTAGGACAGTCTGATGCAAAGTTATGAGCTCACAAAGTTTGACCCAATGTTAAGTCAATGGGACTTTTGGGAATTTTCTGGGTCGTTTTTCGGAAAACCGCAAGTCAGATCAGTTAGAAAAGATATAGCAGCTCGAGTCAGACCAGTTTGAAGGTTTGACGGGAGTTTGAAGGATGTAGCTCAGGGCTATTCAATTGGCGGCCCGCGGGCCGAACCCGGCCCCCAAGACCATTTTTTCTGGCCCTCCAATTAGTTTGAACAAGACATCAGAAATAAGTTTAGTTCAGTCAAAAAACAGCCGCTATAGTTCTGAAGTGACGTGCGTTTGTTCAGTACAGCACGGGCTGCAGGTGAAGGCTGCGCAGAGAGGGAGTCACCTGACATTAAGCGAGTGGAGCTGGCAGCCGAAAACACTTGGATATTTTTGTAGAAAAGGCCTTTAGCACACTGCACTGATATCGTAGTTAGGGATGCAGCGATTCGCCGTTTTGACTGCGCTTTAATTCGTCACGGTTAATTATTCGTAAAGGCTTCTCAACGCCGCGTTTCTGTTGCACAGAACGAAACTGCTGCAATTAAACAGTTCTGCCACCTGTGCGCTAGTTTAAAGTTCCGAACTTGTACGCTGAGGCCAATACACACGCACACTGGATTAACTATAGCAGCGGCCCGTTCCACTATCACGTTCTTTCCGCGCGCATGTTTGTTATTTCTAATGTAGAATACGCCAATGTGTGTGCGCAAGCGGAACTACGCGCTCGCGGCTTTCCAGACGCACGCAGTAGAAAACATTGCGGTGAGGTTGTGCGTGGCTTTCAGTGCAATGTAAACAAAAGAGATGTTAGACGAATTATTATTAAAATGATTATGTATGTACACTGTCAGAAATAAAGGTACAGGAGCTGTCACTGGGGCAGTACCTTTTCAAAAGGTTCATGTACCCAAGAGTCCACAGTGGTTCCTTAAAGGTGCATATTCGTACCCAAATGTGCCTAAAAAGTACCTTTGAGGTACCATTATAGACCATTCAGATACAAATATGTACCTTTTGAAAAGGTACTGCCCCAGTGACAGCTCCTGTAGCTTTATTTCTGAGAGCGTATGAACACAGATGATAACAACAGCTAATCTAAATGATTAGGCCTACCTAATATAAAGCTTAAATTTACATTAGATGTGATAACCGTGAAACCATGATTATTCTTCAGACTATAATCATACAGCCAACATCTATAATTGCTGCATCCTTAATTGTCACGCAGTTCAAAACATATGAATGTGTGTGAATGTAGAAGAAGCCTGCTTAAACAATGCACTGCTTCTGTTGTGCTTTGAAATAAAACATTTGAAGGTTTGTTAAAAAAAGCCACATTGTACACTGCAGTGATGTTATGTAGTTTCAAAATACAACATATTAGCATTTTAATGTAGAAAAAGCCAACGTGGGCGTCTTAAGGAGCAAAAATGCAACATATGCAGTTGTGTCCTCACTCATATTGCAAGTCAGACCTCTCCGGCCCTTCGCTTGGGATGCTCTTCATGAACCAGCCCCCGTGACAAACTATTTGAATAGCCCTGATGTAGCTTGAAAGGTCTAGGAGGAGATACACTTTAAAAATGGTCTCAGAGGAAGAAGTTTACGTGAGATGACAGAATGATGGCTTTCTCAAGCCACCATAATAAGACAGCCATATTGACATACACCAATAAAGTACATAAAGCATTTGTTAAAGATGTTCACACAAACACACACACACACACACACACACACACACACACATACACACATGGCCATCCTGCTCTCCAGCACTGAGGTTCAGGCTCCTGTAAGCTGTTGTTGTGTGTTCATCACCCGAGTCGTGTCCTCGTCTGAGTGTGTGTCCGTGTGTTTCTGCATCTGCTCTAAAGCTCACACACATCTCACACCCACAGGCTCTTATTATTCTCCTGTTCCTCCGCTGCGCTCCTCATCCAGGAGAGCAACAGAAGTAAATAGCTCTGTCTTCCTCCTGATCCTGACGCTCACTGTCTGCCAGACCTCATCTGATCAGCATCTCCAGCAGCCTGAAGCGCAGATAATTCAACGCTCATGAGCGAGTCTGCGCTGCAGTGTGTGTGTGTGTGTGTTCAACTCATGAGAGGGCATTTGATGCAGAATCCTCCACATTGACCCTCGTGTGCTGTTGGGTCGTTTTCATGCACTCTGGGCTGATTTTGAGTCTTAATTTGGCCTCATGTTTCTCTGTGTTGATGATGTTTCCTGACAGATCTTATTCTGACTCATGTGATCTTATTGCTGGACTGGAAACTCAACGACACACTCGTGTTCAGACTGACTCCCTTTGGTGATGTTTGGGGCTGTTTTTACCCCATTGACTTCCATTATAATCACAGTTATTGACTGTAAAGTCATGACAGCAGATAATCATGCATTCCTGATCGATGCTGGTTCCCCTGTCGGGATTAAGACAGTTTTAGTTTGCTGTTGATCATCAGTCGTCCAATTTCACTTGCACCCCCCCCCCACCCCCCCACAGCTAAAATAATAATGCATGTGCAAACATCATTCACATATTACTTGCTGTGTTTAAAGTGCGTAGCATTGATTACACTGAAACTGTTGGATTCCTAATGTGTACTTGCTTTTGAGTATGTGCATACAGAAATTGGCAGAGCATGACAGTGTGGCGTCGAACACAGAGTACATTTACATGGACACCAATACTTTAATACGACAACACTCTGATTAGGAGTCGACATGTAAGCAGTGTCGTCTGAGTACCTTAGTCCGACTATAGTCATAACTGAACTGAGCAGTAATGGAATTAAGGCATATGGAGTATGCTGATATTAGAGGCTTTATTGAAGTAAACACCGCCATGTAGGACTTCTCACCGCATTTTGTGACGGGATCCACACACATGGCTGGCAGAAAAGGACTGTATACACACACACACACACACACACACATTATGAAATGCAGAAGTATTTTTTCTGTGAATTCCATTAAAACGACACCCTTCCAGCATTCCTTACTCCATAAGTACCCCAGTTTGTCAGGAGGGCATGAAGGACATGTTCATGAGTGAAAGTGAAACTGCCGAACTGCAGTTAAAGAGACTCTGCAGGATATCTGGTGACGCAACCTTCAAGAAGCTCTTCACACAACACCTTCATTACATTACTGGCTTATTCAGATTAAGGCAGATGACTAGTTCACTGATGTCCATTAACGTCGTCAGTGTGTCTTCAGAGTAAGAGAAAGATCCAGAAGGGCTTTGTTTTGTCAGACGCTCACCGGCTTTACTTTCATTCACCGTCATTCATTTTAAAGAGCACCCGGTCCGTTTCATCTGTATATATGTTACTGGAACACATCAGCTGAAAGAATTATGAGGTTTTCTGACTTTGTTTTAGCCGCTTTATTAATCTGGGGTTGCCACAGCGGAATGAACCATCAACTTATCCAGCATTTGTTTTACACAGGGGATGCCCTTCCAGCTGCAACCCATCTCTGGCAAACGTCCATACACACTCATTCACACACACTACGGACAATTTAGCCTACCCAGTTCCCCTATAGCGCATGTGTTTGGACTGTGGGGGAAACCGGAGCACCCGGAGGAAACCCACACCAACACGGGGAGAACATGCAGACTCCACACAGAAACACCAACTGACCCAGCCGAGACTCGAACCAGAGACCTTCTTACTGTGAGGCGAACATGCTACTCACTACGCCACTGTGGTGCCCTTCCCAGAACTTGTTATCAGCAAAATGTTACTCTTTCTTTAATCAGATTCACTCTAGTGAAGGCATAACAATCCTCACCATCAATCGTCATCAAACCCCTGATATAGTGTGTGTGTGTGTGTGTATATGTGTGTGTGAGAGAGAGAAAGAGACCTGTCTGAGAAACTCAAAATACGCCCCTCAGCTCTCAGTAAACACAGTGAGGATTTATGACACCTTTGCTGTCAAACCGATGAGGATCTTCTGAGAGTGTAGATCAGGCATGTCCAAAGTCCGGCCCGCGGGCCAATCACGGCCCGCAGTCAGATTTCATACGGCCCGCTGATTCCATCTCATAATGTGTTATTTATGGCTCGCTAGCTCTGTTAGAATAAATAAACCAAGGGAGAGTAACCGCTTTAGAGAACCGCGTTAGAGAGGCCTTAGGCCCGCCCCAAGACTGACAAAAATCGAACAAATTTCGCGCGAGCGGAGAGAACTGATCACGCGCGCGCACAAATGATGATGATGATGATGATGATGATGATGATGATGATGTGTGCACGCGAGGCCCGTTTCCTCGCGGTGGGTCGGTTCAGTGCGCGCGCGAGCTGTAGTTTCCTCGCACTTAGGCCTGTAATCTTAGTTCCTTGCTCTTAGGCGAGATTCATTTTCGTCTCGCGCGTAAACATCACCGCTGCGCTCGATTAATTTTGGCATTGATTTGCCGCCCTACACTTGTCCCTAACAGAGCTCTGCACCGCGCACTTCCCAGCTTTGAAAGAGGTCATGGACAGTTTCTCACAGGACAATATTGGTGTGCAAATGAAGAGTTATGTAACAGTAAAGCCTAAAGCAAACTAATGCAATGCACTACAGCAAACACAATTCATTAAACTCTTAAATAACTGTAGATATAACTCATAGTTTATTATGTTTACTCCAAAATATATTGAATGTTTCTCAAAATAAAACCAAACACTTAAAAAGAACATATTTTAGAGCAGCAATCACAATTATCGTCAAACCGTCAAATCGTGATATTTTTATCCAAGGTTATCATACTGTCAGAATTTTACATAGGTGTTTATTTCTTGTGGTGGCAAGTGATTTTCCCAATTGTGGGAATTATAAGGTATAATCTTCCTGTAGTTGTTATGCAAACTTTGCCTTCCTGAAAGATCTTGTAGAAGACAAGAGGAAAATTCACTGGTTTTAAACTTTAATGATAACAGACCACTTTGCATTACTTATAACTCCTGTTTAAAATGTTCATGAGGCAAAGATAGATATCAAACTCATAGAAATGTAAGGTATTCTAAACAGTTTGTTCAATTTGATCTGACTCTCCAGATATGAAAGAAAGGCATAATTGTGTGTTTAGAGTTGTTCATGCCTGAGTGGCTTATATTTGGTTATATTGCCATTTGAAA
This sequence comes from Danio albolineatus, assembly GCA_903798035.1. Lineage (NCBI taxonomy): Eukaryota > Metazoa > Chordata > Actinopteri > Cypriniformes > Danionidae > Danio > Danio albolineatus. Next base: position 2,772,724 of record CAIGQQ010012042.1, on the reverse strand, counting down.
AATAAAGGTAATTGTGACAATGAAAATAGTTTTATAACAGTGTGTATTTTCATGAAACTTTTGTGGTGAAAAAAATGTCAGACGGAACTATTGGCCCCCGGGCATCTTCACTTTATCAAATTTGGCCCTCTTTGCAAAAAGTTTGGACACCCCTGGTGTAGATGATCATATGCATGTGTTGACATGGCAGAACTATTTCCCCTGGAAGCTCCATACAGACTCCAGAGGCAGATACTGATGACATCAGGGCCTGGTTAATACAGTATGTGTGTGGACTTTGGGGGTTTTACGAAGTGGTCACATGTTGACTGGCCAGTTTGAATGTCTCAGTATTTGGGCTTTGGTCACATGGTCAAGGAAGATACAAGATTCCTCTGTCTCTTTCCTGCTCTGCTCCTGTCCTTCTCTGGAGGCTATCTTCTCTAACTCTGCTGCTGTCAGGCTCTCTTTGAGGCCTACTCTCATCTCTCTCTTTCTCTCTCTCTCTCTCTCTCTCTCTCTCTGGTAACTCTTACTTTTACATTTGAGCTGGGTATACTTGTCAGCCCTCCTGTTTTTCCCAGGATTCTCTCGTATGTTACAGCTCTATCCCGCTATCATCCCGTAAAGGTGTTTTCCCGTATTTCTCCCGTATTTTCAGTCTTTCTCTGAAGGGTGGCGATAAACATTAAAAAGCCGATCCTCCCTATACGCAACCCATACCGCCGCACCACCAGGGGGCGCCCCTTGCTCTTAAATGTGAGTCACTTCTGTACTTTCGCTTTATTTAGGCATGAAACACTTTGAAATAAATATATAAACGGCGGGATTCCCTTTCCTTTTCATTACAGGTGCCGTCGCTCCTCCTGTGCAATCCTCAAAACAGTCATAAAGCGGTGCGTGACTGTCAGACGCGCTCCATAGTGATGAACACACGCTGTAAACAAACCCATTCTGTACACGCGATCTGAAGCGGAGCGAGAGTCTGGGTTTAGTGTGCGTGTTTGAACAGACATACACACATCATTAATAATAATAACAGCTAAAGATGGCTGTCTCGATGTTATTTTTTTCCCCAAACACAACAAATTTTGTCCTAAATGAACATAAAGTGTGAGGAAAGCAGTGCTTTCATTATAACGTTATGATAATGTATTTTAGAAATGACTCCTCTGTTATTTAATGTAATCAAATGAAAAAATCCACATAAATGAGCTTCATTCGCTGCTCTTATGTGTAATTTATACAGTCAATATTAATGAGATCTGAAAACGTGATTCTACTTGTTTATAAATAGCTATTAATTGTAATAAGCTGAAAGGTTTTGCTAATTTATTCACTGCTTATGTATACTATTTATTATTGGGACGGGGGTGGTGTATTTGCACATCCCAATGTTGACAGGTATGCAATTAATATCATATGCTTTTATCATGTCATGTTTTATCATAATATATGGTAATTTGTAGCTAATTCAGTTGTAACCGTAGAGAATTAATGCCATTAAATCATCTCATCTTCAAGTATTTGTCAATTAATTTTGATTTAACATCAACATTTATTGGCTCCATATAGCAATGCAACACAATCACAAAACAGCAGCGCGCTTCCACACTGTTGGCTATTAATGCTGTCTTGGTATAGGATTGCAGAAGGGTGGTTTGATTAGGAATGTACAGTTTTCACCATAATCATAACTGAGGTTTAATCTGAAGACTGATTCAGGTGTGTGTGAATCCCTGCAGACAGTCTGTCGATCTGTTTCCTGTCATCTATTAGGAGAAGTTCACCCAGACTCCATGTCTCATCCCAACATTTGCTGAAGACCAGTGATGGTTTACTGAAACAACACAAAAATAATCTCACATAAGCAATTAAACAGATAACAATCAGAACAGCACATAACAATACTTTATAACTATAACATATGAATAAAAACTGCAGTAACAGCACAGCAGGTGTGTGCATATAATCGCAGCAGCCGTTCCCTGACTGTCCACAAGAGGGCGCCAACAGACCACTAAACATGCACATTTCACTGACAGAGTAAACAGACACGCATTACCCGATGAAACCATCACATTCATCTCTATAAAGCATTAAGCTTACTTGTATTACATATACTACATATACTGCACATAAAAGCAAGCTTAATCATCATCTGTCATCAGGCCTGTCGCAGGCTGTGAGTGGGCTGGCTCTTTTCTCTCCAGAAGTGGCTCTTATTGCAGTTATTCGCCTCCTTTTCTGTTTAATTGTGAGATTAAATACTGCATTTTTGTGCGTTTAAGCACTATTTTAGCTGGATTAGTGTGTTGGGTCATGATAAACACACTTTCTAATGGACCAAACATTTTTCGTAAAGATTAAGAATAAAGAAACGTGGATAAATACTTTTGTACTAAAATACAATTTTACTATTTTATATATAAAAAACAGGAATGTGTTAAAGTTTTAACATAACTACTGTAGCCTACTGTGTCCTTTGTTAGGCAAATAACAGACTGGCAGAGCACACTCAACTGTCCTCGGTCAGAACATGGCCCACTGAAGAGTACAAAAGGAAACATAATAATAATAATAATAATAATAATAATAATAATAATAATAATAAT
>CAIGQQ010012042.1:2729786-2741091 GCA_903798035.1 Danio albolineatus | reverse complement strand
GTGTGTGTGTGTGTGTGTGTGTGTGTGTGTGTGTGTGTGTGTGTGTGCACGTGCATGTGTGTGTGCATGAGAGTGAGCAGGTCCAGTCTGCTGTAAACCCATCAGTGTTCTCTGATATCAGCGCTGCACAGCTCCAACACACAGCTCCGTCCTGAAGATGAAGAGCTTTGACTGCACACACAGCAGGACGGGTCAGAGCTACAGATGTAGATGTGTGAGCTGCGTTCACTGTCACATATCAATCATTTACATCTGTTCATTGTGATGGGCTGTTTAACTCCTGTGCGTTTAGATTTACACACACACACAGCTCTCCGGTCAGGTAGGGGGCACTGCTGCAGGATCTACAGTCAGAGCACACCGAGAGCCAACATGCTCAGCTTATAGAGTGGAGGAACTATGACGTCAATTTGTATGCAAAAACCCGGAAGCGAGTTAGCATTTTAGCAGTTCCGGTTCCCTCGTCCAAAAGTCAATGGGTTTTTTCAATGGGATTTCAGTTAAATGGCTTAAATAAGGTTCGTGGCAAACACAAACTCGATATACTTTCACGTTTTATTCTATGACATAAAACACATCAGTTACACCACACTCTTGATTTTTAAATTCGGTTATGCTTCTTTTAATAGACGGTTGCTATCAAGTTGCTAAACGGGACTACAGGCGCTGTCGGAGACTTTATACATCATCCAGCTGCACTGCTCTGGGGTTGTTGCTGGAGCGCAGCCTGCTTGCGTTAGACCATTGGATTTGACTGTTATTTAAGTATTTTCATGAATAGTAGTTTATAGTTTGTACTAGTATTTTTCTAATTGGGAATTCATATTGTGTGTAGATAATGCCTTTACTTGTAAAAACTGCCAGAACAGATTCATGTGTTGATCATTTATGTTAATTAAACGATATTATGAAGATAACTTACTGCTGACCAGTGCAGTCTGTCTCTGTCCTGCTGTCAAGTAATGCAAACGTGTGAATAAATGTGTAAAAAATACATACATTAGCTGTTATTTTAATGTAATCAAAGGATTTTTCATCGTTTTTTTCTTCATCTGAACACATAACTTTGTCATACACTCCTGCTCCAAATGTAGAGCATATGTGACCGTATTTTCACTGTACTTCGTGACAAAAAAAAGAAAATTAAATGTTGTTCTGTGATGGAACATGCATGCATTTGATAGACCTGTCCCTCATGTCTGTCGTGTATTACTAAAGTAAGCGGGCTGTATGCACTTGAGCGATACACTTATTTAAATGTCTTTTCATGATAATATATAGGCAAATTTATACATACAGTTTTAAACCTTTTACAACAACCGTAAAGCAAAACAAAATGTATTTCCCACGTAAAAACTATCTAAAAGGCTCGTGTGTCTATGTGTTTTTGCGTATTTACTTGTTTATAATTTATAGCGTGCATTATAATATAATAAACCGAGAGATTAAACCTTTGTGATTGACCATATTTCTAAAAAATAAGCTTGAAGAGTTGTCCGTATCAGGGTGTTACTGACGTCACAGGCGAGCGTCCCGAAGGCTGTAGTCCGCTTATAGCCTAATGTTAGCTTTTCAGTTCTTGCGTTTGCATTTACGACCCAAAAGTGCTAAAAGTTGTATTTTGGTGTGAGGATTATCCGGCTGGACTAAACGTGTAAGTGTAATGAACAGTGTTTGAACACAGAGATTATTATTTGCAATCTTCGAAAAGCCTATGGGAGAATCATATGGGGATTTTATCGAGGGAACCAGTTTTATGCTAGCAGCTGATTGGTCCACAAGGTGACGTCATAGTTCCTCCACTCTATATGAGTGTTTGTTTGATTCACACTGCAGTTTCTTCATTTGCTGATCCATCATCCTCCGGTGTACAGTGTTGACCACTGCAAACACACAACATCACCTTCTGGACCACAACCTCAGAGAGACAGCCTGTGCTCTCACACTACGGTAAAGCTGTGTTATCTCTGTGTGTAGGACAGGATAAACTTTATTTGTTGGTCTTGGGTAAAAAAGTGCTACAACATTGCTGTGAGCAGACAATAAAATAAATACAACAGGAGTTATTCATTATAAGTACATCCATATGAATGTGAAACAGATCAAGCACAGAACACAGAGAGGGGCAGTTTAATGGAGGTATGAACACATGAAGCTTCTATCGCTGGTCTGACCGTCTTCTCCCTGATGGTTCAGCTGATGTTCACAGGAGGTTTGGAATCAGCACTAATGTTTATTGCTCTTCACATGACCGCCTGTTCAGTCTGGATGGCTCGTATTGTCTCAGTCCTAGGGTTTCCATGGCTGTTTTATGTTATGAACCACTTTCTTTTTCAGTTGAACAGACAGATTTCCCAACCAGACTGTGACTCCATAGTGAAGAAGACTTTCAAGTGTAGCTCGGTATAAAATAAGCAAGATATTGGGTCACACCCCTAGTAGCAAAGAATTCTGGCCCAGATTTGGCATGAATCTGGCAGAGCAAGCATTCATCCGGCACTGGCATACAGCATGTGGCCCAAACATGGCCCTGGTTTGGCAGAGCTGGCACGGTCTTTAAGGCGGCACACAATATTTGGGCCAGATGTCAAATGCAGTATTTGGGCCAGATGTTAGTAATTGATATGTGGGCCATGTCAGTTTGGTCAGTCTTGACTCACATTTAAAAAACATTTTTATTATTTTTAAGGAAACAAATTCTACCAATCAGGTCACTTTGAGAAAAATCATGGCCATATTACGCCGAAAGCGCAATGATTCATGGGTTTATCGATTCCCTTGCAGTAGTGAAACACCAACATATCTGGCCCAGTTCAGGCCCAATTATGGGTGATTATTTTAGCTGAGTCTTGATCCAGATATGCTCCATGTTTGGCCCTTGTCTGGAAGCAAGACTTGGTCTAGTCATGTACCCTAATTCACTGCGGCATGTGGGCCAAGCAGAAGCTGATTGTGTGGGCCAGAGCTGGGCCAGAGATATTTTGCTATGTGGGACTTTATTTTGATGGTCCGTTTGTGGAATTTAAGTTACATGTCAACTAATTCTCATTAGATTATCAGTAGACTGTTAGGTTGGGGTTGGGGTTGGGTTAGTGTAAGCTGACATGTACATGCAAAGTTTCTTCTAGTCAGTTAAATGCCTGTTGAATGTCAGTATTAGCAGATATTAAGCAGACAGTCTACTAATACTCAAATGGTCCATCGAAATAAAGTGTCTCCAAATATTGCTACTCACCCTGCACAATCTCAGCCTTGTTGGAAAGTAAAGCCTCTGTTGTAGTTGTGCACAAGCTGTCAGTGTGTGCTCTCCAACAAACAACTGTCCATGTAGACGCCCAGGTGTCAGATGTAAGGTGCTGTGTCACTGTGTGTTTAATGATCTCAGGTCTGTCTTCAGATACACTTCTCGGGACTTATACTTGTGTGTTTTTTACGTTTAACACAAGACAGTTCTCACCACACCGCTGAATGAAAGTGTTGATTTCCCTGTGGTGGGACGGTAGGTCCATGTCTCCAAGACTCAAGATGGCAGTGTCATCAGCATATTTCATTATGTAATTATTCAAATGTGAGCTCCTGCATTCATTCATGTACAAACCAAAGAGCACAAGTGATGAAACACAACCTTGTGGCACTCCTGTATTACTATATCAGAAAGTCTCCCCTTGACCCTGACCTGCTGAGCTCTGGTCCTCAAACAGGGAACACCGGCTCATTCTGAAAGCGTAGTCCTGTGTACGTTTCTGGAGGTAGTCAGAGGTACGTATGGCAGTGTTTCATTTTTTTTGCTCACCAGCTGACCGCTCACCTCCATGTGGACGACTTTCCCGCTGCAACCAGTGTGTGACGTCATTAGCATGAACACACACGTGCTGCTTTTTAGTGCAACAGTCTTCAAAACATCTGTGATAAAGTTAGTGTGTGTGTGTGTGTGTGTGTGTGTGTGTGTGTGTGTGTGTGCGTGTGCGTGTGTGTGCGTGTGTGTGTGTGCGTGTGCAGTTCTCCTGCCAGTGACTCAGAGACTGTAATAATGAGAGGAATTGACTGAATGGCAGCACTGTAGGCTGGTGTCACACACACACACACACACAGAGCCCAGTAGAGTGTGTTTGACTGTAAAGCACACCTGCGATCGCTGTGGAGGCTTTGTTTCATCTGCGCTGGAGAAGAAAGACGTAATTAAGTCTGTTTGAGGAGTGATGATTTCTGAAGGTGTAGAGCTTCATGATCCGCTCAGTCCAGCAACACACACACACACCGTCTGCAACACACACTCATGCCATCATCTGAGGAGCATTCGGGGGTCACTGGTGTGCCTGAAACGCTGAACAGTGAGTGTTTGAGTAAACTCCTGCACCTCTCGTGTGTATGTTGTGTGTGTAAGCCTGCATTAGGAACTCAGCTGACCATAGCAGACGCTGCTGACACAATGCCCAAACTGATGTTATATGATGTGTTTTCCAGCATCCGCATTATTCTGGGCAAGGGTGTAAATCTCATTAACACTGGGCGGGACAATAAATATAAAATTTACCTGAAGCAATATTTTGAAGGGGACACAGATAATACAGTCAAGCTGTACTTCTAAAGATACGTCCCCAGTTAAACACTGGCTCTATCATTATTATTGCAGCATGGAGACTGCGTCATTATGGGTATCTTCAAAGTGTTTCTCAGGTTCAGTGACAGCAGATGTTTCTTCAGATTATTTATGCTGTGTGCGGTCAGCAGACTGACTCCTGAAGCAGAAGAAATGCAGGAGAGATGTTTTCTACACTCAAAATAACTCACTTGTTTACACTTGTTAATGGACAGATCATACTGTAAATAGGTGAGCCTGCGAGGTTCATCTGCTGAACAGCCACAACTCTAAACACATTAAAGAAACTGCTCATCTAAATAAACACTCTGTCATTATCCCTTCACCCCCTTACCTGACACTGTACACCTGACTGACCCTGCTCTGCTGGCCCTCAATATTCTCCTTCTCCTTTGCCTGTGATTAGCATTAGTATTTTATTAGTAGTATTATTAGCATTAGTATTTTATTAGTAGTATTATTAGCATTAGTATTTTATTATTATTATTATTATTAGTATTAGTATTTTATCACTGTGACATTAGTATTATATTATTAGTATTTTATTATTAGTATTAGTATTTTATCATTGTGACATTAGTATTTTATTATTAGTATTATTAGTATTAGTATTTTATCATTGTGTCATTAGTGTTTTATTATTAGTATTATTAGTATTAGTATTTTATCATTGTGACATTAGTATTTTATTATTAGTATTATTAGTATTAGTATTTTATCATTATGACATTATTATTTTATCATTGTGACATTAGTATGTTGCACTTTGCAAGAAGCTAACGTTAACTAGATAGGTAATATTTCAATCGCTAATATAGCAGACACATGGAAAATACATCGGTAATCAGCATTTTTACCACAAATATTTTATGAGTGAGTCTGTATCAACAACAATAAAGAGAATCGCTTTATTTACAGTGAATAAAGTACCCTCCTCACTGGCGACCATCTAGAACCGAGCCGCAGCCGCACACCTGACTTGTGCGTGTGTGTGTGCATAGCCGGAGAGATGAACCGGGAAAGAAGGTAGTGGACCAAACCACTGTGAGGAAGGGGAGGGGGTGCTCAACGGTTTCTAAACGCATTTTAAATGGAAAATGCGGTTATTATTATTTTTATTTTTTTACATTTATACAATTATTTCAGGTACAGATGCATATATTTTTCACAATACAGAGTGCAATTTTTTTAAAAACTTTTTTTTGGGGGGGAGGGGTGACAACCCTCGGATGGAAGGGGACATGTCCCCCCTGGGATTTACAGCCCTGCTCTGGCTGATGGAGGATGCACAGATCTCCTGGTCTTCAGGGTGAACTCCTCTAACCTCTGCTTGGGTTATTATGGCAGCTTTATTTGATCGGGACGATGGACATTAATACAACCCAGGCTCATTCTGAGAACATAGTCCCTTGTACGATTCTGGAGGCCGCGGAATACGACCCGGGAGGTACGTCTTTTTGCAGGTTTTGTTTCCGCGAATCCACTAGAGGGCGCTGTGTACGCTTTTGGAGATCTCAAATGTCTCTCGCGAGTGCCGTCCGCGCCTACTGTTCTCGAGTAAACCCACCAGAGGGCGCTGTCGACTGACTGAATGACTGACTGACTGACTGACCGACCAATCAACTGACCCACCCTCCTCCTTCCCTAAACCCAACCAACAACTTTCAAGAGCAATCCAGCAACAGAAAAGCGCTCTTCTCATTTTTACCACATTTTCAGGCTTTACCCCATTCTCACCCTGTTATTTACTGCTTTATTTTATTCTTCTTCGGACTCGAACCCTGTCGTCGTGGTCAACTCCTCCCTGCGTCTCAAGTAACTAACGGGACAAGCTGGTTGCAGCAGGAAAGTTATCCATACGGAGGCGAGCAGTCAGCTGGTATATGTGAAAAGGAACGGCGTCACACCACCCTGTATCGCTCATTTAAAGAATGAAACGCAGCCATACGTACCTCTGACTTCATAATGTGTGGCCTCCAGAAACATACACAGGACTACGCTTTCAGAATGAGTCTGGGTTGCATTAATAACACCATTGTCTATCGTCGTTCATATTTATTCTGTGTTGTCACTGGAAGCTCCTGTAGCCAAAGCAAACTCCTCGTGTGTGTGTGTGTGTGAAGCACACATGGCAATAAACCTGATTCTGAAAACACATGCATTATGGTGATCCGCATCATCACACTCCATCTCATCTACTGTACACCCAGATCACTCATCAGCATTTCAGCAGCGTCAGGGTTTATGAAGCCTGAATGTGCTTCGTCTTCTCTGGCCTGATGCTGAGAGACAGACGTCTTCACCAGGACAGACTCGGCTCACAGGAGCTTCATTTAAATGTGTGTTCATGTTTGATTGAGGCGCAGTGAGCCGCTGGGATCCAGAGGAGCGGCTGTCCTCCGCACGCAGAGAGAGGGAGAGCTGATAAGGGCTGCGTTTGAATAAATGTGGAAAGATTATTTCAGAAAGCGCTCTCCCCTCAGGCCGAGCCTTCATATCAGGACGGAGCGAGATCTGGAGGTTTACAGGGACGAGTGTTAGTGAAGGACGTCTGCTTTCAGTGTTTAACACGCTCTCCGTGTGCAGGACAGCTGACGTCTCCAGTGTAGATCTGCATCTGAACCCCATCTGCAGATCTGACACACACTGATGCTGTTTCTGTGTTAGAGCTCAGCACATCACTGAGATTCACTGCAGCCGCACAGACACACTGAAGGAGACACTGGAGGAACTGTGAACACCAGCACAACAGACCACAGCAGTACAGGAGACCAGCTGAAGCTGCTGTGATCACTCATAACTAGGGCCAGACGGAATCTGCGGACATTTTTTGCTATTTCTGCGGAGTATTTAGTTAAAAATCTGCTGATTTATGCGGAATGATTTTGGGAGTATCATAACTAAAACCATAATATATGAAATAAAAGTAATACTTTTTTAACTTTTATTGAATGTTTATAATGCGAATCTAATTAGATCCACATTATTTGGTAAACAAAGCAAGTCTCTCGAATAAAATCTCTACTAAAAGACTGGAAATATTACTTTACACACTGTATTGTAAATAAATCACATGAATATTTTCATATTAGTCAATATTATTACTGAAATTAATTTGAAAACTGAATAAATATAAATGTACACACAATTACTCAAGTAAATAAACAGAATCAATGATGGGCTCAACATCTGCGGAAATCTGCGGAATTCTGCGCGCACAGATTCCGTGTGGGCCTACTGATAGTTAGGCCCACACTGAATCTGCGCGTGCAGATTTCTGCAGATGTTTAGCCTATCATTGATTCTGTTTATTCACTGGAGTAAATGTGTGTAAATGTATATTTATTCAGTTTTTACATTAATGTCAGTAATAATATTGACTAATATGAAAATATTCATATAATTTATTTACAATACAGTGTGTAGAGTAATATTTCCAGTCTTTTAGTAGAGATTTTAGATGAGAGACTTGCTTTGTTTACCAAATAAAGTGGATCTAGTTGCATTCGCATTGTAAACATTCAATAAAAGGTAAAAAAAGGTATTACTTTTATTTAGTTATGATACTCGCAAAATCACTCCGCATATTCTGCAGATTTTTAACAAAATACTCCGCAGAAACAGCAAAAAATGTCAGATTCTGTGTGGCCCTACTGATGAGCAGTGCTGGGGAAGTTACTGCTGACAGTGGTGCATTACAGTATTGAGTTACTCTTAAAAATGTAATTAAGGGTGTTTTCACACCTGACTTTAGTTGGGTTGAGTCTCACTAGAGTTGGTTTTCCCTCTTGGTGTGGTTCGTTTGGGCTGGTGTGAATGCAGCAGTCGCACTCGAGTGCTCACCAACAGTGGACCAACACAGCGTACAAGACCTCCTTGAAGAGGTGGCCTCGGTACGCTTTCAGATTAACCCTGGAGCAGTTCGTCTGTGGTGAGAACATGACCCGAACGAAAACAGACCCAACCGCTAAAAGTACTGCGCCTTTTTGGACTAATCCAGCTGCTGTAGCCCGATGCGTTGTCCCATCTTATGGGGTTTGGAGGAATAATATTTGTTGAAAGCGCTTTACCAAGAGTTTTAAACCGAGAGAGAGAGGGAGAGAGAGAGAGAGAGGAAAAACATCACCTGATGGATCATTGGTAATATTTTCGGACAGGGGCGGCGCTAGCAATTTTGGGCCCCATGAAAAAACATGAGGACGGGCCCCCTACTACCAAACGAGCTATCCAAACTTTGTCCGCGATGTAGTTATACTGACCTGTGCATTTTATTATTGATTTTGTCCACTACTCATCAGTATTTAGTAAGAGAACGGCCATGACTGTAGCTAGCAGATGATTTGTTGTTCAAATGTAAATGTAGCACAGAAACAGGAACAGAAATCAAATATTCACTGAAAATTGTACATTTCTAAACACACAAAACACCAGTGTGTAGCTTTTTAAATAACAACTGCAATAGTGTCTCATACAATGTGCATTACACTGGAGCAGTGACAAAAATCAATAAGACACAACATTATATAACAATGAGACCCATAAATAAGCCGAGAGCCATAAATGATGCTGAGTGCATCATCCGGGTCATTAAAGTGCACTTATTATTGTTAGAGTTTTCAGTGTGATCGCACTACTGACACTATTTATACTACACAGTGGCGTAGAATAGTGCATAAGTGTGTGATTTGGGACGCAGCTGATGTTAACCTCGAGGACATCGCTGCTTTGACAGTTTACCTGACGATCACACTCAAAGCATCAACTCTCTTCCTGCTACTGACGGACTGAACCATATAGATATAAGCCGTATTTTTATTTTTTTTATTACTAATAAATTGTTTTACTTGTAATTTAGAAATACATTGATCATTTATATAACATTATAGTACTGTTATTAATTATAAAGCAGATCTCTGTGGGCCCCTAGAGTGCATCGTCCTAACTTTCCCCCCCTTATCGGCGCCCCTGATTCCGGAAGATGACCATGTCGAAGTAAAGCTAAATTAATTCCTGCCTCCTCCTGAGGCCTTTGCCGACTGCACTGCATTGAAACAATGACTGTTTCTCAATTCCAAGCACGCAGAGAACGGACTTGTGTTCTTGTGGAGACATCATCAGGAGAACGAACTGGGGAGAGCGCGAGGACAGAGAACGCGTCCTGTAAGGAATGAGATGCTGCGTTCCTCCTGATGGTCACATGACCCTCACGCATCTCTAACCGAAGATTATTTAAACATTACAGCATCCATACAACGATATATATACTCTGCATAAAGACTTCTTAAATATATGCTGCACTACACAAATAACACAGATTTTAATACCAATTTCAGCAAATAAACACTCTTAATGTGTTTATGCCCTTATTGAGATGTTCAAGTTTGTCACGGTTGCAGGTGCATGCGCTTCTTCTGTTCTGTTGTTTTGTATTCCATGTGCTCTCTTGCATTGTTGATCATGTGACCTTTTGATCAGCTGTTCTAATCAGCCGTTTCAGCTGTATGTACTCAACACGCCTTTATATTGAGCTGGACCCAGCACCTTATTGTCAGTTCGTTACTCCTGTGTGCTTATGTATGTTGTCTCTGTGTCTTAGCAGATCCTAGTCGGTGTGTTTTGGTCTCTGATCGGCGTTGTATCTATGTGTGTCTCGTGTTTGGTGCTGGATGCATCGTTTATTTGCACATGTCCGTCCTGAGTTCATTATTAAAACCTTGCATTTGGATCCATTTGACTTTTGTCTGTTATCCCGCACGTGACAACGTTAATGTTTACTGTCACTGTCTCATTGAGGGAAACTCCTGAGGTAAATCAGTATATCTCTGAACTTTAATAATAATGCTGCGCTTCCACCTCCAGTCGCAGTGACTTCTGGGACTTCCAGAGCGAGTTCGGTGCTCAAGTCTGCATCGGTGCGTCCTCGATATCAAGAACACATCCGGGAACTTTCATGCGTCCTCCGTTCTTGAGGTCTTGAATATTGGAACTGAACTTCGACAGATGATGATGACGTTACACAAGAGCACGAGGAGTCAAGACCGCTAAAGAACGCATATTGAGATACAGCCAATGTTCTCCAGCTGCGCTTCATTCTCCAGATGTAGAGTTTGTCTAAAGTAATGTATACAGACTACATAGTACACTATACAGTCAGCCAGCGCAGCGGCGTTCGGTGTCTGCCAGTTTGTTCACCTGTGGGAGCTCCGCTGGCATTTTCCTGCTGCATGTTAATTCTGACCAATCGAAAAGCAGTTTAGGAAATACGTTCAATAGCATCTGGCCAATGAGTGATGTGGATTTTGTCACATGACTGCATTTTGGACCTTTTCAACTGGTTCGGACCAAAGCAATCAGTGGTGCGAAGAGGATCCAAACGGCAGAAACATGCTGCAGTGTGTCATTTGTGACGTGTGTGTGTGCGTGATATTTGTTTTGTGTGTGCATGTGTGTGAATTTGTGATGTGTGTTTGTGTGTGTTTATGCAGTATTTGTGTGTGTGTGTGTGTGTGTGTGTGTGCTCTGCGGGAAACACTGACGACAGCTGAAAGAGAAAAGGAGAAGAAGAAGAGCGTGTCAAACACACTCAACATCAAAGCTGAAGGGTGTGAGTTTAAGGGTTAGAATCAAAGGTGGAGATGATGAGATCAACAACAGATCTGTGTGTGTGTGTGTGTGTGTGTGTGTGTGTGTGTGTGTGTGTGTGTG
>CAIGQQ010012042.1:2690587-2703988 GCA_903798035.1 Danio albolineatus | reverse complement strand
ATCTTCATCATCATCTTCATCATTTTCATATTCATTATCATCATCATCATTATCTTCATCATCATCATCTTCATCATCATCACCATCATCATCATCTTCATCATCTTCATCTTCATCATCATCTTCATCATCATCATCATCATCATCATCATCATCTTCATCATCATCTTTTTCATCTTCTTCATCATCATCATCATCATCATCATCATCATCATCTTCATCACCATCATCTTCATCATCATCTTCATCATCATCATCAACATCACCATCATCATCACCATCTTCATCATCATCATCTTCATTATCATCACCATCATCTTCATCTTCATCATCACCATCACCATTATCACCATCATCATCATCAACATCACCATCATCATCATCTTCATCATCTTCATCTTCATCATCATCTTCATCATCATCATCATCATCATCATCTTCATCATCATCTTCTTCATCTTCTTCATCATCATCATCATCTTCATCATCTTCATCATCATCATCATCATCATCATCATCATCATCTTCATCATCTTCTTCATCATCATCTTCATCATCTTCATCATCATCACCATCATCATCATATTCATCTTCATCATCATCATCCTCATCTTCATCTTCATCTTCATCATCATCTGGTCTCTCCACATCTGATATGCAGATGATTATGCATATTCAAATGAAGTAGTTGAGCTGATGATAATGACTCCGCCTTTACCTGCTGTCCTCCTGTTGCCTACAGTATACACTACAGTATAACTCAGCACTACAGCAGGAGCAGTCCACCAGTAAAGGGGCAGCTCACCCCAGACTGACCAACCCTCACTGCTCGCTGTCCTTCAGGAGTCCACACCTCTGAGTTTCTTCTGTCCAACACTGAAGCAGATGTTCTGAAGGACTTCCACAGCTAAACTAACACCACCACAGAAGTCAGCGCTCACAGGTTTCCAACATTCTTCAAACTATCCTAATTGGTGTTCAACAGAAGAAGTAAACTCAGTGTTGGATGAGCAGTAAATGGCCGCAGGAGTCCAGACTCGTGTGCACTGAGCTGGATCTGTGCTGTACTTGCTGAAGAGTAACGGAGAGTAAATGACCGTCCAGCAGGGTGTAGAGGTGTGTGTTTGAGTTCTGCAGTCGTCCTGAGCCAGTCCGCCAGAAACACACCCTGGCAGTGAAGTGTGGGAGAGCAGTGATTGTTATAATGGCAGGCAGAGAACTCAAATGGGTTTAATTTGAATAATGGCGGCTCGGCGGCTCAGGGAAGATTGGGTTGAAATAACAGCGTCCGCACCGCTCAGAAGCGCTCTGATCTCATTTCCTCAGAGTTTCTTTCACTTAAGAGGAATCTGGCGTGCCGGCTGCGCCTAGAGTTGAAAGTGAATTCCTTCCATTTCATTTAAGTAGAATCTTAAAAATCAATCGGGGATGACTGAACCCAATGACGTGGAAATCTCCGCATGTTCAGAGGAGCTGAAGACGCCGCCGTGATTAAGATCTGGCAGACATCAGAGCGTTGCTGAATGATTTATTCGGAGGGTTAAAGTGTTTTAAAGCCCAGAGTCTGCCGTTACGTTCCTCTTCATCTCCTGATTTCATCAGCTGCGCTTTGCTTGATTTCAGCTAGCCAATGCAGCCGCGTGTGGTGTTTCATTACAGATGATTATTTATTAGCTTAGCATCGGTGGTCAGCCGGACGAGAGCTGCAGAGGGAACGCTTCTGGCCTCACCGTGAGATTGATTAAAGATGTGAACAGACAATACATAAGATGCGTCTCTGCTGTGTCTAGTGTGTGTGTGTGTGTGTTTGAGCTGAAAACAGCACACAGATGATGTTCTCCAGCTCTCTGAAGCTGACCCTTTCAGGCTGTGTTGCTAACTGTGGTGTTTTAGTGACTGTCGCTTTAAATGCAAATGAGATTATGCTCTTTTCAGAAGAGGGCGGAGCTACAGATGGTAAAACAGCAGTGTGTGTTTGAGTTTGAGCTGAAAACAGCACACAGATGATGTTCTCCAGCTCTCTGAAGCTGACCCTTTCAGGCTGTGTTGCTAACTGTGGTGTTTTAGTGACTGTCGCTTTAAATGCAAATGAGATTATGCTCTTTTCAGAAGAGGGCGGAGCTACAGATGGTAAAACAGCAGTGTGTGTTTGAGTTTGAGCTGAAAACAGCACACAGATGATGTTCTCCAGCTCTCTGAAGCTGACCCTTTCAGGCTTTGATGCTAACTGTGGTGTTTTGGTGACTGTCGCTTTAAATGCAAATGAGATTGTGCTCTTTTCAGAAGAGGGCGGAGCTAAAACAGCACTGTGTGTTGTCAGTGCTGGTCAGGTGTGTGTGTGTGCTTCAGTGTCAGTGTGTGCTTCATGCTTCTGTCAGTCTATGGAGACTCTGTTTATGCTAATGAGGGAGACTAGTGGGCGGGGCTTTCCCCCTCTGATGACAAGTACAAAGGGAGATTGTCTGATTAGTCACCAAGTCTGATTAGAACAAACACAGTTAGCTCATGTTGAGCATCAGAGGCTGCTGGAGACACACACACACACACACTGCTGACACACACACACTACTGGGGTTAAAGCCCTTATAAGAGTGAGTTCTGCATCATAGCCCTCCTTTAAGTGTTGAAGTCACGTCAGTGCTAGAGTATTCTAGATGAACACTTCCAGATCTGCCTCCTGTTGCCTGAGATCAGGCATACCGCTTTGGGTGAGCCGTGCTACACAAAGCTCCGCCTCTTCCTGTCAGCACAACCGTGCCCATATATAGACATGGTAACAGGAAACTGCACTGATCAGCCACTAGAGGGAGCCGCCGGGGACAGTTGTAGGGATGCACTGATATCGATCACCAATAACTCTTCAGATTTAGAGGCTGACAGCTGATATACTGTAGCTGATGAATATAAAGAGTTCAAAGTGTTATATTTAATACAGTGAACAGCTGATTTGACTTTAAAAGCTTCAGTAAAGTTTGATCTGCCCTTATGAACTGAAGAGCCGACTCAAAGTAAGGTGATTATCCACTTGTTAAGTCATACCTGTCAACATCGGGATGTGGAAATAAGGGATACGCCCACCATAATAAAGGATACCTTCCCTTCCCCTCCCCATACAAAACAAACAAACAAACAAAAAAAAGCTAATTGATAAATCTGTTCTTCTGGAGCTGTTTCATATTAAACAAACAGTTAAACGCTCAGTAATATGTTTTATTATTATTTTTATTTTTAAAATAAATAATAACTAGTATACATTAGCAGCAAATAAATGAGCAAAACCTTTCAGCTTATTACAATTAATAGCTATTTATAAACAAATAGAATCACGTTTTCAGATCTCATTAATATTGACTGTATAAATTACACATAAGAGCAGCGAATAAAGCTCATTTATGTGGATTTTTTCATTTGATTACATTAAATAACAGAGGCGTCACTTTAACACTGCACACATCTAACGCTATAATGAAGCATTCGACTGCTTTCCTCAAGTTTTATGCTCATTTAGGACAAAATTTGTTGTGTTTGGGGAAAAAAAAAACATCGAGATGGCCATCTTTAGCTGTTATTATTATTAATGATGTGTATATGTCTGATCAAACACACACACTAAACCCAGACTCTCGCTCCGCTTCAGATCACATGTACAGAATGGGTTTGGGAAACAGCGTGTGTTTATCACTATGGAGCGCGTCTGACAGTCACGCACCGCTTTATGACTGTTTTGAGGATTGCACAGGAGGAGCGACGGCACCTGTAATGAAAAGGAAAGGGAATCCCGCCGTTTTTATATTTATTTCAAAGTGTTTCATGCCTAAATAAAGCGAAAGCACAGAACTGACTCACATTTAAGAGCAAGGGGCGGCCCCTGGTGGTGCGGCGGTATTGGCTGTGTATAGGGAGGATCGGCTCTTTGATGTTTATCGCCACCCTTCAGAGAAAGACTGAAAATACAGGAGAAATACGGGAAAACACCTTTACGGGATGATAGCGGGATAGAGCTGTAAAATACGGGAGAATCCCGGGGAAAACAGGAGGGCTGACAGGTATGAGTTAAGGGGTGACGAGTACTTTATATATAAACGAGTATTTTATACATAATCATGGTGTACATGACAGCCTCTGGACCTGCTGCATCACAAACACCAACATCTGAACAATTTAGAAAAGATTAATCACTCTCTGCCCATCAGATATTAGGCATGCATATAAATATATATGCATTCGAAAGTATTACAGCGCTTTGTAAACGTTAATTATTACCATTTGATAAGTCTCCCCATGCTGGCGACACGGTGGCGCAATAGGTAGTGCAGTCGCCTCACAGTAAGAAGGTCTCTGGTTCGAGTCTCGGCTGGGTCAGTTGGTGTTTCTGTGTGGAGTCTGCATGTTCTCCCCGTGTTGGTGTGGGTTTCCTCCGGGTGCTCCGGTTTCAGTCCAAACACATGCGCTATAGGGGAACTGATCAACTACACTGGCCCTAGTGTAGGAGTGTGAATGAGTGTGTGTGGGATCATCTCTGATCATCTCTGTAGTGTCTTCTATCAGTGCTGGAGTGTGTGTGTGTGTGAGCAGGAGCGCAGTGAGGCGAGCGTGCGGAAAGACTAGTTAGTGTGAGTGTGTGATCTCTGCAGTGCTCTGCTGAATCAGCGCTTCACACACACACACACACCTGCACCTCATTCCCCAAG
Source organism: Danio albolineatus (assembly GCA_903798035.1). Classification (NCBI taxonomy): domain Eukaryota; kingdom Metazoa; phylum Chordata; class Actinopteri; order Cypriniformes; family Danionidae; genus Danio; species Danio albolineatus. The sequence continues at coordinate 2,699,297 of CAIGQQ010012042.1, read as the reverse complement.
AGCAGGGCTTTTTGTGATCAGGCGATTGCAGAGGACGCCTATTTCTGCAGCACAATAGCAGTGTTGATGGAGTCGGGGCTGCCCTGATCTCTGCCTGATTAATCTGTTGTGTTTCTCCATCCAGTGCTCTGTGACACCGACACACACTCCTCCTGCGTCTCCTCTGCTTTATATTAGAGCGACACAGACTGTAAATGAGTAAGCTGCAGTCTGAAGCACAGCTCTGTTCATCCTCTCTGCGGCTGTGTGTGTTCTGTTTAGTGTCAGTGTGTGTTTCTCAAGCACCGCTGTGACTCGCGGCTCATCGACTGTAGGACGACGCATGCTTTGAGTAATGAACGCTGAAGTGACGAGTGTTTCCCGAAACCAGTTTCTCTCTCACAGACTCGCAGTAAAACATCCTCAGTGATGCTCTAAACAGGGCAGAGTTTAAAGAGCCCCTATTATGTGTTATTGAGGATGATCTTCATCAGTGTGTAACACAGCTCTGAGTGCAGTGAAATGTCCAGCTGAGGCTTAAATCTGAAAGTGCTCAGTGTTTAACACTATTGATTCATCTATAAAAGAGTCGACTCATAGTTCCTCAAACGAATCGCCGTGCTTACGAGTCTTTAGCCGTTTCGGCATGAGGTGAACACGAAACATAAGCCCCGCCCATTTGTGCGCGCGCAGCCCCGGGAGATCTGAGAGATGAGACTGTGAAGAGTCAGTGGTGGAGGTTTATCTCTGCAGAAATGCCTCAGCATTATAGCCCAGCCTTGTGCTGTGTTCCTCTGAGGAGCTTCTGAAATCTACACGCTTACAGCGGAGGATTCAGAGCACCGATTCAGAGCAGAAAAGATGTATGCAGGGGCGGACTGGCCATAGGGAGCAGCGGGACATTTCCCAGCGGCCTGACGGTGAATCTGGCCTGCTATCCAGCAAGTGTGAGTGCGTGTGATTAAAACGGTCGCCTCATTGTTTTCTCCAGCTAGTAAATGATGTATTTAATTGTGTTTAGTAACTTGTAACCGCTTGTAGTGTCTCTGGTTAACTTGTATTCTCATATCGCATCTAAAAGCACGTTGTAAACGCGACGCGTGCCGCTTTGCTTACGGATTAAAATGAACTCGTGTTCCTCTGCTGTTTGTCGTTGCTATGGCTACATCAGCTCTCCTACACACGTGCAGCGGTCCTGTTTCATAATGGTTCAGCTTTTGCCGCTGTGTGCATTAATACTGCATGTGTGTCGCTGTTTTTACTTCTGGTTAAGAATAGAGTGATATGCTGGGAGAGCGGGGGGTTAGTTTCGGGGGTGAGGTGTCTGAAATACGGGCGACTCCCGGGAAAAACGAGTGTTGGCAGATATGCTCACGCACACACTATGACTACTTCAATATTGATAAGCCGTGGTGGGCATTCAACAGACTGGGTCATCGCAACAGACTGGGTCATCGGTCCATTCAGCACAGTTTAGCATCGGGCTAAGGAGGAGTTTGGAACAAATGAAGCGCTGAACGATTCATATAGGAGTCGCTGGGATAATGAGGTAAAAATAAATGCAGATTATAAGACTATGAAAGTGTTTTTTGACCATGCATGCAGATCAGCCTGCTGTTGGAGACCCCCAAAACCAAAATATGACCCTTTTTAATGTATAATAGGGGCTCTTTAAATTATTATTATTTTTGTTTAGTACATATCATATTGGTTTGCTGGTGATATATATTTAGGTAAGAACATTATAATATATAATGTGGATTCTGTAGTGTAGTGTGTCCGCAGTCATACTGGGCTGATAGAAACACAGTAAGCCTCTTTTTTTAAATATCCTGATGTTAAAATAATATCTAATCCCTCTCATATTGAGGCTGACTGCAACGTGACGTAGGAGTGCAGTTTCCCTGCCCACCGAATTGATTGACAGCTGCATATTAACATGTCTCCGTAGTAACGCGTATAATCATATCAACAAGACAGGACGTGCTCAAAACAAACGGGAATAAAAGCTCTGTTCAGCGCTCTGTGATCATCAGTCATCATCAGATGTGATCAAGAGTGAGTTTCACAAGTTTAACACGTGTTTAAAACAGAACATGTTCATGAACTACAGCCATTTACTTCAGCTTTACTTCATCAGCACAGCCGTGTGTCAGGACCATTATAACAGAAGATGCTTCAATCCCGGTTTGTGGACGTTAAATCAGGTTTATTTAGTAAATTAACATCACAGATATCCATACAGCAGTGGAGATTAACCTGTGTCATGTCACATTTGCAGTGCCAAAGCAGGGCAAAGTGAAACGTGCATGTGTGTGTGTGTGTGTGTGTACGTAAACTTTGTAACGACATTGTGTGTGACTCATCATTGCAGAAAGGCTTGAATTAACTCCACAACAAATACATCAAACACTCATTGGGACAGTTCTCACTGTAGTATTCCTCACAGAGGTCACGTGAGATCTGCTTCCTTCAGGTCTGCCACAGCCGAGGCGGAGACCGTGGCACACTAATGCCGAGTTCAGACTGCAGGATTTTCAAAGTAGCCATGTCACAGATGTGTTCACACTGCATGACTATCTGTTCCAGTGTTCCGTCGGTGAGGTGTTTACACTGTAAGATGGATCGGTGGCAGGGGGTTTCACACTGCATGACTTTACAAAAGAAGCATCGCCAACAACTTTGTCTCGGTCCGCAAATACAACCAAACACACGCGAGAAGTGGCATGTACAGATATGGCTTTTGAAAGCGCGTGTTTTTTCACCCGCAGTACTGCAATTCGTCATTCAGAGTCACACAGAATACTGCGGTATTAAAAGCCAGCTTTTCATTTAAAAAAAAAAAACATGTCTGTGCTTTACGCAATAGCCACCAGGTGGCGCAAGGAACAACCGCCTTTATATTGTCTCAGCTGTCATGATGCGTGCGTCAAAAACACGTTTACAAAACCTAATATTGGTAAGTAAAGGGTTTTCAAATTATAACTAAATATTAATTAAATGCATAATGTAGACAGAGTAGGCTATATTGGCTATTTCATTATTTTTTTAATATTCTACTTGACCGTCGCCTTAAGGCCGGATCATGAAGAGTTTTCAGTTCGGGATTTATATTAGCCTTATAAAAATGTTTAGTTAGACACTGCACAGTCCCACAGTATTCTACACTATAATAAATATAATTTATTATATTCAGTATTAATAATATTATTAAAAGCTATACAATTTACAAAACGCAGAAACTTTTTGAATGCTTTCATTTTTAAATCGCTAAAGCGCACATTAACAGTTGGTAAAATATTTTTAAAGTACTTGTAAATAACTTGTGGAAAGGATCAAAGCAAAAGCAGGATCTTCATCATTCTTCATAATTTAACTCATACTGTACATGCAGCAACTTATTTTGCGGCTTATAGAGTTGCTTTAAAATGCTAACAGTTGATCACGGGCGTTTGCGCTCAATATTATGGCTGTTCTGAAGCGCAAACACCCGTGATTAATGTACATTCATGATTATATTCATATATATGATTATATACCATTATTTACAACAATATTCCCTCAACAGTCACCTGCTTTTGCTTTAATCCTCTCCGCAAGTACTTTAAAATTGCGCCATATAGAGTTGCTTTAAAATGGTAACAGTTGAGGAATATTATCACACCAGTCAATATTATTACTGAAATTAATTTTAAAACTGAATAAATATATATTTACATACATTTACACCAGTGAATAAGCAGAATGATGGGCTAAAAACCTGCCGAATTCTGCACGCACAGATTCCGTGTGGGCCTGCATATATAAAATGATACTCCTGTATTTATAGTATGATTAAAAATATATTTTCTTAACTATATTTAGTTTTAGCCATTTTACTACAACATTCGTCGTAATTTGTTAAATGCTGTTTTTATACAATACGAATACATTTGCAATACAAACCATAACTAAACAACAAATCATTCCTTTGATAACTGGAAAGAAACATTTTAATCGGTTTACAATGTACTAATGGACCTATTTTATAGGCTTCATTGGTGATAATGGCGATGAACGTCGGACCATTATATCCCTTTATAGGACACAAACAAGCCAGTAATGAGGTTTTTAAAAAGGAAAAAAAATACTATATATATATATGTATATATACATATATATATATACCGTATATATATATACCTGACGGATGCCGTTACTCGTAGATTCCACCCCGAAGCCCGTGACTGGAAGCAGATAGACAGACTTAACGAACTTCTTAGAAACAAAAGAGCAACGTTTCCGCTTTTTTAAAGAAGGAAAAAAAATCAAAGTTGCTGTGGCAATCACAAAAATTTGTGATTAATAAAAAGCTTATTGTGTTGAAAAGTGAGCTGTTTTGCTATATTGTATTCTGTACCATTTCCTTTCATATTAGTCTATGTTGTGATAGACACTATTACAACCTATTTTGAAGAGAACATGTAAAATAGGCTACAGCAGGATAGTCTATCAATAAACAGAGAACCCAGAAACTCATTGTGCACAGAGATGTCGGCATATTTGTGCCAGACTGTCAGATAAAATTGCTTAAAACACCTTAATATTTTAGAGAAGGTATTTAAAGATTGCATAACCAATGACTGGTCATATCCACCCGTGATCAGCTCTGAGGCGTCGCAGACATGGAATCGGTTGTCGTGAACTATGCCACATTAACGTTTTAACATAAGTCATTATTTAAAGATTTTGACTTGAGCGTTTTATTTTATCTTAGACTTTCTGTGCTTTCCTTTTCTCTGTCTCGGTCACTCGCGTTCCAATGCTGCACGTGAAGAAACAACTAGGCAATATGTTGGCTTATTATAGACTAGGCTACTGGTATATAATATTTTCGTGTTTTTTTACATATAGTATTGCATTAATTTGCATAGTTATAGTTTATTAAATGAATGCCTTCGTTTTGGTTTGGAGTCATCATGCAAACATCAAGTTTTAAAAATTGATATTTTATAAAAACACTGGATTTAAGCAGGCTTCGCTGTGGCATTTGAAGAAATCTTTTGGATCATCAGTGAGAAAATTAACAATAATTTATCAATTAATCGTAAATATTCATAATATTCAAAAACATAATGCCATAATAAACATAATGTGCCTATGGCGTGTGCCAGTAATCCAAGGCAGCCCCTGAATGAAAAGGTCGCATTACATGCAACATACCGGCTGAGCTGTCAGAGCAAACTGCAGGATGTTTATTGTTTTCAACAGCTGCAGACTAATTGTGAATAGTTATAATATAGATAAGTAAGATTAAGTTAGTTAGATAAACGACATGGAGCTTGTTACAGACAGAGCGGAGGCTCCTTCCTTTCACGCCGCTGCTGAAAACCTGTATGATCAGAGCAGGCGGAGCCGCGATTGCGCAGTTCCGCGGACACAAGCTCACCTCGTCCCGTCAAATAAGCTATTATTATTATTATTATTATTATTATTATTATTATTATTATGCAGCAGATCATTTTAATGCGTTGTGCTGTGCTCTACTGTCAGTGTTCTGCGCATGATGGTGTGTGTGAGTCCGCCATGTTTGCTTGGACACAAACAAATCCAGGGATACAGTAGGCTACTTTATTACAGATGTACCTACTAAGAAACTAGCTTATTTATTATTATTAATAATGATGATGATAAACATAAAATATTCGTTTAAATATACAATGTTTTAAGCAGCAGTTCTACTTTGGAGTAAATCATTTTTATTTATTTATTTATTTTCCCCTCTAGTTTCCCATTTCTAACTTCATGTGCGAGTTAAAAAAAAAAACGAATTCAAACCGGTTTTCATGACAAAAGCTTGACCAAATGACCCAAGCAGGGAACATTAGCATACGAAAAGCGGAATGGGGGTGGGGGACTTAGACTGCTGTCTAACAGCTTTCCTGCCGTCCACCGTCCCGTCCAAGCCTTTAGGACAGGGCTATTCAATTAGTTTGTCAGGGGGGCCGGTTCATGAAAAGCATCCCAAACGAAGGGCCGGAGAGGTATGACTTGCAATATGAGTGAGGATGCAACTACATATGTTGCATTTTTGCTTCTTAAGACACCCACGTTGGCTTTTTCTAATGATGATGATAAACATAAAATATAAGTTTAAATATACAATGTTTTAAGCAGCAGTTCTACTTTTAAGTAAGTCATTTTTATTTATTTTTCCCTCTAGTTTCACATATCTAACCTTAAGCAATTGAATTTTTAAAAATGTAATAGTTACAAATAGTTACAAAACTATAATTAAGGAACTAATTATTTCTTTGATAAAGATGTTAGAAATGGGGAAACTAGAGGGGGGAATAAAACAAATAAAAATGATTTATTTAAATGTAGAATCGCTGCTTCAAATACAGTATATTTAGAAAAAACTAATATTTTATGTTTGTCACCATCATCATTATTAACAATAATAAATAATTAAATTATAGCTGTAGTTTTCTTATTAGTCTGTGCAGAAATGTACTAATCCCACTGTCAATAAAATCTTTACTGCTCTGCCTCAGTGTTGTAATTGTATGAAATTAAAATGCGAATGAAGCCAATATTGTCTTTGAAATAGTTGACTATTTTTCTTTTGATTTAGCTAAAATGTTATGAAACATGAAGCTTGAGGAGGGACATATGATTAACCAGTCAAAATAAGAATCTCCTTTTGACCTCCCCCTTTTCAATATCTACTATGAATGATTAATGAAAAATAAAAACTTTAAAGATTTGTTTTATTTGAAATAAAACAAAAGTAATAAGGAGAATAAATATAAATTAATCTACTTGTTTGACGTGGAAGCCATGATCCGTATAATAAACGGAATGGCTGCATAACCTTCATTGATAATTTCAGTAATAGCGAAACTGTGCATATTATTCCTTTAAAAAAATATTACTAGGCGCCACTGCACACACACACACGCACACACACACACACCCCGCGTTGAGGGTACAGTGAGACTCCGCCCACTGCTGTGACTCTAAATGCGCAGATTACAGAGAGCGCTGCACAATCTTAAAGAATTAAAACTTAAAGAATGATCGACTGGTAAACGCAGTCGTTTGAGAGCTGCAGCCGGCTGCTTAATCAGAGACACCCGCCTCAACGTCGCGAGAGTTTTTTGGTGCACGTCAGCGTGACTGCCGAGTTCAGACTGCATGATTTTCAAAATAGTTGTGTCACAGATGTGTTCACACTGCATGACTATCTGGGCTAGTGTTCTGTCGCTGCTTTGTTTACACTGCAAGATGGATCGGCGACAGGGAGTTTCACACTGCATGACTTCAAAATAGGAAGAATCGCCGACAACTTTCTTATGTCTCGCACCCAAAAACACATATCTTTTGTTATTAACTACATGACAAGAAAGAAGCCTTTAATGGGGTGGAAAATCACAGAGCTTGATCCACGCTGGCATTTCGCCCTTTGGGTTTTAGTTTTTGAAAAAGGAAAAAAATTCCACCATCCCCTTCAAGCTTTTAGGACATTTAGTATATTTAATAAAGTAATAAAGTAATAAAGTTGCCTATCCGTTGATTTGTTTGTGTCCAAGCAAACATGGCGGACACACACACTCGCACACACACACCAAATGCACAGAAAACCGAGAGCGCAGCACAAAGCATTAAAATGGTCTGCTATACAATACTTTTTAAATATAGCTCATGTTACATTGTCCTATTTTTGTTGCTGATATGTGTGCATATTTCACACGCACATGCAAAAATAATAATAATAAAAATAAAAAATAAATAAGTAAAACGAAACGAAATTAAAACACACGAAACACACTAAAACAGGGCAGTTAATTTAAACAGTTGTTAAAAAACATAACATTAATTTGAAGGAGAACACTGAGGCTTTGAAAAAATTTGAAAAAAAAATAATTTTAATATAATTTATTATTTAATATAATATGATTTTAAAATAATATATATATAATTTCCGCGCATCAACGCTGCGGTTCTCTGAATGATTAACTTAAGAAATATGTAATTTAGGCTACAAGCCTACACTGCTAGTGTATTTGCTTATGCCAAATTAAACGCAAGAAAATGTACTGTAGGCATATTTTAACGGCTAAAGCATATCGATTGTATTTTGACTTGTAGGCTATAAGTTCATTGCCCTAAAATATGAAAATCTAACCTGAAAACAAGTTATTAAAATAGGTTAAATAAATAAATAAAATGGGTAGGCCTAACCTAATGGCTTGTGGTGGCGTTTTTACAAATGATAGCCTAACATTTGCAATAATGATGGCGAACAATAATGATAATATGTATAATTATATAACAATAATGACAATAATGATAACGAAACGGCATATTATTGTTCCTTTTAAAATTACTACTACAGGCGCCACTGCACAAAAATTGAACTGAAAATAACTGACCAACAAAACTTATTAAACTTTAAGCAAACTATATGAAATTCGTTTTTAAAATATATTTTTTTCAAGCAAAAATATACGAATTACATTTTTTATTTGAGCCCGTCTACTGCTCAACTGTGCGGGTGGATGATTTTAATCATTTAAAGTTGTCACTATTTCACAGGCACATGCAAAAAAAAAAAAAAAAACGAAACGAAATTCATAATTTCTTTCACACACATGCACACAACACACACACATCCACATTTACACATACAGGCACAATATCACACACACACACACACACACACACACACACACACACACACACACAC
>CAIGQQ010012042.1:2480930-2492364 GCA_903798035.1 Danio albolineatus | reverse complement strand
ATCATATATATCATATTGTATCATATCGTATCATATATCATATATATTATATTGTATCATATCGTATCATATCATATATATCATATCGTATCATATCGTATTATATATCATATCAAATATCATATCGTATCATATATCATATTGAATCATATATCGTATCAGATATTATATATCATATCATAATATAAATCATATTGTAACATGTATCATATATCATATCATATATCATATCGCATCATATATAATATATCATAATAAATATCATATTGTATCATACAGCATATATATATAGTATATCATATATCATATTATATAATATATCATATATCATCATATATGTCATATTGTAACGTTGTATCATATCTCGTATCAAATATAACGTATTATATATAATATCATATATCATATCGTATCATATATCATATCAAATATCATATCGTATTATATATCATATCATATATCATATCGTATCATATATCGTATCAAATATATCATATTATGTATCATATCATATATCATATCGTATCAAATATCTTATATCATATTGTATCATATATCATCATATATATCATATCGTATCATATATCATATATCGCATTGTATCATATATCTCATCAAATATCATATCGTATTATATATCATATCATATATCATATCCTATCATATATCATATATAATATATCATATTGTATCATGTATCATATCAAATATCATATCATATTATGTATCATATCATATATCATATCAGATCAAATATCTTATATCATATTGTATCATATATCATATCATATATATCATATCGTATCATATATCACAATGTATCATATATCTCATCAAATATCATATCGTATTATATATCATATATCATATTGTATTATATATCATATATCACATTGTATCATATATAGTATTATATCATATATCATATCATAATATATATCATATTGTATCATGTCGTATCATATGTCATATCATAGTTTGTATCATATAATTTGTTATCATATAACATATTATATATCATATCATATATCATATCATATATTGTATCGTATAGTATCATCAGAACTCCAGATCTCTAAACTGAACACAAAGTCAAGCAAATGTCAAATATCTGTTATGTTTTTAATGGTTGCAGATGTCCTGCATGTTTGGGTCAGTCAGGTCAGCAGCATCCGTCTGCACTGTTCTGCATTCAGACACATTCGAGTATTGGTGTATTTAATGTGGTCCACAGTAAGATGTCAGTACACACCTTTCAGACACACACATACAGTATAACACACGCACACTCTGCATTATTTCCATCAGCGTGTTCAAATGCCCGTCCAACAGCACAGATACCTGGCGTTTATTTTCCAGAAAATGATTTGATTTTCACATATGATTCCTCAGCTTTATGGCTGAACTCTAGATTCTGTCTGCGTTTATATTAGTCAGACAGATCAATGGTTTTCCAGGTCAAATTTTTAATTAAGACGTGGACGTTTGTGTATATTTTCAGAGCAAAACATTCAAAGAAATGCCTTAAAAGCTTCCACAAATCTAGCAAGCACTGGCCACACAATCATTCAGTCAAACATGATTGAGAATCCTTCATCTATTCATCAAAGTCATAGCTGTAGATAAAATCAGGTAATTTTGGAGAAATCCTGGAAGGACTGATGCATGTGTCAGCTCTACAAAACTTTCATGTGTTGAATTTGATTATTGAAATTGATATATATTTATCATATATTTTATTTTATCATATAGTATAATACATTATATATCGTATCATGTATCATACATGATATGAGATCATTTTGTATATCGTATCATATATCATATTGTATTGTATCATATATTAGATAATATCATATATCGTATCATATATCGTGTCATATCATAAATTGTATTGTATCATATATCAAATCATATATTGTATTAAATCATATATCATATAATATATCGTATCGTATCATATATCATATTGTATTTTTATCATATATCGTATTGTATCATATATCATATCGTATAATATATATATATCGTATTGTATTATATTATATCATATATCATATCATGTATCGTATCATCATATATCATATCATATATCGTATCATATATCATATTGTATTGTATCATATATCATATTGTATCATATATATCGTATTGTATTGTATCATATATCATATCATATATCGTATTAAATCATATATCGTATCGTATATTGTATCGTACCATCATATATCATATCATATATCGTATCGTATCATATATCATGTTGTATTGTATCATATATCGTATCGTATCATATATATCGTATTGTATTGTATCATATATATCATATCATATATCGTATTAAATCATATATCATATATCGTATCATATATTGTATTGAATCGTATATCGTATCATATATATCGTATTGTATCGTATAATATCAGAACATATCATATCTCATATTGTATATCGTATCATATCGTATCGGGATAGTGCTATCGCCTTACAGCCAGAAGGTCGCTGGTTCGAGCCTCAGCTGGGTCCTTTGGTGTTTCTGTGTGGAGTTTGCATGTTCTCCCCATGTTGGCGTGGGTTTCCTCCGGGTGCTTCAGTTTCCCCCACAGTCCAAAAGCATGCGCTATAGCTAAATTGTCCATAGTGTATGGGTGTTTCCCAGTAATGGGTTGCAGCTGGAAGGGCATCCGCTGTTTAAAACATATGCTGGATAAGTTGGCGGTTCATTCCACTGTGGTGACCCCTGATTAATAAAGTGACTAATCCGAAAAGAAAATGAATGAATCAATATCATTTATCTTATATTATCATATATCTTATATTATCATATATCGTATTATAGCATATACCATATCATATCATGTATTGTAACATATCATATATCATACTGTACATCATATCAGACCTCATCATATATCTTAATGTCCTAAATCATAGCATGTATCGTATCATATCATGTCATATATCATATTGTATCGTTTATCGTATTGTTTCATATCATATATCACATTTCATATCATATCCTATAATGTATCGTATCATCATATATCATATTGTATCATAGTGTATCATATATAATATCATACATTGTATTGTATCATCATATATCATATCATATCTCATATTGTATCATATCATATATCATTGTATCAAATAATATTATATACTGTATTGTATCACAAATCACATATCATATCATGTCATATATCATATCATATATCAAAACATATATATTGTATCGTTTAGTATCATATATCATATCAGATCACCCTTCTTAGACATATTATTGAAGGTGTAGAGTGAGAGCTCATGCATATTATGTGTATTATGTACTCATGTGTATTGTACTGTCACACAGATCTCACTGATTGACACTGAAATCAGAATGTGATCTGTGTTTTTGATCCAGTAATATCTGTGTGCGTCTCTGGAGAGACTCTCCCTCTATGAAATCTGAAAGCGGCAGGAATCAAACTGAAGGTTTTCTGTATTTCCTCTGAGGGCTGAACTGTTGGCTGGACGGTTGATAGCAGAATGAAGGAGATGTAGCTGTGTTTTGTTTCAGGTTTGGTCTTAAAGGAACGGAGTCCCGATGAGGAATCAGCTTCTCCTTCATCTGTGAGATGAAAGAGCCGAGCGTCTCCTCTGTTTCTCTGCAGGACTGTGTGGTATTTTTAGCTGTTGGTCAATATGAGCGAATGGAAACAGATGGAGTGTCAGCGCTGCTCCCGCAGGCCTGGATGAAGTCTCGCAGACGTGTCTTATAAAGCGCCACAATCAGACGCTCGCTCCTGCATTCTAATTGCTCATTAGCGCTTATTGGCTTCTTTTAAAACACTGCCTGACCTCTTTAGGAGCAATTGAACGGGAAATTTGTTTTTAATGAGATTGAGAGTAGTTTAATGCCACTAGTTAGAGACGAACACTAGTGACGAACTTCTGCGTCGTTAAGACTTGAGGAGGGTTAAGAGCTGGAAATCAACCTGCGGCTCCCAGACGCTCATTACGACACACACACACACACACACACACTAGTCTTTATACATTTATATATATATCAATTATCAAGATCATTTTCATCATTGAGTAGATTTATATATTTCATTCATTCATTTATTCATTCATTCATTCATTCAGTCAGTCAGTCAGTCAGTCAGTCAGTCATACAACTATTCAGTCAGTCAGTCATACATTCACACATACATTCATTAATGCATTCATTCATTTATTTATTCATTCATTCATTCATCCATTCATTCATTTATTCATTCCTTCATTCAGTCAGTCAGTCAGTCATACAACTATTCAGTCAGTCAGTCATACATTCACACATACATTCATTAATGCATTCATTCATTCATTCTTTCATTCATTCATACATTCAGTCAGTCATTCATACATTCACACATACATTAATTAATTGATTAATTGATTGATTCATTCATTCATTCTTCATTCATTCATACATTCAGTCAGTCGTTCAGCCATTCATTCATACAGCTATGCAGTCAGTCAGTCAGTCATTCACACATTCATTCATTAATGCATTCATTCACTCATTCATTCATTCATTCATTCATTCATTCATTCATTTGTACATTAAATGATTCCTTTATACATTCATTAAATCATTCAATCATTCATTAATTCATTTATTCATTCAGTTATTCATTCGTACATTCATTCAGTCAGTCATTTAGTCATTCATTCTTACATTCATTTAATTATTCATTCGAATACGCACTCATTCATTCATTCCTTCCTTTATTCCTTCATTCATATATTTATTAATTCATTCAATCATTCCTTACTTCATTCATTCATACATTCATTCAATCATTCGTTCATTCAGACATTCATTTATTCATTCAATTATTCATTCATACATTCATTCATTTAATCATTCCTTTAGTCAATCATTCATACATTCATTCAGTCTTTCATTCGTTCATACATTAATTCAATCAATCATTCAATCGCATATTCATACATTCAATCATTTTTTCATTCAATCATTCATACATTCATTCAGTCTTTCATTCATTCATTCATTTAATCATTCATACATTAAATCAATGATTCAATTATTCATTCGCACATTCGTTCAGTCAGTCAGTCAGTCAGTCAGTCAGTGTCCTGGGTTCAAGCGGTTCAGTAGCGTAAGGTTCTTACAGTCCTCTAGTAGAGTCTCCACTGAGTTTATTCTGTTCAGCCATCACGCGAATGTCCTCATAAACCTTCATGCCACCTCGGACACTCCATGTGAAATTTCAGATCAATCAGACAATCGGTTGCTTGGTTAAGGTGTTTGTGATGTTATAGCGCCACCATGTGTCCAACATCTACACAAGTTTAGCTTTGACCTCAGATTGACCTCTTGCATAAGCTTAAAGAAGTGTCTCAATCTGGTCATGAGCTATGACCGATTAGGCTACACTTTTAATACACGTCCCTCAATGACCATGAGCCAAAACGTCTCAATATTTCCATGATTGTTTATGCACTGCTTTAGTCCTGATTGGGCGAAACGGTGTGTGTGTGTGATGGTGTTTGTGACACAGATGATATCCCCTCATGTATGAAACTCAGACTCGGCTCTGGCGGTGAAACAGAGCTCTCGTCTCAAGCAGAGACTCATGATGGAAGAGGACAGATTAAAGTAATTGTGTTCTAACAAAAGAGAGAGCGAACAGTCCAGACGACAAGACGGAGGAGCGAAAGAATGAAGCGCGATGTTCTCAGAACGTTCTGTTCCCTCCAAATCACCATCATTACACAGGCTGACGGACGGACGAGCGCTGCAGTGTGTGTGAGGGAATCCTCAGCGCTGATGTTTGATGCTTTAGAGACGATCAGTCAAACACACTTCTCAATATTCATGAGTCTCTTTCATCCTCGGCTGCGTCTCGTTTGGCGCCTGTCATGAATAGAATCACTGAATGATTCACCTGAGCCGTTCAGCATCAAGAATCGCTCACCCGTGAGCCCTCATGTCTGTCTGTCTTCAGTGGACGAACAGAAAGGTGTGTGTAAACCGAAGCTCAGGGTGTGTTTATGCATTCAGAGTGCATGATGAGGAAGTGATGCACTGTCCCTTTAAGAGGGAGTGATTGGGATTCAGCGCTGACTCTGGCAGCGAGCGCGAGTCTCTCATCGGTGTCTCTCCTGGACGTTTGCCCTGGACAGATGGGATAATTATGTTTGTTTAGATGATTCATTTCAGCTGAGAAGAGTCTGCACCAAATATATACAATATCTCATTCACGAGGAGAGACGGTTATTACATCATCAGTCCTGCTGCTGTAACCCCACTCAATATCTGCTGGTAGATCTACACTTACTCCACTCACTGATGGACATGACTCTATGAGGGAGTCGTTTGAATCATTCACTGAGCTGATTCGTTTATGAGAGAAGTGACTCTTTTATGCGTGAGTCATTGAATCATTCGTTCAACTGATTCTTTCAAAAGCAATCATTCATTCCCAGAACTGAATTGATGATTGACTCATTTGAATCATTAAGTCAAGTGAACTGATTCAATCAGATAGCTCCTACAGTAACTGTGTTCATTTTAATTTTAATAGTGTTGTTCACTGTCGCTCTGCTTGTTTTGGTTACTTCATTCAGTGCTCAAAATGGTAGTATGAGTGAGTCGTTTGAATCATTTACTGAACTGAGTCAATCAAAATTCAATTAGAGAAGTGACTCTGTTATGCGTGAGTCATTGAATCATTCGTTCAATTGATTCTTTCAAAAGCAATCATTCATTCCCAGAACTGAATTGATTATTGACTCGTTTTAATCATCAAGTCTAGTGAACACTGAATTGTTCAGGTAGCCCATAACTGTGTTCATTTGAATCTTAATAATGTTGTTCACTGTTGCTCCGCTTGTTATGGTTACTCCATTCAGTGCTCTAAATGATTGTATGAATGAGTCGTTTGAATCGTTTACTGAACTGAGTCAATCGAAAACACTGATTCATTCAATTAGAGAAGTGACTCTTATGCATGAGTCATTGAATCATTTATTCAACTGATTCTTTCAAAAGCAATCATTCATTCCAAGAACTGAATTGATGATTGACTCGTTTGAATAATTAAGTCTAGTGAACACTGATTCGTTCAGATAGCTTATAACTGTGTTCATATTTCATTTTAATAGTGTTGTTCACTTCACGTGTTATGGTTGCTCCATTCAGTGCTCTAAATTAAAGTATGAGTGAGTCGTTTGAATCACTTTCTGAACTGAGTCATTCGAAAACACTGATTCATTCAATTGAAGAAGTGACTCTGTTATGTGTGAGTCATTGAATCATTCGTTCAACTGATTCTTTCAAAAGCAATCATTCATTCCCAGAACTGAATTAATGATTGACTCATTTGAATCATTAAGTCTAGTGAACACTGATTCATTCGGATAGCTTAAAACTGTGTTCATTTTCATTTTAATAGTGTTGTTCATTTTCGCTCCGCTTGTTATTGTTACTCCATTCAGTGCTTTAAATGATAGTTCAGTAAATGATTCAAATGACTCACTCATACTGAGTCATTCATAAACACTGATTCATTCAATTAGAGAAGTGACTCTTTTGTGCGTGAGTCATTGAATCATTCAATCAACTGATTCTTTCAAAAGCAATCATTCATTCCTAGAGCTAAATTGATGATTGACTCATTTGAATCATTAAAACTAGTGAACTGATTTGTTCAGATAGCTTATAACTGTTCATTTTAATTTTAATAGTGTTGTTCACTGTCGCTCCGCTTGTTATTGTTACTCCATTCAGTGCTCTAAATGATAGTATGAGTGAGTCGTGTGAATCATTTACTGAACTGAGTCAATCAAAACACTGATTCATTCCATTAGAGAAGTGACTCTGTTATGCATGAGTCATTAAATCATTCGTTTAACTGATTCTTTTAAAAGCAATCATTCATTCCAAGAGCTAAATTAATGATTGACTCATTTGAATCATTAAGTCTAGTGAACACTGATTCGTTCAGATAGCTTATAGCTGTGTTCATTTTCATTTAAATAATGTTGTTCGCTGTCGCTCCGCTAGTTATGGTTACTCCATTCAGTGCTCTAAATGATAGTATGAGTGAGTCGTTTGAATCATTTACTGAACTGAGTCAATCAAAACACTGATTCATTCGATTAGAGAAGTGACTCTGTTATGCATGAGTCATTGAATCATTTGTTCAACTGATTCTTTCAAAAGCAATCATTCATTCCCAGAACTGAATTGATGATTGATTCATTTGAATCATTAAGTCCAGTGAACACTGTTTCGTTCAGATAGCTTATAACTGTGTTCATTTTAATTTTAATAATGTTGTTCGCTGTCGCTCCACTAGTTATTGTTACTCCATTCAGTGCTTTAAATGATAGTATGAGTGAGTCGTTTGAATCATTTACTGAACTGAGTCAATTAAAACACTGATTCATTCAGTTAGAGAAGTGACTCTTTTATGCGTGAGTCATTGAATCATTTGTCCAACTAAATCTTTCAAAAGCAATCATTCATTCCCAGAACTGAATTGATGATTCACTCATTTGAATCATTAAGTCTAGTGAACTGATTCGTTCAGATAGCTTATAACTGTTCATTTTAATTTTAATAATGTTGTTCGCTGTCGATCTGCTGGTTATTGTTATTCCATTCAGTGCTCTAAATGGTAGTATGGGTGAGTCGTTTGAATCATTTACTGAACTGAGTCATTCATAAACACTGATTCATTCAATTAGAGAAGTGACTCTGTCATGTGTGAGTCATTGAATCATTTGTCCAACTGATTCTTTCAAAAGCAATCATTCATTCCCAGAACTGAATTGATGATTGACTCGTTTTAATCATCAAGTCTAGTGAACACTGAATTGTTCAGGTAGCTCATAACTGTGTTCATTTGAATCTTAATAATGTTGTTCACTGTCGCTCCGCTAGTTATGGTTACTCCATTCAATGCTCTAAATGATAGTATAAGTGAGTAGTTTGAATCATTTACTTAACTGAGTCATTCATAAACACTGATTCATTCAATTAGAGAAGTGACTCTGTTATGTGTGAGTCATTGAATCATTCATTTTTAATTTTAATTTTAATAATGTTGTTCGTTCTGCTTGTTATTGTTACTCCAGTCAGTGCTCAAAATGATAGTATGAGTGAGTCATTTGAATCATTTACTGAACTGAGTCAATCAAAACTCATTCAATTAATTAGAGAAGTGACTCTTTTATGCATGAGTCATTGAATCATTCGTTCAACTGATTCTTTCAAAAGCAATCATTCATTCCCAGAACTGAATTGATGATTGACTCATTTGAATCATTAAGTCTAGTGAACACTGATTCGTTCAGATAGCTTATAACTGTGTTCATTTTCATTTTAATAATGTTGTTCACTGTCGCTCCGCTAGTTATGGTTACTCCATTCAGTGCTCTAAATGATAGTATGAGTGAGTCATTTGAATCATTAACTGAACTGAGTCAATCAAAACTCATTCATTCAATTAGAGAAGTGACTCTGTTATGCATGAGTCATTGAATCATTCGTTCAACTGATTCTTTCAAAAGAAATCATTCATTGCCAGAATTGAATTGATGATTGACTCATTTGAATCATTAAGTCTAGTGAACACTGATTCGTTCAGATAGCTTATAACTGTGTTCATTTTAATTTAAATAGTGTTGTTCACTGTCGCTCCACTAGTTATGGTCACTCCATTCAGTGCTCTAAATGATAGTATGAGTGAGTCATTTGAATCATTAACTGAACTGAATCAATCAAAACACTGATTCATTCAATTAGAGAAGTGACTCTTTTATGCGTGAGTCATTGAATCATTCAATCAACTGATTCTTTCAAAACCAATCATTCATTCCCAGAACTGAATTGATAGCTGCATCCCAAATCACACACTTAAGCTCATTGGCTATCAGATAAGGCAGTGTTTTTCAAAGTCATTTGCAATTGGATCGATCTATTGAGCGTCACAGCGAGGGCGGAACCAGTTTTCGTGGGGCGCGCTCATTGGATTTGGACGGCTATTGACACATATTGGAAGCAACCATTGGTTGAAATGATACGTCAATCAAAAGGGCAAGGGTCAGCGCCATTTTCTTTTTAAAATAGCAGTATTATTTACGACTAAAATACGCTTAACTACCGAATACATCATATATTTGTTTGCTCCGGCGACAAGTTTGAAATGATAGCGGTGCATTCCTCGGACGTTTATCGATATATATGAATGGGTTGTGGACTAAATATTTCACTGAATTGGATTGGCTGGACCCTTTGCAGTGTAATTACACCGTGTTTGTTGAAGTGTTATGGATCTGTGGACAGACAGGAGGCATAAAATGTGAGTTTCTTCAGTTTTGTTATTGTTTCTGCGGTTATCGGTAGTTTGACAAAGACAGGAATTGTGTCTGCTATGTTTATTGTGTCTTAAAATGGTTGGAGTAGTTTTAAATCACAAGAATCTCAGCTTTCAAAAGATATATGACATGTTTAGTCTCTTTTCTGGGAAGCCATTATATTTCGCAATGTTTTTCGTTAAACATGCAATGGACGTAGGCGGTACGTCGGAACGGCAACGGGTTAAATGATAGTATGAGTGAGTCGTTTGAATCATTTACTGAACTGAGTCATTCATAAACACTGATTCATTCAATTGAAGAAGTCACTCTGTTATGTGTGAGTCATTGAATAATTCATTTAACTGATTCTTACATACACAACCAATAATTCATTAAGGTGAAACTGTGGCGCAGTGGTCAGCTCTGTGGCCTCACAGCAAGAAGGTCACTGGTTCGAGCCTCAGCTGGGTCAGTTGGCATTTTTGTGGGTTTCCCCCACAGTCCAAACACATGCGCTATAGGGGAACTGATCAACTAAACTGCCCCTAGTGTATGAGTGTGTGTGTGTGAATGAGTGTGTATAAGTGTTTCCCTGTGATGGGTTGCAGTTGGAAGGACATCCGCTGTGTAAATCATATGCTGGAATAGTAGGTGGTTCATTCCGCTGTGGCGACCCCTGATGGGACTAAGCTGAAGGAGAATGAAGGAATGAATGATTCATTCCCAGAACAAAACAATGATTGACTCGTGTGAATCATTCATTCTAGAGATTTGTTCATGAACAGTGAATCATTCGTCAGTACTGAAGTGTGTGTGTGTGTGTGTGTGATCACTCCATGTTCATTTCTCCTTCTCATGATTCAACAGCCTTGAATCTGAGCAGAGGAACAAACAGCCGTGTATTTCACGCAGTAAACACACACACACACTCACACACATGCGGCGGGTCTGGAATCAGTCTTGGTTGTGCGCATATTTTGCTCAGTGAGGGGTAAAATTGGAAAGCTGTTGGAGTTGTTAAACATGTGTGTGTGTGTGTGTGTGTGTGTGTGTGTGTGTGTGTGTGTGT
>CAIGQQ010012042.1:2366953-2380107 GCA_903798035.1 Danio albolineatus | reverse complement strand
ACAGTAACAGAGTTGATGATAACAGAGTTGACAGTAACAGAGTTGATAATAACAGAGTTGACAGTAACAGAGTTGACAGTAACAGAGTTGACAAATAATTAATCCACTATTTGTTTATCCTAAACATTTTACACAAATTGATGAGAGAAAAAAATTGCACTCCTCAAAGTCAAAAATAGCTATAGTGGGTGTCTTTCTGTCAATATGTTCAGGACAAAATGTCAAACAGGACAAATGTTTATCATGGAGATGTAAAATGTACCCTCAATTCTAGAATCCCCCGTAAGATGATGGTGAAGATAAAAGAATGCACAGACACAGAAGTGTTTTATTTGAAATGACTCTTTATTTGATAACATCAGGACTGAAGCTGCTGGTCTGAGCCCTTTATTCCTCCATATCACATCTGAAATATTATAGAGATCTCTTATATAATCTGCTGATAGATACGGATGATGAAAACAGAAGATACTGACAGAATCAGGTCTGTGTGGAAATGATGATCGTAATCGTAATAATAATTCATCCTGCAGAAAGAGCGTCAGTTCTGGACAGCAGGAGGCGCTGTAGCACACTCACAACACTACATTACACTGAGTGGCTGTTTACTGCTGCTTCTATTGTGTATTAGGAATTATTTGTGTATTTATTGTTTATTATTTTATTTATTATGTATTATTTATCATCAGAGGGTTTTCAGTAACAATTGACAACACTGGATGATATGCAGTGTTCATTGTAAATGAGTTGACCCCTCTCAGACCTCTCTTCACAGTAATATTTTCTATAGAATAATATATTCATGCATATACAAAATGTTATAGTGATACATATAAAACTGATGAGCTGGAAATTACTGCACACCAATTAAATGAATAAATATGTTTATAAATTTGCAATAATTGGTGTGAAATTAATGGTATTAAATGTATTCTCTTTTTATTCCTAAAGATGTTCAGTGAGCAAACTCTTATTTTATTGGATATAACTGTTTAATACAACTGATCTGCTTAAATGCATCAAAATATATTGTCTTTATTCAATGAGAAATGGATAAAAGTGTTTGTTTTCAATGGGGTGTGCTCATTTATGCTAATTTATTGACAACTAATGACATAGAAATTGTCATTAGAAACACTAAATTGCATAGAAACATGTTAAATTAAATGTGTCATTAAATTAAACAAGTGTTTGTTTTATTTTAGGCTTCAAACATCATTTTATACCTTTTTATCATCCTTATTTTATCATCCTCATCATGCAAAAATTAAACATTTACTCAATATTTAATCTATTTAATCTACTTTAAGTGGTTCCAAACTTCTGTCTTTTTTCTGTTGAACACAATAGAAGATATTTTGAAGAATGCTGAAAACCTGTAACCCATAACTTCTATAGTAGGAAAAACAAATACTATGGAAGTCAATGGTTACCGGTTTTCAAAATCATTTTTCAAAATATCTTCTTTTGTATTTTAACAGAAGAAAGACTCTCAAACAAGTGAATCATGAGCATATTACGACAGAATATTCAGTTTTCAGTGTGTGTGTGTGTTTGTCTGTCGCAGGAGAGCTGTATATCGGTGGAGTGGCGAAGAGCATGTACAACAGCCTGCCGAAGCTGATTGCATCGCGGGACGGTTATCAGGGCTGCCTCGCCTCCATAGACCTGAACGGCAGATTACCAGACCTGCTGGCAGACGCACTGCACAAAGTGGGACAGGTGGACAGAGGCTGCGACGGTCAGTCACACACAAACACACAGACACACACACACACACACACACACACAATAAACAACCACGATAAAAACACCAACAGCCACACTAAAGACACACACTCACATTAAACACCGCCTACACACACTCTCTCTCTCACACACACAAATACAACTCCAAATGAGAAAAGTTGTGACAGTATGAAAAGCCAAATCGAACAGAAAGCAGTGATCTCCAGATGTACGTTGACTTGTGTTTGACTGCAGACAGAAAATATCTGATGTTCTGTGTGGTCAACTTCAGTCCATGTGTGAATCTCCATCCTCTCCTGTCCTCCAGAGCTGCAGCACACTCCAGAAACAGTGTCAGGAGGAGTTAAGGGTGATCAGGTGACCTGCTGAATAATGATGTGATGTCCACAGGTGATGTCCACAGGTGATGTGATGATGATCTGCTACAGAAGCAGCATCAGGAAAGGTCTAGTCCTTTAGGAGCAGAGATGGGCCGAGGATCGCCAGTGAGGAGATGATGGAGATGTTGAAGATCAATGTTCCTCAGAGAAAGAAAGGAAGACATGTGGATATTTCACCTTCAGCAGTGCAGAACATCATTAAAGACTGAAGGAGTCTGGAGGAGTTTCAGTGCGTAAAGGACAAGAGCGCAAGCCTGAGCTGAACAACCGTGACCTCCGAGCCCTCAGGGGGCGCTGCATCAAGAGTCCTCATTCATCTAGAAGCCTGATCACCACATGGGCTCAGGACTACTGCGGTGAACCTTTGACAAGCAGCACAATACAGAGTTACATCCACAAACGCCAGTCAGAACTGCACTGTGCCTAGAGGAAGCCCTATGTTAACAATGTCCAGATGTGTTGTCGACTTCTCTACTGTAGTCAGGTGAATCAGTATTTCAGGTGTCTTTTGGGAGAAATGGACGCCGTGTGCTCTGGACCAAAGAAGAAAAGGATCATCCAGACTGTGTCCAGCAACAAGTCCAGAAGCCAGGGTGTGTCATGGTCTGGGGGGTGTCGGTGGCCTTGTCAAAGGTATCTCGCTCTTCTGTGATGCTCCATTAATGCTCAACAGCACAAACAGATTCTGGAGCACAATATGCTGCCTTCTTCTCCCAAAGCAAAGCCATATTCTGCACACAGAACAAAGTCCTGCTGCGGAGAAAGAGGATACGGGTACTTGACTGGCCTGCCTGCAGTCCCTACTGGTCTCTAATAGAGAATGCATTTTGAAGAGCCTGCACTGTTTAGCCCACTTTAAGACTTGTTTGCAGGAAGAATGGGACAGAATTACCCCTGAAACGCTTCATCACTTGCTGTCTTCAGTCCTTGACCATCTTTAAGTGTCGTGAAGGTGAACGGCAACATTAGACAGTGGGAAACGCTTCACTGTACTACTGTTTCTGAAATGTGCTGCAAGAGCCAACATTGAAATAAGACACGTTTATTTTGAAAAACAAATCCTGAGGAACTCATTTATTAATGTTTGTTGTATTGTCTGCAATGAAATACAAGTCAAAGTACATTTGGAAATCGCTACTGTCTTGTTTATTTGTGTTTTCCACACTCCAAACCTCCACTACTCCTTCACACTGCAGTCACAATAGCGTAGAAGACTTTTGATATGTTTGTGTGAGTGAGTATGCTACTGTGTGTTTGTGTGTGTGTGTGTGTGTGCGCGAGTTATACCCCGATGTGATTTGCTGACAGTGTTACTGTGTTTGTGTGTGTGTGTGTGTTTGTTCAGCGTTCTCCAAACAGTAGTTTGAGCTGTGATAAGGTCAGCTCATTATCTGCACTCAGAGCGCTTCAGCTGCATCTTACCGTTGTTTCTGCATCTTTAATATTTATACACTCACAATCCTTCACTATATCCAAACACATTTGCACAAATGCGTCAGTTGTGTCTGCTGGGTTGTTTCGGCTGTGTTTTGTTTCTCCAGCAGACCGAGTGTTCAGAACTCTACAGCAAATAGAGTTTCTGCATCAGAAACAGGTGAGCTCTTATCTACAGTAGTCTGGAGGAATCAAACACCAGGATTAGCATAATATGAAAAACTGTTTTATGCAATCAAATACAAAATCAAAACATTTAGATTCCTATATGACAATGTATTTATTATATTTTCATAAATCAAACATAAAATTAAGATCGATGTCCAAATATCGGAAGATAAATTGTGCTGCGAGATTATTATTGTTGTCAAATGTTACTATTTAAAACACATTTAGCTGCGATGAGTGTAATAACCAATCACAGACAAGCTCACGGATCCAGTAACCAATTGGAAAAAAATGTTCTTGAGTCTCGACCACGCCCCCAAGCCAACTAAACTGAAATGTATCAAAGACTACAGAATACACTACCTTAAGAGACTTTGTGTATATATACTAGTTTGTCTGATAATTATGCGAGTAGTGATGATTATTTGTACATTGAGCTGACAAGAAATGGACATAATAATAATAATAATAATAATAATAATAATAGACGCGCTCATTTTTCAAATTTGGCGGTCTTTATGGGAAACTGTTGTTCTCGTATACGGTGACGGATAACGATAGAGTTCCTTCACCGATCTGAAACGCTTTTTCACCGAAAACTACGATAACCAGTTCGTTTGCCGGTGTTTGAGACGGATTTAACTCGATCCAGCATGTTCAAGCTGAGTGACCGACAGTGTGGAGGAGATCCGTCTGTTTACAAGGTAACGCTAGGCTAAGCTAAGTGGTTTATCTGATGCTAAATGAGCGGTTCAACGCTACACTTGGCTAAATTAGCTGTATTATGATTATATTAATGATAATAAACGGACTGAAGACTAGTGGTTTTATGATATAATAGTTGGTTATGGTTATGACTGACTGTCATGTGACTTCTGTGACACCTTGTTTAACCAGGTGTGTGTGTGTGTGACACCCCAGAGATGGACTAGTCAGTGTTTACTGTGGCTTTACTCCTGAGACTGAGAGATGACAGTATAGTAAACATGCAGTGTGTGTTCAGATATTCACACATGTCTGCATTCAGAGCCCAGCTATCATAAATGACAAAACAACACCGACACCAAGCCGCTCATCTGAAAACACCGGATAATGAAAATAACCTCATAAATAAGGCAGAAATCACTTTAGTTTCACCGCAAAGCTGAACACATGAAGAACACTGAGGTCATTTACTCTGTTTACACTGCTGGACTACACTTCAATCAGTTATTAATATTATTATCATTTTTTATTATTATTTGTACTCAACACATACAGATAAAACACACACACACAGATATCGAACACAAACACACACACGCACACATGAATATTCAGTCTGTAAGACATTCATTCATTCATTCTCTTTTCAGCTTAGTGCCTTTAATAATCAGGCGTCCCACAGCTGAATGAACCGCCAACTTATCCAGCGTATGCTTTGTGCAGCGGATGCCCTTCCAGCTGCAACCCATCTCTGGGAAACACCCTTACACACTCATTCTCTCTTACACATACACACTATGGACAATTTACCTTACCCAATTCCCCTATAGCGCATGTGTTTGGACTGTGGGGGAAACCGGAGCACCCGGAGGAAACCCACGCCAACACGGGGAGAACATGCAGACTCCACACAGAAACACCAACTGACCCAGCCGAGACTCGAACCAGCGACCTTCTTGCTGTGAGGCGATAGTGCTAACCATTGCGACCACTGTGACGCCCTGTTAGAGATTCATATTTTTATTAAATCAATATTAATGTTTTAATAAAGGACACTTTAAATTGACCAAAAAATGCAAACACACACAGACACACACACACACACACACACACACACACACACACACACACGCAGAGTCTCCATCGCTGTCCCTCATTAGTGTGTAATTATAAGCCAATCAGCTCAGCAGTAATGAGAGTAATATCCAGCACTCACGCTTCAGAGGAGGCTGTTAATTAGACCTCCAGCACTGGAAAAGATGGAAATACACTAACTTTACCTCTACACTTCATCTGATATTGTGTACAAATATGCCACTCAGTTCCAGAAACAGTACAAGCACAAGCAACTTCAATCTCCTGTTCGTATGATTTCTTAATACGTTGGACCAACAGTCTTCTTAACAGTCATCATAATCTTAAATCCTTGAAGGTTCTGATTTTTTAAAAAGCTCATGAACATTTCTATGTAATTATGTGTTATTATATCATCTTTGCTTCAAATTACAAAAAACTAGTGCTGCACGATTAATCATATCGCAATCGTGATATCAGCCTATGCGATTACATTACAGCGAATCTTGCGATTATATTAAATAAACGAATGCATTCGTGGACGTAACAAGAAAGAAAATGCACCGCCATTTTTGTAGTTTCCTTTTAATACGAGTACAATGTAAAGCAATTAAAAAAGAACTACACGACCCAGAAGCCATCAGGGCTGGAAGGCGCTAACGCCCCCAGAAAATTAGTATTAAAATACATTATTTGCAGCGGTGAGTCAGAAGTAATGATGTCCATTAATGAACAGAACTACTCGGGAAGTTGGAAATATTAGTGAAGGTCGTGAGAGTAAATGTGACGGTGATAGCACGCTGTATGCTGGTTTAAAACATGCTTAATCTCAGTCAAGTACAGCAGTGATTCAGGGACGAGCGGTCTGAAAAGGCACTCGCAGGCAAGTTCGGTAAAGAATCAGCCAAACACCTTTTCGTCCATCAAGCAAAATTGTCGTCGGGTGTTAAGTCTCCTCTAACCAACAAAACTGCTCACAACCGTCATCACAGGTTCAGTGTTTTCATTCAAAGTAAATTATTGAATTAAATTGAAACTAGAAGAATTATTGTGTGCATGTGTGGTGGTGAGTGACGAGGAATATCTGCTGTTAACCTTTCCATGTGCCCAACGTTCTCTATAAAACCAGAAACATGCTGAATGTTTTCATGTAGGATGCATATAATGCATATGGCCACGTTTTAAATTAAATCAAATAAGCAGAACCAAAAGTTGTGTGTGTGTGTGTGTGTGTGTGTGTGTGTATATATAAAACTGACAAAATATGATATGTTTGAATAGTGCATGCTGCATTTCTCTCTCATAAACAATAATACAAAGCCTTACATATAAAATATTGTTATATTTCATTTAATAATTGCAAGAAATATGAAATATGGAAAATATGGAATATGAAAATAAGTTTACAATAATGCAGATATTTATTTTGTAAAAATTATTTATTTTGAAACCATTTCAAGTTGAACAAACGCACACTTCAGCATTATTACTAATCTGTGTGTGCAATTTTCTTAAAAACCCATTACGTTGACTTACAATACCATTTATAATCGAAATCGCATATCGCAATATTGCCCTCAATAATCGCAACATGACAATTTTCCCAAATCGTGCAGCCCGTGCGAGGCGTCTCTAATGCAGCGTCTATGGGGCAGGACAGTAAATTATTAGACGTTATTCTCCCTCTGGCTGCCGTCATCAGTCTCACACAAATTTGTTCTTTTTCTAAACGTGTTTAAAACATCATTGTGTTTTTTTTGTTATTGTTTGAGCAAATAAGATTGTAAAAACATTATTTGTTGTATTCTCCTGTTCACTGCACTCTGAGTTTTCCCAACTGTGACGACTTCTGCTACCGAAAAGCCCAGAAATGTGGAAAAGGGTCTAATGTGTTGTTGTTGATGTAATGCTGCATCACTCCAGGAAACAGGATAATGTGGATTAGATGATCAAACTCATTCCTAATTGTTATCATCAGTGCTGAAAACACTTGAGCTGCTTCTAGCTGTGTATGTGTGTGTGTGTTTGCGTGTACATCCACGCCAATACTGTTTCTCTTCTATAAATAGCCATACAGAATACAGTCATTCATTCATTCACTTTCTTGTCAGCTTTGTCCCTTTATTAATCAAGGGTTGCCACGGCGGAATGAACCACCAACTTATCCAGCATATGTTTTATGCAGTGGATGGCCTTCCAGGTGCAACCCATCTCTGGGAATCATCCATAGACACCTATAGCGCATGTGTTTGGACTGTGGGGGAAACCGGAGCACCCAGAGGAAACCCACACCAACACGGGGAGAACATGCAGACTCAGAAACACCAACTGACCCAGCTGAGACTCGAACCAGCGACCTTCTTGCTGTGAGGCGACAGAGCTACCCACCGCGCCCCCACAACGCCCTATACAGAATAATATAAATAAACGAAAGTATTCTTATTATACAAGTATTATTCTGTATAAATAGTAGAAATCAATCCAATGACCAAATCTCTTCTGGAAAATCTTTTGCATGAATGTTAATTTCATATGACAATCCTAGAGACACACACACAAATAAGAATAGAGTTATCTTTTGAGACATGACTCTTTCATGTTGTTAGGAATGAGTTTTATTAAGTCTGACTCGTCATGTTTCTGTGTCAGTTTTACAGGAGCCGTGTTTAGTCTAAAGAAGATCATCATGGTCAAATTACTGAAACATTCGTTTTGTCGCCTTGCAGAATAGGCATGAGCTGATATAAGATTCTGACGGAATGATAACCTTGCATATAAATCTCACGGTTTGACGATATTGTGATTCCTGCTCTAAAATATAATCTGTTTAAGTGTCCGGGTAAAAACTGCATTATATTTCACTTTGAGAAACATTTAATATATTTTGGAGCAGTAAACATGTCAGGCTAGATAATGAAAATCAATCATTGACTTCTGCTGTCTTCATTGCGTTCAAAAACACAGATGTCATTTGCAGTTTCAGGCCCTTAAAGCAGTGTTGTTGTGTAAATTAATGCCCAAAACACACTTACAAAAAGTGAATTCATTATTTCGTTACTTACATTTTTGTGTAAACATTTTTCCATTCAATTGGCAATTTCAATTTGGGGTGGCTCAATGGTTAGCACGTTCACCATACAGCAAGAAGGTCACTGGTTCGAGCCTCGGCTGGGTCAGTTGGTGTTTCTGAGTGGAGTCTGCATGTTCTCCCCGTGTTGGTGTGGGTTTCCTCCGGGTGCTCCGGTTTCCCCCACAGTCCAAACACATGCGCTAGGGGAATTGGGTGAGCTAAAATTGGAAGAGCATCCGCTGTGTAAAACATATGCTGGATAAGTTGGCGGTTCATTCTGTTGTGGCGACCCCAGATTAATAAAGGTGCTAAGCCGAAAAGAAAATGGATGAATAGTTGGATTGTTTTAATTACTCGTGCTCGCGTTCTTCCCGACGGCCATTTAAATCATTACAGTGTGCATAATGGGAGCGATGCGTGCAAGCGACACTCTCGTGCCTTCCAGGTGCACTCAGTTGAAACCATGCTTCAGATTACAGTGAGCACACTGCGAGTCACGTGACTCATGCCAAACACATGCGCTATAGGGGAACTGATGAACTAAACTGACCGTAGTGTATGTGTGTGAACGGCTGGAAGGCCATCCGCTTTGTAAAACATATCAGGGTTCGACAATAAGGACTGCCCGGAGCCAGCATGCGACACGCTCGGGCCAGTATACAGAATTGTTACTGGCCCGATGGGGCCTTGCTGCCTTGTCACTAACGTTTGGCTTCGATTGTCTGTCAATTGCGTGCAAATACAGTCTTAGGGTGCTTTCACACATAGACGTTTGTTTGGGAATATGTCTCGTTTCCCCTGTTAGCGCGGTTCGATTGGCGTATGTGAATCCAGCAATCACGTTCGGATCCGCGCCAAATCAATCAGTCCGAGATCGCATGAATGAGGTGGTCTCTGCTCGTATGAGCGGATCGATTGTAGTGAGAAAACAAAACTATCCAACGAACTAACGACCCAGGCTATATCACAGTGTATTAAGATTGTGTAATAGCCATGTATATGGCTATATGAATAGAGAATTATGTGTATGCGTTTCATGTCTTAAACGAAAGTGAAAGCATGCTGAAATATAACAGAGCGCTGTTTATCCGTTAGGAAAAATGACCGAAGTTGCCATCTGATAATTTTTCCACATTTTAATCTTATATGTTATATTGGGCCAATTGTTTTGTTCATTTCTGCACTGACAGCTCGAAAGAAAGATCAGCATTGTTCTGTTTCATGATCTGATGCAGTCACGTTTCATTATTTCTCTCTCTAATTTAAGCCTATAATGCAGAATTCTAGCCAACGTTTCTTTAATAGATTGATTAATTCAATAGATTTTTACAAAACGTGACAACCGAAATGAGTCTCTGTGAGAAAACTGACCTCTCTGATTTATATTTGGTGAAGGTGTCTGTGGGTGTCAAAATTAAAGTGCACATCTTCGCATATAAAATATTATATACACAACTGGTCAAAGTTTGGGGTCAGTATGATTGTTAAATATTTTAAAATAAGCTTCTCCTGCTCACCAAGGCTGCATTATTTCATCATAAACACAGCACACACTGTAAAATGTTATTGCACTATAAGATAAAAGTAAAAGTACTTCATCATTTAATTGAATAATTTATTCCAGTGATTTTAAAGATGAATTTTCAGCTTCATTACTCCAGTCATCAGAGTCACATGATCCGTCAGAAATCACTTTAATATTAATTATTATTGTTGTTATTATTATTATTAATGGTAATAGTAATAAAATCAATAATGACTGGAGTAAGAATTTTATTTGAAACTACATACAATAAGAAAGCGGTTAATTACATTTGTAAGAAATATTTAACAATTATTAGTATTTTTTACACTTAATAAATGTCACCTTGATGAACTGAATAATTTTGCTTAAAAATAAATATTAACAAAAATTAATAAAACTGACCCCAAACTTTTGACCGGCAGCATATTCACACACACATATATATATACGCTAAATACAATTGTATTTTGGCACCACGGTGGTGTAGTGAGTAGCACGTCGCCTCACAGCAAGAAGGTCGCTGGTTCGAGTCTCGGCTGGGTCAAATGGCGTTTCTGTGTGGAGTTTGCATGTTCTCCCCGTGTTGGTGTGGGTTTCCTCCGGGTGCTCCGGTTTCCCCCACAAGTCCAAAGACATGTGGTACAGGTGAATTGGGTAAGCTAAATTGTCCGTAGTGTATGAGTGTGAATGAAAGTGTACGCATGTTTCCCAGAGATGGGTTGCAGCTGGAAGGGCATTCGCTGCGTAAAACAAATGCTGGATAAGTTGGCGGTTCATTCCGCTGTGGCCACCCCGGATTAATAAAGGGACTAAGCCGACAAGAAAATGAATGAATGAATGAATGAACAATTGTATTTTTTTATTGTCAGTTGTATTAAAAAAGTTATGCTGAATAAAAAGGGCAGGTGTTACAATTATGTTTGGCTTTTGAAACACTATTTAAAATACTGTATGTGGCTAAGAAATAGCCATTAACTTTTTTTGGTGGGGCCAGTGAAAATTTTGGCAGGGCAAGTAAAGATCTGAACCACTGGCCCAATCGGGCCAGTAGAAAAAATCCTTAGTGTTGAACCCTGCATATGCTGGAATAGTTGGTGGTTCGTTCCGCTGTGGCGACCCCTGATGAATAAAGGGACTAAGCCGAAGGAGAATGACTGAATGAATGAATGAATTAGCTCAGTCTGAAAGTGTAAATTGTGTAAATGTGATTAGTGTGTGTGCGACAGCTCTTAATTACTAGTGAAGCTGTTTTTTAATTACTTCATAAACCGCAATGACTCCATCTTCACTGGTGTGATGTATCACGATATCAGTCTTACTGCAGTTTCTCACTGATGATAAAAGATGTCTGACTGTTCACACGACAGTGTTTTCAGCTCAAAACAGAACATTTTAGTGTGTTTGGTCTGTTTGTTGTTTGATGTAAAAGCAATAAAAGATGTGTGATTAGATGTGTGTTATTAAAGACGTGTGTGTTTGTGCAGGACCCAGCAGCACCTGCAGCGAGGACTCGTGTCTGCATCAGGGAGTGTGTCTGCAGCAGTGGGAGGGCTTCTCCTGCGACTGCACCATGACGTCCTATGGGGGCTCGTACTGCAGCGACCGTGAGTTTAACACACCTTTATTCCTCCGCGGTAACGCTGCGCTAGCTGAATACTGCAGAACAGCGCTGAGTTTGGAGAGCAGTGAAACAAACACGCCCCTAAACCCAACAGGCCACGCCCACTTTTAGGTTTTTATATGCCATAAAAGTCTCTGGTCCGCTGCTCGATACTGGAAAAATATGCAATATTATTGTTGAGTTTTCGATAATGAAAATTCTTACGATGAAAACATGCTGCATTATTAGCTGCTTTATTGTTTTGATATGTATCATTAATCTATGTAGTGATATTAAAACAAACAGGTAAAAGAAATTAAATAAATTCATGAACGATACAGAAAAAAAATGCAAATATGATGTTGTTTGTTGTAATAACGATATTTCTTATTATTGATCCTTTTTCCTAGAAAATGCTGTTTTTATTAGCTGTGTTTTTTAAAATGGTGAATTTATGTAATATTGTAATAATTAAAATAAACAGATAAAAGAAAAATAGTGGCCGTGCAATTGAAGAAAATTCGTTCAATTACAAAAACACCAGCAAATTAAGAAACATCTTTATCAGTTTGACAGCACACGTATTGCACGTTCTTTCAACATAAACAGCTAGAGAAATGTGCTGCATTTTGTCACAACGCAAACAACTTTAACAGCGCAACGTTTCAGTTAATCGTCAATTAGGCTAAAAATTTACAAAAGACAATGGAGTAATCAGGATATAAAAAATAAACATAAAAAACATTCAAAGACCACCAACAACTTCACTGAGCAGCAGTCACGGCATAATAACACAGCAGGGTTCGTCATGTTCTTGAGTCCCCTTGAAACATTTCCGTTGTGTTATGTGGATATTTGCAAGTGTTGTGACAAAATACAGGCAGTTTCTTCAGTTGTGTTGTGAGAATGTGCAACACGTGTGCTGTCAAACTGATGAAGATCTTAATTTGCTGGAGTTTTTTGTGATTGCATGTGTTTTCTTAAATTGCAGCATGTTTAGCTCTCTCGGCCACCATAGAAAATACATTTAAAAGTATTGTGATTAATGATGTTTCTTACAATGTAATATTCCACTAGAAAAATGCTGTTTTTATTAGCTGTTTTTAAATCATTTATTTATTTAAGAATATTAAAATAAACAGATAAAACAAAAATAAATAAGATATGCCATATTGTTGAAAAATATACAATATTTCTTACAATATAATATGTTTCCCAGGAAACAAAAAGCTATTTTTGTTATTTATTATTAATGTGATGATATAAAAATAAACAGGTAAAAGAAAACAAACAAATAAATAAATAAATAATTAAATAAACTAGTGCTACATGACACTGTAAAAATATGCCATATTGATGTTGAGGATTGTGGTAATGATATTTCTTCTGATATAACCATTTAGCCTGGGAAAAATAAATAAATAAATAAATCAATAAAAAATTATATAT
>CAIGQQ010012042.1:2314729-2329209 GCA_903798035.1 Danio albolineatus | reverse complement strand
CTGGTCGAGTAGAAACTGTTGAGTAGTCTGGTCGAGTAGAAACTGTACCTTTGACACCTTTACGGCAATCAAATACATTAAAAACAAATACAGGCCGCACCTGAGTGATCTCTGAGTGGCGGTCTCCCAAAGTGTATATAGGCCTATTGTTGTGTGTGCAACACTTGTATATTTATATCCACCTCAGAGGAATGTGGGGGTCGCGAGTCTTTGGCATTGTTATTTTGGGGGTCGTGTGCCCTGGTCTAGCCGAGTAGAAACTGTCAGTCTAGAGAAACTCTTGAATAGTCTAGTTCATTTATTTGGGTTTTTTGTATTTAAGATAGCAACCCACATATGACTTGTGTTTCTGACACACTGTTGGGTGGGGTAGGGAGAGTGGAGGTTGAATGACTCATTAAAGACAGTTTAAAAAACGTGAATAATAAACCAAAATCAAAAACACTGGAGAGGAGATGCAGAAGATTCTCTGATCCTCAACACGTCTCCATTAGAGAAGCAGAGCCGTTCCTCCAGTGGAACCAGCCGTTCATGGGGTTAAATCAGTCAGTGAGTGTGGGAACCAGTGAGCGGCATGTGTTTCTCCTCCTCCTCCTCTCTCTCGCTCTGCTGTGCTTGTCTACAGCTCTCTCTCTCTCTCTACCTCTATCTCGATCACCCTCTCTCTCTCTTTCTTCATCTCGCCCTCTCTCTCTCTCAGTCTCAGGCTGTGTTTTCACACAAGCGCAGCATCTCCTCAGCTTCAGCACTGCCACATCCCTCTCTCTCTCTCTCCGCGTCACTGCCGCACACACACACACACACACACACACACACACACACACACACACACAGAGCGCCGTGTTCAGCTGTATGATGGAGCCTGTGATGCTGCAGAGTCTGCTTCATTAGCGTGTGGATTTACCCGCTGGCGGAGCTGAAGCGTCTGGTTTGGGTGATGAGAAACGCTGGTCTGGCTCTTCTCCTCTGCCCGTCCTGGATCCCAGAGTCTTTCCTGCGTGATTTATTCTCCCCGGTCTCTCCGTGTTTATTCACCCCGCTCTCTCTGCGCTTCAGCTCACGTCTCTGCGTTTGCTGCTGGTCTCGGGAGGTTTGATCCATCGGCTGGACCGCCGTCAACACTGCCTGCCCCGGGGACTCACTCCCTGTTTTTCAGGGCTTCGTTTGGTTTCTTCTTCGTTTCTGTTCTGTTTTTTTCAGGATGGTGTTCGTGTCGGACATCAGATGGAGAATCTCTCAGCCAACTTGAGGATCTGGTCTGGATTGTAGTGCGATGCAGAGTTTTTAATGAGTTCTAGTTTATTCGTTAGATGTAGGTAGCTGTTCTGGGTGGGTATTACTCTTATTATTAATATTATTATTATTACTATTGTTATCAATTTAGCACCACCTCCGTGTTTTTCTGTTGACTTCGTTGTTGGATTGCGTTGGATTCCTGAAGGCTTGTTTTATGATCCTCATCGAGCAAGATTTGTTCCCATCTGAAGGGAATCTAGAAATCATGGATACCGGTTTGGTCTGACATGTCTTCCTGTTTTTGTCACGTGAGGAGGCGTGGCATGGAAGCCCCGCCCCCTTTTTCATCCGCCCTCAGGGCTCTGCTTCTGACTGGTGGATTAGTGCTTTACCCACAAGCCCCGGCTGTAGCTCCGCCCAGGGCCTTCTGGACCAGCGTGTCTGGGTTATGGCGGCTGGTTTTGTCGTTGTCGCTGCTGGCTTTTCCAGGTCCAGCAGTTTCGGCTAGAGTATCCTCCAGTCTGAGCACCACACATCATGTCCACCATTTCCACAACAAGCACGGCACCGTGCCCATCGCCATCAACCGGATGCCCTTCCTGACCAGGGGGAGCCACGGTAGGTGCCTAACTGCTTTCCAATCCTTCAGGATTCCCATTGACATGCTTTTATTAAGTCAAGTTGAGCTTTATTGGCGTTGCACTACACATGTGGACCATACCTGCCAACACTCCTGTTTTTCCCAGGAGTCTCCCGTATTTCACATCCATCTCCCGCCACCCTCCCAGTTTGTTATTTCTCCTGGGAAACTCCCGTAATTTGTTTCAAAAACGCACTTTTGTTCATGTTTGTCAAGTTGGCAGATCTTGAATGAAGTTCATCACCGCAAACAATTGACGCAATATTCAAATCCTGTAACATATTTTACCTCAATCTGGCAACATGCGTTACAACTCAGGTTCGCTGTTGATTTCTGCACAGGAGGTAGATGCGGGACTTGAGCAGTGGCAGTAGCAGCAAGCAGCTGCGTCAGTAGTAGAACACATGATGGAAGGAAAAGAGTCAGGTTGTGCTTCGACAAAGAAAAAAATAAATACATGTAAATTTACCAACAGCTGAATTTAAGTTTTTGTCTAGAAGCACCTTGACGGCGCCCACGCTTTCTGCAAGGTGTGTCGTATTTTAATGTCAGATACGGTGGGAAAACGACATTTCTCATCATGTAAAATCACAACGCCACTAATTATGTTAAAATTATTAATAATGTCCAATTGCTTATAGAGTTTATTGTTATCGTTACAGTTTACAAGACCTCATTGTGTCACCAGGAGCCATGGATATTGCTTTGGGCTCATTTGTATGTTTATTTTGTTATTAAACCCAACCCCCCCTTCCCCGTTGATAATCTCCCAGAATTTCCCAGGTATAATGTGGACATACAGTGGAACGTAATGTCATGTCTCACAGGACAACATAAGTGCAACATAAATAACATACATATGAACACAACACTAGACCATACCTGTCAACATTGGGATGTAAAAATAAGAAACACGTGGCCCCCCCCCCCCCCCCCCCTCCCAATTATTATTATTATTTTTTTAATCCCCATATCAAATATGTCCTTCTGGAGCTGTTTCAAAGTAAATAAACAGTTAAACGGTAATACTTTTTAATATTATTATTTACAAAAGAAAATTTTATAGTATACGTTAGCAAACAGTTTAGCTTATTAAAATTAGCTGTTATAAAGAAATAGGATCAAGTTATCAAATCTTATTAATCTTTTCCTCACTGTATAACTCACACATTATGAATAAAGAGCAGTGAATGAATCTCATTTATTTAGATTTTTTGTTTGATTACATTAAATAACAGAGGTGTCACTGTTATAAATAACAGAAGTTTACATATATCGTTATAATGACGGCATTCGATTGCTTTCCTAAAGTTTTATGCTCATTTAGGACAAAATTAGTTGTGTTTGAAAAAAAAGGAAAACACCTTTACGGGATGATAGCGGGATAGAGCTGTAAAATACGGGAGAATCCCGGGAAATACGGGAGGGTTGACAGGTATGCACTAGACATAAGAGCTGTTTTAAACCTATGCATACAGGAGCGCTAATATAACTATATACTATACAAGACTATACAAGTGCCTTACACCGGACAGAGCAATATTGTGCAAGAAATTGTGCAAAGGAGGTATTTACGGTTGAAGAAAACTAGTTCGGTTCTGGTTTCGCTGGCTGTCAGAAACGTAATCAGGTGTGAATGGATCTCTCAGTCGAGGTTTGCTTGAGTATAGCTGTTTCCATCCACATATTTTAATGTGCAGTTTGAAATATTGCATGAAAGCGATTAATGCAAATGCCGTGATTTTTGAACATGCACACAACTAAGTAGGATAAACTTTATATCCGAGAAGATAAATGCACATAAGCCCAAATTTAATGAATAAATTCTGCGTATCAGTCAGTATATCAGTGCTGTAGTTTCTGCCTGATGCTGATCAGATATAAGTGTGTGTGAGGGTCTCTGCGTCAGTAATGTTGGTCTCCAGCTCTCCATGTCTGCAGATGTGAGATGTTGTGCTGATTGTAGAAGGCCTCAGCCCTCCGTCAGTCCATCATCACAGTGCTTCAGTATTATTCTTCTTCTATTATTATTCCTCCAGAACTGTCTTAAGCATCTGTCTATCTCACGCCTCCAGAAGCCGCCGCGGGTGTTCACCGTGTTCATTGCGTTCGGTCTTGGTCTTCTGAGGCGCAGCTCATCTATTTGAGGAGAACAAACACCACAGTGGAGAACCCAGCAGTGCAGCAGATACACTCCTCTCAGGGAGACCTGTGCAGGTGTATCAAGACGACTTTGTTTTCCAGTAATCTAGTTGGCATCTTTGGATGTAGAGCTGAACTGGACTGCTGCGAGCTCAGTGAAGCTGGATTCTGGGCCAAGCCTTTAAACCCATGTTTCTGTAAGGAATAATCTTGCTTTGAATAGTGAGCTCTGTGGAGTCTGTCAGCTACATGTGTGATGTGAATAGAGTCTCCTCGCTCCGGCACATTTGTCTGATTGAACATGATCTGCTGGCTCGGAGATGTCTGACTCATTGTGTCGTAGGCCCGCGTCTCTATATCCGTCCCTCTCGCCTCATTTACTACGTTCGCTTTGCTTGGGTGTTAGCGTTAGCATCGGAGATGAACCCGCCGTCCTCAAACTCTCCATCATGCCCGGGGTGTTCACATGAGACGATAGTCAAGCCTCCCCCAGTCACTGCATCTTTAATTAGATTGCAGTTCCCTTGCATCTTCGTTTGCATGCTCGTTTGCATAATTAACATCGAGGCGGCCGGTGGAACTGTAAACATTGGAGTCTGCACCGCAAAAGTGCTTTACTCTCTTAGTGTTTCTGTCTTGTTTCTAGTCCAAAAGCCTAAAAGAGTAAACATCCAGTTAAGATCAAATTACTGGATGTAAAGAAAGATAAACACGGCAAAAAAATTATTTCTTAGCGTCTTTGTTTTGTTTCTAGTCCAAATATCTAGAGCAGAGATGCCCAAACTAGGGGCAAAGTTGGCCCACGATAACCTTTGATTTGGCCCAGTATCCCATCTGAGAAGAGAGCGAGAATGATGGGGAGTTTTGGGGTTAAACATAACTTTTGTCTTTTATCTGTTAAGCAACAAAACAGCAAACTAAAATTAAATGTGAATGAATCAGATTAAAAAAAATAGATAAATACAGTGGCTTAATGGACAGCGGACATTGCAGAAGACATCAGCAAGTGAATGAAGGCAAAGTGTTTTTTTTGTGTGTTTTAAATGGGATTATTTATGTTTTTTTATTGTAAGATGTTTATAAGATGTACAAAAATGTATAATTATTAATACAATTAAAGTATTTTATATGTAATTAATTATAGCAGGGTTCAACACTAAGGATTTTTTCTACTGGCCCTTTTGGACCAGTGGTTCAGATTTTTACTTGCCCTGCCAACATTTTTGTGGCCCCACCAAAAAAATTGAATTGCTATTTCTTAGCCATATATTTTAAATGTGTCAAAAATAATTTCTAAAAATGTTAAGGAAATTGTGCAGGTGTTTTATTGCAAAACAAAACCTGGCTGACTTAAAGATGACAGCAAAACATCACAAATTAGACATTTTCTTTTAGCCTCATAATCTGATGTTGCCGTCATGTTGTCGTCTCTTCGCTGTGTTGGTTTTTACCAGGTTACAGAAAAAAAATAACATGTTCACGACATCCAATCAGATAAGAGGAACCCAAAACAGCATGTACGTAAGTTTTTAAAGGTACAGGTCATATATCTGACTGCTTGTTTTCAAGGACAAAATTGTTTTACAAATAATATATACATATATTTATACATTTTAATACAAGAATTCTTGGGCTGTGAAGTAAAATATATAATTGTATATGGAAAGCAACATCGGTGCACTGAGAAATAGAGTTGAACCGAATTGATGACATGATAATCGTAACCGAACCGTGAAAGCAGTGTAGGTTCACACCTCTATTATTTTACTTGTTTTGATGAAAGAATTACTCAATTTTGACTCATTATTTCTGAAAATAAGACACTATGTTGTACTTGTCTAGAAAATGCTCCTTGATTTAAGATTTTTTTGATATTTGAACTAGAAACAAGACAACAAAAGGCATTTTTGTAGTCTAGGCTGTAGGTCAATGTTTAGCACGGGCCACAAGGGAAGCCAAAACATGACATTAAAAACAGCTTGAGAGAAATTGCAGATAATACTGTGAGGTTTGTGGTGTTTTCCCTGAAAGCACTGAGCGCCTGCTGAAGCGATGCTGGTTTCCAGTTGAGCGGGTGTTGACTCTGGTTCATGTGTGACCGCAGGCTCCTCCTGATGGCCTTTCTGGAGTAATTTACACTCATATGTCTCGCTGAATGCAGTAAAACACAGCAGGAGGCGTCTGATGTAAAGCTACAGCTATCAAACCTCATTCACAGCAGGTTTACATCAGACTGAACCCACACATTTAGATTGTGACGGTTAGTAACACATATTATCTCTAAATATAGTCCAGTTTTTCGTGGTTAGTCATCATCTGAAGTGGATCAAACAAGATAGTCCTAAAACGAGATTATTATGTCGAAAGGAAAAACAAGATTACTGTGCCTCCCCATCGGCAGATCATTTAGCTTGTTTAAAGGAAGATCTCACTTGATTTTCACACATTATTTCTGAAAACAAGACAGTAGTTTTACTTGTCTCGAAAAGGCTTCTTGATTCGAGAAGGTTTCCATGTTTGGACTAGAAACAAGACAAAAACTTGAAGTAGTTTGTGCTAAATGTCCAGTGTTTTTCTGTGTAAATGTGCTTGATGGATGCACATGACTATTACACTTTTGAAAACATGACAGTATTTTGACTTTAATACTTTACTAAATGCTTCTTGATTTAAGATTATTTAGATTCATTTAGATATTTTAACAAGAAACAAGACAAAAAACTTTTTTTTTGCAGTGTAGCATCTTCATAAATAGACTATAATTGGCCATTCACACAGTTTTGTTTTTTTTCCCAACTTTATTTATAGAGATTTTCAAAAATTTTACAAATATCACACATTTTAGAATATTATTGTACATTTTGACATAGAGGGATAAGTAAACAAGGATCTAAATGATTGTGACAATTATTGACCCCCAAATATATTTGTATATTAATATATATATACAGTATATAGAAATAAAAATAAAACTAAAAGAACAAAAAAACAAAACCAGAACAATTGTTTATACACCAAACTAAAAAGCCTGGTCATGAGGTCACATGAGATGTTACACAGCAGATTATTATTTTTATTTTTTTTACAAATTAACTATCATCCAGTACGCAGGGAGTATACATTTCCATATATTCAAGGAGACAACCCCAAATTTTATAAAAGTTTTTGGAAGAACCTTTCAGTGTCTAATCTGTTCCAGTTTTATGAATTGAAAAACGTCATTAATCCACATGGAGTGAGTAGGTGGAGCAGATGACTTTCAATGTAGTAGAATACGACGTCTGGCCAGGAGGGACACGAAAGCAACAAAATCTGCTTTGTATCGTGAACATTGAACTGACAAAGGAAGTGTACCAAACAGTGCTGTTGTAGATACAGGTTTAACTGCTTGCCCAACTACCCGAGACATTGTCTCAAATATTTCTGACCAATATCTACATAGAGTTGAGCAAAACCAAAACAAATGTACCAGTGTTGCAGGAGCCTGGCGACAACGGTCACAGAGAGGATCAACATCAGAATACATTTTTGAAAGCTTGACCTTAGTCCAGTGAGAACGATGAACTATTTTGCATTGAATCCAGCCATGTTTTGCACACACAGATGAAGAATGTACTCTGTACAAAATGTTTTCCCACAGTTCTTCTGAAATGTCCTCTGTTAGGTCTTCTTCCCATTGGGCTTTTATGGATGTCAGTGAGCTTCTATTCAGAGAACATATTTTGTCATAAAAAGCTGAAATCATTACTTTCCCTATAGACACTGGTTCAAGAATTAAATCTAGAGGAGTAGGGGAGGGGAGGCTAGGAAACTGAGGATACATATTACGGATAAAGCTGCGAACCGGTAAATATATTAAAAAAATGTTTCTGGGCAACATTCACACAGTTTTGAGTTTTCATTCCTGTGTGCTCCTTTTCCATCGTTTTACTGTGTAACAGTGTTGTTACACTCCTGTTAAGCTAAAAGAATTGTACCTTTTACATGCAGTGCTGCTCATCAATGTCAGTTTCTAAGCAGTTGACCAATCAGAGGAACTCTGAGGCGGGACACATGTGAGCCTCTGTTTATAGTAGTATGTTGGCATGACTGACAACTGTTCTATGCGACAGTAACATAAGCGGTGTCTCATTTCAGAGGCTGCATCCTCTGAAGCAGGGGTGTCCAAACTCGGTCCTGGAGGGCCGGTGTCCTGCAAAGTTTAGTTCCAACGCCAATCAGACACACCTGGGCTAGCTGATCAAGCTCTTACTAGGCTTTCTAGAAACA
The DNA here is from genome assembly GCA_903798035.1 of Danio albolineatus. Lineage (NCBI taxonomy): Eukaryota > Metazoa > Chordata > Actinopteri > Cypriniformes > Danionidae > Danio > Danio albolineatus. The sequence goes on along the minus strand of CAIGQQ010012042.1, from coordinate 2,320,922 downwards.
TCCTTGCAGGTGTGTTGAGGCAAGCTGGAGCTAAAATCTGCAGGACACCGGCCCTCCAGGACTGAGTCTGGACATGCCTGCTCTAAAGGAATGTAGACTTCCAAGGTGAGTCTTTCGAAGTCCACACAGGCGGAACCGAGCGTTTTGAAATGAGACGATCTTGCCTACAGAGGACAGATCTCGTCACCTAACAACCGCAACAGCTGCCCTTAATAAGCAGGAATAACATTTGTAATGTCTATTAAAAGTTATATTATGCGATCCGAAGGCAAAACATGTTTACAAAAACTGAGATATAGTTCTTTAGGTCCATACATGTACACATAATAACTTTCTGTAAAATCATGAATGTAAAATCACTTTCTGTTCAAATGAATAACCTAATTCATACATTTAATCCAGAGGTTTCTTTTAAAAGCGTCCTGCCGTTATCAGTGTGCAGTAATTCTTGGGACGTTCGAGGTCGTGAAGGATCCACCGGTTGTGTCCTTCATTACCTGGGGAGCGAAGGACGCACTTGCAGGAGCCTTTTATTCTTTATTTTTGAAGCCTCTGAAAAGAGACATCCGTCAGTGTCTTGTCATAGCTGGGGGCGGAGTCAACACTCATTCCACTTCCATTGGAAATGAACAGCAGTAACCTGGAGGTGTTGCAAAGATTGTAGTTTTTATAATCAGAAATGACACCCCTACCAGATTAAGCATCTCATTCTTTAAATCTTGCTTAATCCAAGACATTTCTCTTTTAAATATTAATGATACCAGTACCAAATACTCCTTATAGTGGTGAATGAGTTATAATCTGACAGATGCATGTATTCAGCAGTATTCAGTTCCACCAAACACACTAAATGTGGGACGATTATTAGGTATGTGTTGGACATTATCAACTCTAAAACAGCCTGAAACTGTGTCTAACGTAAAAAAAAAACATGTATTCTGCCCATCAGATCGTATAAATGTTCTGTGTGTCCATCCAGAAAACACTATTGCAGCACATTGCTATATGACGTCTTTATTTTACATCTAATTTAAATTCCGGGAATCACCTGCTCTACATTTTAGACCTCCGTCTGTCAGACAGCAGAAACAAACCACACATAGCAGAATGAAGAGCTCACGAAAGAGACTAGAGCGCATGTACGTTTACCAGGGCTCGAAATTAACATTTTTGCTTGGTAGCACTGGTGCTCCTAACTTTAAACATGTAGGCGCACCAGACTAACTTTAGTCGCACCAACAATTATGAGCACCGTTGCTAAGTTTTATATAAACAGATTTATTGCATTTGAAATCAACACTAATCAAAACTAACAAGCAAAAAAATATATATATATGCTCGCGTGAGGAAAACATGTCTCAACGAAATCCCGTTATCACAAGAAAATACATTTTATAACATAATTGAGTGCGCAAAAGATACACGGTCGGACCGCTTAGCGGCCCTGCACTCACTACTGTACATGAATGAATCTGTTAGCGTGCTGTGTTCTCACGGGTGATGTCTGATATCACACAGCTGCTTTTGATATATACCTTATTATTTGTATACGTCATTTTAATAGCAAAACCGGTCTTTTCATGAGCTGCAATATTAGTTTCATCTCAGTCCATGCGAGCCCTTTAGTGATAGTGTACGTGGTGTTAACTTTCACTTCTAGCTGCACGGCTGACAGCATCTAGCGATGAAATGAAGGATTAAACAGAACATCTCCTGCTTAAAGAGCCCATATGGTGGGTTGAGAACGGTTAAATTTCACTTTTTGAAGTCCCGAACAACAGGATGATATGTACGCAAGGTTAAAAAACACTTTCAGTGTCTTATAATATCTATTTATTTTTTCCTCATTTTCCCACCGACTCCCATATGAATCGTCTGAGCGAGTCTTTTTCCCCAAGCACCTCCTTTACGTGACGCTACCACGTCACGTCACGCTACCACGTCACGTCCTTTACGTGTCAGCAGCCCAATGCCAGAACATATTGAAAAACATCACTGCAGTTGTACAACAGCGTATTGCTAAATTCTTCATCATAGCAACAAACATTCAGTAATAATGAACACTTCATGGACTATTGTAAGCCAACAAATAGTTACATTCGGCAGTAAGCTAAATGGCTACCGCTACATGCTGCACGGAGCAAACACAATACAGACAACTACATCCATATTTACCTTGTTACAGTCAACAAGAAGATAGTTATTTTAATCATACTTACAGGTTGTGATTCGGTGGAAGAACATTCTGGTCCAAATAAACTGGGTGTTGATCCATCCTTTAACAACAACCGTGCAACAAATCCCGCATTGTAAGTGTGTAGATTGATGTAGCTCTCTTCAGAGAAATGACACGAACAAAGCACCATGTTGGGGCTATAATTCTCAGGTATTTTACCAAAAATAAACCTCAACCACTCCAGGTAGGGAAAAGAGGTTTCCAGGTAGGGAAGAGAACACAGCTTTTCCCTCGCACTTCAGAGCACAGCGTCTACGGGGCACGATTTAACCGGAATGCGATGCTTGTCGTCTTCCACTTTTTCTTCCTGTCTGTGGGCGGGGCCGGGGAGTTCAATTTTCCCGGGGTCTGCGCGTGCAACTAGTGGGCGGGGCTTATGTTTCGCGTTGACGTCAAGCCGAAACGGCTAAAGACTCGTTCTAATAACGATTCATTTAAACAACAATGAGTCGACTCTTTTATATATGAATCAAGAGTTTTAAACACTGTGCACTGTAATGCCTCAGCTGGACATTACACTTCTTTTAGACCTGTGTTACACACTGCATGGAAGGTCATTTTCAAAAATCCATAATAGGGGCTCTTTAAAATGTGTAGATGTGGCAGATGGTTACCTGAAAACTCCGTCCCACAGACTTTACAGTGAGCGCTTTAGTTATTTTCATAGTGGACTTGAAGCCAGTGGAGTCTGTTATCCACTCTTGCACAGATGTAGATTGTGGATTAACATTCAGCACATTATCAGTGATTAGATGTGCCGTTATTTGTTGCTTTAGGTGTTTTCTAAAACTAAATCTGATGGTGTTGTTGTCGTTCTCATCTTCAGCGCTTTACATGTTCGCGGTTGCAGCTCTCCTGTCATCTGAAGGCAGAAGGCGTTGACTGAGTGATTGACAGCTGATTTTAACCAATCCATTCGCGATTAGTTCTAGCGCAGTGGGCCAATAGAAAGAGCACGCAGGCGGGGCAAGCACTGCAGGCTTTGTTTAAGGCAGCAAGTTGACCTGACAACAGTTTGAAACAGTTCCTGAGCGCTGCCTTTCAAGTGCACAGATGCGTTCTGCGTGAACGTGTCCTAAATCTGCGCATGCGCTGAACATTGTGCAGTGAGAACCGCTCCCACGCAACAGTTTTATGCACTCGCACAAATGCAAATATATTTTGTGGTCGCATAGATTCAATTTCAGGCGCATATGTGACCAAAACGGACGCAATTTTGAGCCCCGTTTACTAAATACACCATTTAAACCATAAGGCTGATGTAACGTGCGGGAGAATATACTGTGCTTTACAATGCAAAGCGGAGAGCGTGTGGTCAGCTGAACGGCTTCAGTATGTGTGTTTGGCAGTAAATAAAACTTAAGATCGGGGGTTTAAAACTCATCAATTCAATTCAATTCAGCTTTATTTGTATAGCGCTTTTACAATGTAGATTGTGTCAAAGCAGCTTCACATAGAAGGTTATAGTAAATTGAAAATGTCAGTTTAGTTATTAATGTTTGAGTTCAGTTCAGTTCAGTGTTGTTTAATATTCACTACTTAGAGTCCAAACACTGAAGAGTAATCCATCGGTGCGCAGCTCTAGCTGCAGTCTAGTCGCTGGAGGCTGGAGAACTCGAGGCTCATCTGTCCTTGGAGGGTCACAGGAATCCGTCTCTTGCTTGCTACTCCGCCAAGCAGCTGCTCAGGATACAGCGAGGTCCAGGATTATGGAGCCTTGGAATCGTCTCTTCACGGGTCTTGGATTGCATCAGTGGCGCTGCAAAGTCTCTGGGGGCCTCGGGATGAGTATCCCCAGTTGGAGATAGAGAATAAGAGAATAATTAGCGTAGCTGCTGTTCATAGTGTATATAAAGGAGATGCGTGGAGTACATTCATGCATCATACAGCTAAGTGACGTATTGAGTGTGTGCTTTACTAAAAAGATAGGTCTTTAATCTAGTGTTGAACTGTGAGAGTGAGTCTGAGCCTCGGACATTATCAGGAAGGCTATTCCAGAGTTTAGGAGCCATAAATGAGAAGGCTCGACCCCCTTTACTTGACTTTGCTATTCTGGGTACTACCAGAAGCCCTGAGTTTTGAGATCTTAAAGAGCGGGTTGGATTGTAGCGAGACAGAAGGTTGGTTAGATAAACAGGAGCTAGATTATTTAATGCTTTATATGTAAGAAGTAATATTTTAAACTCAATACGAAACTTAACAGGCAGCCAGTGTAACGAGGATAAAATTGGGGTGATATGATCATATCTTCTAGACCTGGTAAGAACTCTGGCGGCTGCATTTTGTACTAGCTGAAGTTTGTTAATAGAGGAGGCTGGGCAACCAGCGAGCAGAGCATTACAGTAATCCAGCCTAGAGCTCATAAAAGCGTGAACTAGCGTTTCTGCATCTGAGATGGATAGCATACTTCGTAGCTTAGCAATATTTCTCAGATGAAAGAATGCAGTTTTTGTGATATGGGAGATATGGCTTTCAAAAGTTAAATTGCTGTCTAATATGACACCCAGATCTTTAACAGTAGAGCTAATGCTAACTCTGCATCCCTCTAGTTGCAGGTCGAGTTGTGAGATCTGCTGTGTAGAGGATTTAGGTCCTATAAGTAATAGTTCAGTTTTGTCTGAGTTTAAGAGAAGGAAGTTGTTGGTCATCCAGTTTTTAACATCTTTAATACACTCAGTTAGTTTTGATAGTTTAGACGTCTCGTCAGGTTTAGTAGAAATATATAATTGAGTATCATCTGCATAGCAGTGAAAGCTGATACCGTGTCTTCTAATAATGTCTCCCAGGGGCAGCATGGATATTGTAAACAGCAAAGGGCCTAAAACTGATCCTTGAGGCGGATCAGTTTATCACAGGTGAAAAACTTCACACAGCAACTTTCAAATATCAAATCATTCATTCATTCATTTATTTCTCTTGTCGGCTTTGTCCCGTTTATTAATCCGGGGACGCCACAGCAGAATGATCCACCAACTTATCCAGCATATGTTTTACACAGCAGATGCTCTTCCAGCTGCAACCCAATACTGGGAAAAATATCAAATCAAAAATAAAGCATATTTCATTCAAAAAGGGCAGATACAGAGCCAGACAAGGTCTTTTACATGCACTCCAATGGGTTGTTTTACCCCTATGGCACACGATACTGACATTTCCGGCTTAAGAATAAATAAATGAAACATTCCTTAGCACTGCGTCTTTCATTTTGACACGTAAAACCCCCTGAACATTACTATAGGTTGTTGTTTTACTGGGATTACCGCTCAAGTCTTCCATTAATGAATATATGTCTGAGTGACCCTTGTCTTCAGTGTTTTCTTCTGTGTGTGTGTGATGGATAGCGATCTATAGGAGCCGTTTCACATTTAAAGTGTGATGTTACACACATACCCATAATTCCCCACGCCCGCACTCTTTGTACGCCTGTGTGTGTTTTATTTACGCGCGCATCAATCCAGCGGTCTGACGCGTGCAGGAGCTCCTCATGAATATCTGCTGTGTTCAGGCGACTGATGTAAGAGTGATTCAGGGCCTGCGTTCTGCTGTTTAAAGCTGCTGTGTTTGGTGATTTGTGAAGCAGATGTGTGTGTGTGTGTTTGTGTGTGTGTGTGTGTATGTGTGTGTGGTGTTTTCTGTCCATCCTGTGTCTCTGGTGTGCGTGTGTGTGTGTTTCTGTGCAGTGTGTCCTTGGGCTCTGTTTCTGCAGCGTTTGCTGATGTAAGTCCGTATGGAGTCGGTCTCTGTGTGAGGATCCTGGGAGAGCTTTCATCATCCTCCCCGGTGTGTGTGTGTGTGTGTTTATAGAGTCTCTCTCTCACACACACACACAGGCGCAGTGATTGAACGCTTTGATCGGACGTGTGTCTGCCTCTGTTAGTGTCCGCTGCGCTGGGAATACACACTGAGGTGTACAGGTGATTCACTGAAAGCATCACACTGAGGTGAACAGGTGATTCA
>CAIGQQ010012042.1:2212304-2234682 GCA_903798035.1 Danio albolineatus | reverse complement strand
CAGTCTGAGCGTTACACCCAAACACACAACAATCTGAGAGATACACCTAAACAAACAACAGTCTGAGAGTTACACCCAAACACACAACAGTCTGAGAGATACACCCAAACACACAACAGTCTGAGCATTACACACAAACACACAACAGTCTGAGCGACACACCCAAACACACACAACAGCGTTACACCCAGGACGTCTCGATGATTGTTCTCAGTTGTAGCGTTCAGATCGGTGTGTACAGCCTGCATGAGCAGAATGTGAAGTGTGTGTGTGTGTGTTGACTGTGAGTTTAGCAGAGATATAACTCATCTTTAATGAGACAGAAGCCCCAGCGCCGCTGCACACTGACTCACAACAGCACTGTTTGATTTATAGCTGTAAATATACGTTGCTTTCATTTCCCTCGCTCAAACAATAAAGCAGATCTGTGCCTCATCTATAATCAAGATCCTTCATTTATTAGTCGCAGAAGCAAGTCCAATAAAACAAACATGAATATTTCAGAGCGCTGCACATTAACAGTGTGTTCGGCTTGATGTGCAGCGAGTGCCTTTACGGAGGTTAATCTGTGCTGTCGTCAGATATTAAGCGCTCGGCTCGATCTCAGCGCTGGTCGCTTCAGTGTTCAGCTTCAGAATCACATCGTCTAAGACAGAGAGACAGCTCAGATCTCTGCTCCCCAAACATCAAGGCTATTTTAGGGAACGACGACTAAAACTACTGGTCAGGAACATTCCTGAAATCAACTTTAGAAAATTCACAGTAAATAGAAAAATTAAAACTAATAAAACAACCTATTATTATTACTATTATTATTATTATTATTATTAATTATTTATTATTTATTGTTGTTGTTTGTTATTATTAATATTATTAATTATTGTTGTCATTAATAATAATTAGTATGTATTATTATTAATTATTATTGTTATTATTTATTTTTATTTATTTTTATTATTATTTATTTATTTATTTATTTATTTATTTATTATTATTATCATTTTATATTATTGTCGATAATTGTTGTTATTATTTATTATTGTTATTATTTAATATTATGAATTATTGTTATTATTATTTATTATTAGTAGTAGTAGTATTATTTATTATTCATTATTATTATTAGTAGTAGTAGTGATTATTATAAGTTATTATTAATAATAAATATTATTATTATTATTATTATTGTTATTCATTCATTCATTTTCTTTTTCGGCTTAGTCCCTTTATTAATCCGGGGTCGCCACAGCGGAATGAACCGCCAACTTATCCAGCATTTGTTTTACGCAGCGGATGCCCTTCCAGCCACAACCCATCTCTGGGAAACACATTCATACATTCTCATTCACACACATACACTATGGACAATTTAGCTTACCCAATTCACCTGTACCACATGTCTTTGGACTGTGGGGGAAACCGGAGCACCCGGAGGAAACCCACGCAACCACGGGGAGAACATGCAAACTCCACACAGAAATGCCAACTGGCCCAACCGGGACCTGGCCCAACCGGGGATCGAACCAGCGACCTTCTTGCTGTGAGGCGAACGTGCTACTCACGTGCCACCGTGGCGCCCTATTATTGTTATTATTAATTATTATTATTTATTATTATTATCATTGTTATTTATTATTTGTATTAATATTATTTATTATTATTAGTAGTAGTAGTAGCATTGCTTATTATAAATTATTATTAATAATAATAATAATTATTATTATTGTTATTATTATTTATTATTATTTATTATTATTGTTATTTATTATTGTTGTTATTTATTATTATTATTAATAATTATTATTATTATAATTGTTATTATTATTAATTATTATTAATCAATATTATTGTTATTTATTATTATTATTTATTATTATTATTATTATTATTATTATTATTAAGAGTTTTGCACGAGTGAACGTGAGCTCTGCAAACACTAACATTTGCTCTTGTCTACATTTAATTACTAAAACATTTGAGATTGTTGAAATACAAATAATTTTGTAAAAGACAAATTAGGCAATTACTAAAACTAAATATATAAAAACTGAAGAGAAACTAAATAAAACTAAACTGTTAATGAAATGAACTAAAAATAAACTGAAATGCACAGCAAATTTAAAAATAGTATTGAAATAAAAACTCATGTAAAAGGGTGTTTAAACGTTTTATTATTATTATTATTATTAATTATCATTATTATTTATTATTATTAGTTGTAGTATTAGTAGTAATTATTATTTTTGTTATTATTATTAATTATAATTATTATTGTTATTATTATTAATTATTATTATTATTGTTATTATTATTATTAATTATTATTATTATTTTTAACTATTATTATTAATTATTATTATTATTATTGTTATTATTATTATAGAAAATTATTAAGAGAAACTAAATAAAACTAAACTGTTAATGAAATGAGCTAAAAATGAACTGAAATGTACAGCAAATTTAAAAGTATTGAAATAAAAACTCATTTTAAAAGAGCAAACTACAGTATAATGCCGAATATCAGCGTAGTGACGGCTGCTCTTGAAACACTGCTTCATGAAGCTGCGAGTCCTTTACCAATCTTCTGTTTCTAATCAGGAGTTTTGGGGCACGTATCAAATTATCGACACTCAAACAATGACGTCTGCTGTTTGCTCACAGTACTTATTTACAACAGCACACAATTCTTGAGGTGTTTTGGGGAAATTTATTGTTTCATGTTCAATCCAATAAGTTAACTTAATTCCTTAATGTTGTTCCAACACTAATCGATCGTGTGGAAGCCAGCATTTTTTCAGTGAAGCTCATGTGGTTTCAGTAAATGAGGCTTTGTTACCTCTGAGGGACGATCTGTGTAATACCATAAAATACACATTAGTCATGCAGCGTCATTCAGATCGCCCCCTAGTGGAGAATCACTGAACAGGCTTCACTTTTACCTGATCTCTGATCACTTGTACGAGTTTGTAGACAGATATTTACAAAATAAAAAGGAATAATAGTTATTAATGGTCTCTGATGGTCAAAAACATTCTCGTTGACTGAAATAAAATTATAAATTCACAAAAATGATGAATTAAAATTCATCTAGACTAACACAGCACTGAAAAACTAACTGATATAAAATAAAAGTGAGCAAATATTCATTCATTTTCATTTCAGCTTAGTCCCTTATTAATCAGGGGTCGCCATAGCGGAATGAACCGCCATCTTATCCAGCATATGTTTTACACAGCAAATGCCTTTCCAGCTGCAACCCATCACTGGGAAACACCCATACACACTCATTCACACACACATACACTCATACACTAGGGCCAGTTTAGTTGATCAGTTCCCCTGTAGCGCATGTGTTTGGACTGCGGGGGAAACCAGAGACCCGGAGGAAACCCACACCAACACTGTGAGGCGATCGTGCTACTCACTGCGCCACCGTGACGCCCTGCAAACATTTATATTAGACAGATTACTATTAAATTTGACAATGACTCAAATACTAAAGCTAAATATATAACAGCTAAAATAAACAAAATAAAACTAAAGCAGACTAAAACATTAAAGGTATGAACTAAAGCTGTTTGTAGTTAGTTTTGTAATAGTATTGAAATAAAAGCTGATTCAGAAATGTGAAACTATAATAACTTTGCCAAATATAAGCGTAGTGACGTCTGCTCTTGAAACACTGCTTCATGAAGCTGCGAAGCCTTTACCAATATTTCCTTTCGAATCAGGGGTTTCAGAGCGTGAATCAAATGATCAAGGTCACGTGATTTCAGTACATGAGGCTTTGTTACGTTATTACAGTTTTAAAACATATGGAAAACGTAATGTTTCTCCACTGAGGTTCAGGAAATAGAAGGAAAGTAAATCAGACAGTGAAGTTACTGATGACAGTGCTGCTTCAGGAACAGCTGATCAGACATATACGAGACATTAGAGCACATAACAGAGCGTTACTATAAGATTTCCTCATCATTTACTCTCATCCTCTTCCTCATCTGATGGTCATTTCTTTCTGTCTTCAGAGCAAAATAATTGAATGTTTATGAGGAGAACATGCAGGGTTTTCTCCATATAGTGAACTTCTGAAAGTGTTTAGACTTCACAAAATACAAGAGTAAGATAGAAATGAGATAAAATGAGGGATTTTATGAGATAAAATTCCCCAAATCTTTGCTTTTACTGTAATTCATGTTAAAACCTACCATGCCATAGGTCTTATATCAAAATAAAAACCTACTATAACCTACTTATGAGATGAAACATCAGAATTGTGCCATAAAATGTCAATTATGAGATACAAGTCATGACTAAAAGGGGAAAAAATGGTGTAATATGTGCAATAATAATCAGCTTTAACTTAATACAGCCTTACTACAAAACTTATTATAACCTACTGCGCCTTGTGTCTTATATTAATAGCAAAACTCATGACATGCTACTTATAATTATGAGATAAAATGTCTAAACGGTGGCATAAACAGGTTATTATGAGATACACATCCCACTAAACACTTTTTAACCTAAATTCTTACTTTGAATGTAACTCATATTATAACCTACGATGCAGTATATATGTATATTAGATTCAATTTGACAATTATGAGACAGAAATTCATAATTAGGAGAACATTTGTGTTAAACTTTGAGTTCAGAACTGATTAAAATATTCTAAACTCTGAGATGCCTGCTGTGATATTTAAGTCCAAATAATGAGAGGAGATGAATGAATATGCGTGTTAATTATGTCTGTTTTCAGGATATTTCTCTATATAGTTTTTCACAGTGGTTTGAACTTATAAACGACAGTGTCAGTGCAGCTTTAAAGACAGTGAATGATCAGGAGTAAGTGTCTTATCTATTTCTCGGAGATGGGTTGCAGCTGGAAGGGCATCCGCTGCGTAAAACAAATGCTAGATAAGTTGGCGGTTCATTCCGCTGTGGTGACCCCAGATTAATAAAGGGACTAAGCCAACAAGAAAATGAATGAATGAATGAAGTGTCTTATCTAGAGAAATGATCAGTAGTTTACTGAAGAAAATAAAAACACACAGTTATATTCTTTTAACCACAAACGCTTTCATTCCAGAGCAAGTACCAGATACAAAGTACATAGATTTATTTATTTCTTTTAGAAAGTGACTGATTGTTAGACTCTAGATTGTTAGATTGTTAGAGCCTTTGATGCTGCTGAAGAAATGGAGGAAATCCTGCATGTTTCCTCAATAACCTTGATTGGTTTCCCACTGAAGACTGACAGAAATGAAGATCACGGATGATCTGCGGGAGACTAAACTATCAGGAGAAGCTCATTCTAGCAGTCAGCTAATGCTGTAAAGGAAAATATTCCGCTTTTACTGCTCCTCTACAGTTAAACACACTGTAAAATCTTCATAAATGAGCCGTTTTCTTTATTTTGAGATTCATGTTTTTATTATTTCCTTATTTTTTCTGTTTAAATCTGCTGTTGAATGGCATTATGGGATCTTGGTCTTTCTTCTAACATCTTTTAACCTTGAAAAGTTGTAAAAAAGGGACTTTTCTGAACATTTTTAATAGTGTAAAGTGCTGTATTGTTTGGGTTGGTGAGGTATATTACACAAAAAAATTGTTCATTAACTGATCAGTTTTATAGTATAGTTGAGTTTTACCAGTGTTGAATCCATTCAGTCCATCTCCAAGTCTGGCTGGAGCACTTTTAGCTTAGCTTAGCATAATGCATTGAATTGGATTAGACCGTTAGCATCTAACTCAAACTTTAAATAACAAAACGTGTAGATAAATGTCCTGTTTAAAACATGGCCCTTTTGAGGTCGCATCGTGTACCGACGAAAAATGAAAAGTTGCTATTCTGTTATAGCTTAAAACTACTTTCGTTCTGACATAATAATCAAGGGATTTTGTTGCCGTACCGTAGCTATAGCAGCTCATGATATCACGCAGTCCCCAGCAGGTTCACTGGAGAACAGCGCTCCATAATACATGATAAATTCTCAAAGTAAAGTTTATTTAGAAACTAATTTCCAGAGGATCACGTGCTTATGACTCACCACAGCCGGTCCCGCATGAGCTAATCATGATCCTCCAGTCATATCATTCCTAAGGGACTATAGAGCAGTGGTTCTCAAACTGTGGTACATGTACCACCAGTGGTACACAAGCTTCCTTCTAGTGATACGTGGAGGAATCTCTGAATAATTAAAGTAAAAAAAAATGAACACACTTTTAACCCTTTGACGCGTATGATAACACCGATGATAAACGATAAACTGATTTTAATAGGCTAAACCTTTTATTTAAGTGGCTGACAATAATAAATATTCCTAATTAGCAGAATTAATCTGCCTTGTTTTTGAACTGTGCAGTGCTGTAGCTGCTTCATTAGGCCCACTATACTTCAATACCGGCTATTATGGTGCTACTTGGAGAGACAATTTTTTTTATGAGGTGGTACTTGGAGAAAAAAAGCTTGAGAACCACTGATATAGACCATTTTGAGGGATGTAAACAAAAACAGTGGTCCCAACGTATTTCCTGTTTTACATTTAATTTCTACAGCTTCAGAGAGTTCAAAAAGAGCCCCATGTTGATGAATAATGCTATGACAGCTGTTTTAAGATGAAGTTATGATTGAACTGCCTCGTTACAGATATTGAAAATATTCAATGACCACATTGAAATGGTCTATATATAATCACAGTCTTCAGTCCACATTCATCTTCATCTGGAAGAAACCCCCTTTCCTCCCCTTCTCCTCTTTTTTCCTCATAGATTGAGCGGCACGGCGGCCCAGTGGCTAGCACTGCTGCCCCACAGCAAGAACACCGGTCCTCGCCAGGCCGGTTGGTGTTTCTGTGTGTAGTTTGCATGTTCTCCTTGTGTCTGCATAGGTTTCCCCAGTTTCCTCCCACTGTCCAAAGATATGCATCATATGTAACAGACTAAGCCAAAGGGCGCTTTGTCTAGCTCCTTCTCATAGTAGTTCACCTCAGCCACTTCAGCCAATGAGTTTTTGAGATGTTCCTGAGCTCAATCTCCGCTCTTGCTCGAGCTCAGGGCTCAGCATGCCGAACAAGCTCATGATAAATTATCAGCTACGTTCAAACTCTTAAAAATATATATCCCAATGACGCAATGGGTAGCGCTGTCACCTCACAGCAAGAAGGTCGCTGGTTTGAGCCTCGGCAATTGATGAACTAAACTGGCCGTAGTGTATGAGTGTTTGTGTGTGAGTGTTTCCTAGTACTGGGTTGCAGCTGGAAGGGCGTCTGCTGTGTAAAACATATGCTGGATAAGTTGGCGGTTCATTCCGCTGTGGTAACCCCTGATTAATAAAGGGACTAAGCTGAAAAAATAATGAATGAATAAATGAGTATCAAAACTAGGGCGACACGGTGGCGCAGTAGGTAGTGCTGTCGCCTCACAGCAAGAAGGTCGCTGGTTCGAGTCTCTGCTGGGTCAGTTGGCATTTCTGTGTGGAGTTTGCATGTTCTCCCCGTGTTGGCGTGGGTTTCCTCTACCACAGTCCAAACACATGCACTATTGGGGAATTGGGTAGGCTAAATTGTCTGTAGTGTATGTGTGTGAATGAGAAAATGTGGATGTTTTCCAATGATGGGTTGACGCTGGAAGGGCATCCACTGCTTATAAACAATATGCTAGATAAGTTGGCGGTTCATTCCGCTGTGGCAACCCCGTATTAATAAAGGGACTAAGCCGAAAAGAAAATGAATGAATGAGTATTAAAACTTTTTTTAGGGAGAGATGCGGTCTAATCCGATTCAATGATTTATGCTAAGCTAAGCTAAAGTTTCTCCCAAAGTCCTGGAGATTGGCTGAATGTCTTAAGAAGAAACTGTATTAACTCCGTGTATTTAAATTCAGTTCAATGTTTTATTTCTAGCGCTTTTTGAAATGTAGACATGTACAATATTACTGTAATTACATCTACATTTTCACAATGTACATGGCAGATTGACATGGCTAGAGTTCATTCAATAACGCTGTTCTGTCACATGATGCAGAGTTTGACCAATCACAGACTGTCATGGTGAAACAGATCATCACACACACACACACACACACACACACACCTGATGCTTCTACACACACTCTTTGATGTATGTGTTTGTCTGTGGATCGACAGTTTGAGAAAGTTTCCCTGGCGTGCGTTTGGGTTTTTCCTCTCGTAAGCAGTAAACTCCTCTGTCTTTAAGAACAGAACTCTCCGTATGAAGCTGCGTATCGTAAGATGTTCCAGCAGATTTAATAAAAGCCAGAATGATTAAAGTGCCGGTGGCGTATTAACACGTGTGCTCAACCAGAATTATCGACTGCATTGACGGATCGTTCCTCTAAACAGCCAGTCGCCTCCAGCGGGATTCCTAGCACAGAGATGTAGCGGCGGACGGACATTAATTAGCCTCTGATGGTGTGTGTGAAGCGTTTCTCAGACTGTCGAGCCACACACACGGCTTTATGAGCTCTGTCTTTAACTACTGTTTCCCCTTCAGCTGTAACTGTGTGTTCTGAATGCTAACTTCACCTTTTCTCCTGCTGGATTCACACTTTCTTCATGACTTTCTTCATTAATATGCAAACGTTGTTGAAGGTTGTGCTGCTAAAGGGGATGTTGATGCGTAAGATAACAGATCAATCCTGCCCCAGATTCATGTCTGATTCACCTCATTGTATGAATAATAATGATGTGCTATGTGTGTTTAAAGACATACTCCACACTAAAATGACTATTCTGTTGTTAAGTACTCTCCTTTGATACAAAATACGCAACAGCTGCACAGCTTTTTTTGAGTTGACTCAACTTAAATCAAGTTGAGTCAACTCATAAAAAGCAGTGCAGAAAGTTGTCATACAGTTTTAAGCTTTTTATTTCTGACAGTGTGTCGGTCCAAACATGTGCAACCTTTCGCTCATCTTCAAAACACAGATGAGGATATTTTAGATGAAATGCTGGAGCTCTCTGACCCTCCATAGACAGCTAGGGTCCTGAAATATTCAATGTCCACAAACACATCCTTAAAACAGTCCATGTGTCTTCAGTTTTTTTACAAAAAAAAATGAAAAAAATAAACAAATGAATGACTTTACTCAACGATTTCTTCACTCTGTGTTAGATAGCTTATGTATAAACCGGATACTCCCTAGTTTTAAGACGCCTCTGTACATAAAACATGTGATGCTCGATTCACACCAAACAGAATTAAGCATTCGTGCAAATAAATTACATACAGAGTCAGTGCAAACATGCAAATACAGGCGAATGTGGTGACAATGACGTGGAATACACAAAGCTTTTGACTCAAACATGCCAAATTCACCTCAATCATGTCTACATTGCTAATTGAACTCAAGTGAAAAATCAGTGTTAGTAAACATGTCTGGTTTCCACAGAGGATGACATCCCTAATTCACCTATATCTGATTATACAGTCACCAATATTCAGTGGGTACGGAAAGTATTCAGACCCCCTTAAATGTTTCACTTTTTGTTATATTGCAGCCGTTTGCTAAAATCATTAAAATTCATGTTTTTCCTCATTAATGTCCACACAGCAGCCCATACTGACAGAAAACACTGAACTGTGGACATGTATTGAAAAAGAGGAACTGAAATATCATGTTCTTCAGTATCCAGACTCTTTGCTCAGTGTTTAGCAGAAGCACTCTTTTGATCTGATACAGCCGTGAGTCTTTTCAGGAAAGATGCATCAAGTTCTTCACACCTGGATCTGGGGATCCTCTGCCATTCCTCCTCTCAGATCCTCTCCAGTTCTGTCGGGTTGGATGGTAAACGTTGATGGACAGCCATTTTCAGGTGTCTCCAGAGATGCTCAATTGGGTTTAGGCCAGGGTTCTGGCTGGGCCATTCAAGAACAGTCACAGAGTTGTTGTGAAGCCACTCTTTTGTTATATTAGCTGTGTGCTGAGGGTCATTGTTAGGGCCAGACAGAATTTTGCTATTTCTGCGGAGTATTTTGTTAAAAATCTGCGGATTTATGCGGAATAATTTTGGGAGTATCATAACTAAAACCTTAATATATGAATCAAAAAGTAATACCCTTTTAACTTTTATTTAATGTTTACAATGCGAATCTAATTAGATCCACTTTATTTGGTAAACAAAGCAAGTCTCTCATATAAAATCTCTCCTAAAAGACAGAAAATTGTACTTTACAAACTGTATTGTAAATACATGACATGAATATTTTCATATTAGTCAATATTATTACTGAAATTAATTTGAAAACTGATTCAATATACATTTACACACATTTACACCAGTAAATAAACAGAATCAATGATGGGCTAAAAATCTGCGGAAATCTGCGAAATTCTGCGCGTGCAGATTCCGTGTGGCCCTAGTCATTGTCTTGTTGGAAGGTAAACCTTCAGCCCAGTCTGAGGTCCTGAGCACTCTGGAGAATGTTTTTGTCCAGGATATCCCTGTACTTGGCCACATTCATCTTTCCCTCGATTGCAATCAGTCGTCCTGTCCCTGCAGCTGAGAAACACCCCCACAACATGATGCTGCCACCACCATGCTTCACTGTACTGGACAGGTGGTGAGCCGTGCCTGCTTTTCTCTACATATACCCTTAGAATTAGGGCCAAAAAGGTCTATGTTGGTCTCATCAGACCAGAGAATTTTATTTCTCTCCATCTTGGAGTCCTTCAGGTATTTTTTTTTTTTTTTTAAGCAAACTTCATGCAGGCTTTCACATGTCGGCCACTCTGCCATGAAGCCCTGACTGCTGGAGGGCTGCAGTGATGGTTGATTTCTACAACTTTCTACCATCTCCCGACTGCATCTCTGGAGCTCAGCCACAGTGATCTTTGGGTTCTTCTTTAGCTCTCTCACCAAGGTTATTTTCCCTCAGATAGCTCAGTTTGGCTGGAAAGCCAGCTCTAGGAAGAGTTCTGGTCATCCCAAACGTCTTCCATTTATGGAGGCCACTGGGCTCTTAGGAACCTTCAGTGCGGCAGAAATGATTTTGCAAGATTGTCCTGTGCCTTGCCACACTTCTGTCTCTGAGCTCTTCAGGCGGTTCCTTTGACCTCATGACTCTCATCTGCTCTGAGATGCACTGTGAGCTGTGAGGTCTTACACAGACATGTGTGTGGCTTTCCTAATCAAGTCCAATCAGTATAATCAAACACAGCTGGACTCAAATGAAGGTGTCGAACCATCTCAAGGATGATCAGAAGAAATTCCTGAGTTCACTATATGAGTGTCACAGTAAAGGCTCTGAAACACTGCAGAAATGTCTACAGTCCTGTGTTTGTCTGTCAGTATGAGCTGCTGTGTGGACATTAATGAGGAAAACAATCAACTTTAATGATTTTAGCAACCCTAGTAGCAAAGAATTCTGGCCCAGATTTGGCATGAATCTGGCAGAGCAGGCATTCATCCGGCACTGGCATACGGCATGTGGGCCAAACATGGCCCTGGTTTGGCAGAGGTGGCACCGTCTTTAAGGCGGCACACAATACTTGGGCCAGATGTAAAATGTAGTATTCGGGCCAAATGTTATTAACTGATATGTGGGCCATGTAAGTTTGGCCAGTTTGACCCACATTTAAAATACATTTTTTTTATTTTCAAGAAAAGAAAAAATACATTTTACCAATCAGGTCACTTTGAGAAAAAGCACGGCCATAGCACGCCTAAAGCGCAATGATTCATGGGTTTATCAATTTCCTTGTTGTAGTAACACACCAATATATCTGGCCCAGTTCAGGCCCAATTATAGGTGATTAACTTGGCTGAGTCTTGGCCCAGATGTGCTCCATGTTTGGCCCTTGTCTGGAAGCTAGACTTGGTCCAGTCATGTACCGTAATTCACTGCAGCATGTGGGCCAAGCAAAAGCTGATTGTGTGGGCCAGAGCTGGGCCAGATATATTTTGCTATGTGGGAAGCTACTGCAATAGAACAAAGAGTGAATCTGGGTCTGAATACTTTCCGTACCCGAGTCTTCAGTGTAGTTTGTAAAGTAATATTGTCTGTCCTTCAGTAGATATATCATATAGGAGATTTGCCTTGTTTACCAAACAAGAGGATCTATTCAGATTTGCATTGGAAACCTTAAATAAAAGTTCAGAAGCTCATTATTTTTTTTATTTCATGTTTTAGTTACTAATAGCAAAAGCTGCCTGTAGATTCAGTCTGGGTCTACTTCAGTTCAGTTCCTCTTTATTTCTCTAGCGCGTCTTCAGTGTAGACTGTGTCGCAGCTCAACACTGGAGCTCTAGTGAACTGAAGCTGTGTCAGTCCAGTGTTCAGAGCTGAAGATCAGTTCAGTTCAGTTCAGTGTGGTTTAATCTGCACTGCTGAGAGTGCAAACACTGAAGAGCGGATCCATTTATGCGCACACTTACGACACATGACTGTTTAGACGATGCTCTTGGGAGCTTTATGGGATCCGGAGAGCCAGAGAGCTGCAGTGTTCCATGTGTTCTGAAGATGAACGAAAGGTCTAACAGGTTTGGATCGACATGAGGATGTGTGATTAATAACAGAATGCTCATTATTGTGTAGGCTGTCCCTCCCGCCTGCACTAAACCATAGTTCTGCTCCATCTGAGGTGTTCACGCTAAACCTGAGCAACCTAATGTCAGCTATATCCTAATGAAACTGTTCAGCTTGTAGACTTTCATTGACACTCCACAGTTATGGAGAAAACTGCCTTTTGTTATTCATGATAAGAGATTTCCCAGACACAGGCTTATGGGTAATTATCTTGAAAGATTTGCTCAGTGTTTTGGGAGGGGGGCTGGGAGTCTAGCGGGACAGTAATTTGAAAATATCACCTTCGGTGTCCCGGGGTGAGAGTGGGAAGTTTTGCATATAGATCCTCATCATTAGTGAGCTTGACATGGCATCGGGGAGCGGGGATTATGAGCTTTATGAGCTCCGGGAAAACCTGCACTGAATGATGAATTCACAAACACTTTACCTTACTTCTGAAGCATTGGCTGACATCTGTTCATCACCATCCCAGAACAATCTTACACAGCTTTCTTTTTGTAATTTTTTTTTTCATGCAAAAATCACGCGGCCAATTTGTTGATGTAAGTGACCTGTACTACGTGGTTTTGCTCTCTTCTTAAACTTGAGTGGAGGTTAGCACACAGCTAGCGTTAGCATTAGCAGGTCTGTATAGTAAACATAGAACTGTTTTCTAGGAATTGTCTAGCTTTTGCTTAGGTTTAGCACATGCTTAAGAGTTAAAATGCTTGATTGTGTTATTCTAACCCTATAATGTGTAACTCTAGCATTGTAGCCTAGCCTAGGTGCATAGACTTGATTGTAACTTGAAGCTACTTTAGAACTAACCTCATGAAGTCTACTGATGGTTCTTCTCTCTCTCTTGTGCGCCGCTTTGTTTGGTGTCTAACTAACGCCGTGCCCTTCTCTCTTTCGTCCTAGGAGGTGAACTAGTGTTGCCAATTATAACTGTGGATTCCCTTGACCCCCCATCAATTGCAACACGTTACCCCGTTATTCCCCCGCCCCCAACCTATCGCCCCTTCCTCACCTTGCTCGAGACAACCAAAGAGTCCGTCCCCCTCCCCGGGCGGCACCCCTGTCCGCTCGACCAGGAGGATTGCGAGGAGCCCATGGAGGTCTCGGCCTATGGTTCGGGCGAGATGACGGAGTCCGATGACGAGGATTACTATAAAAACTCGCCCCTTGTCACTGACCGGACCGTACTCCCACCTCCGCCTGGGGCCGGGAACCCTCGAGGTGACCGGCCCTTTGCACGTTTACCCAATTCCCACCGGCCACCACTCCCCCTGACCCCCACAGCACCCCCGGTGCCCCGGCTCAAACCGGGCATCAATGCGCCCAACATCCCCGCGGGTAAAATGAACACTCGAGATCAGGTGCTGCTGCCGCCTGCTCAGCCCTCGGGCGACACTGATCACAGTGGGCGGCATCGACACAACCCAGGTATAACATATCCCCCCAATTTCCCCCATGTGCCCACTACAGACCCCTCGTCGCCGGACCGAGGGCCGCCTGGAGCTGTGGAGGTGATCCGGGAGTCCAGCAGTACCACGGGTATGGTGGTGGGCATCGTGGCGGCGGCTGCCCTCTGCATCCTCATCCTGCTGTACGCCATGTACAAGTACCGCAACCGCGACGAAGGCTCCTACCAGGTGGACCAGAGCCGCAATTACATTAGCAATTCAGCCACGCAAAGCAATGGCGCCCTAGTGAAGGAGAAACAGCCCGGCGCTGCCAAGACGGGCACCAAGAGCAAGAAAAACAAAGACAAGGAGTATTACGTCTGAGCACGGCCCCTAGGGGGACCCGAGGGGAGAAGGAGAGAGATAGGATGAGGACTGGAGCAGTTTCACGTTTAGAGTCTTTTTTAATTTCCCATCTGGTCTAGCCGTCGGCCTCATTTCCAGAGCTAGAGAGTACGAGAGAGAGAGAGTGTGTCGAGGGTTTGGAAACTCTCATTTCCATTTTTGATAGCTCATGCCTGTCGCACTAACCTTTTGTACCGAAGAACAGTGGATTCTATCCTCACTCGTAATTGGTTTTTTTGTAAATACCACGTGAGTCCTCAATATTCAGGTCATCTCCTAGCCTCACAGGCTGCTGTGCGCCATCCGCCGATGCTCCGTCAGAGCGTTGGATGCGCTTGAGAAGGGTTTGGGAATGAGAGCCGCTTGGCTCCGGTGACGTTTGAGGAACAGATGGTGGCGAAAGCGTTTAGCAGTCCCACTATCCTCCGTAATACTGCCAAACCAGCTCTGTGTCAAATCCGTCCGTCTCCCTCTCTTTCCAAGTGCTTCACGTTTCCATCCCTCTCTTTCTCTCTGTCCCCCGCACACCCTTTCTTGGCTCGTTCTCTCTTTTTCTCCTTGTCCTTGGTGCTCAGGAGCAGATGCAACGTAATTCTGTTGTGTTTCCAGCATGTGGTATTCAAAACGAAAAGAGACAAAAACTGTTTCTGTGGAGTCAAATTAATAATTCTATATAAATATAAACATATATCGAAGCCGTTAGCCAAACATCAGTGGTGATCCCTTCAGAACTCTCGGAGTCACCACGCGTTCCAGGGTGTTTCCGGGGGTCCCCCAGGGCTCGGTCCTGGGCCCGCTGAGGATCTGGCGTTCTGCTGGAATGAAGCTGAGCCCAACAGCAGTAGATATATTCACAGAGATATTTGATAAGGTAAAAGGACACGACTGCTCAAACATCACGCCAACACACCGCACCAGTGGACAACACCTGAGCAGGAGCTTTTTTATTTTTATTTTCTATGTGTGTGTGTGTGCGTGTGTGTGTGTGTGTGTGTGTGTGTGCTTTCTTTCTTTACTCTGTCACAATGTCAAAGGGAAAAGACAGCACTGTTCCAGTTAATGTAGGGACCGTGAACTCTCCCGCGTCTCTCAGGACGTGACCGTAGGTATGTACTGCGCATCGAAGAAGCTCTCCTGAACTGGCCTGATCCTCAGAAACAGATGTTGAACTCTAGTATTCTGATTTCCTCGACTCTATCAAAAGATCTAAACTCTGAAAAGAAGATGTTTAAATACGTTTGTGAAATGTCTAAATATTTGACTCATCCCAGTGCTAAAAGAGATGTGTTTTTCCTAATAATCATCCTTACCCTAGCGAAAGTGGACGTGAGAGATGAATGCAGTGAAAGCAGACGCTCCTTTTCTACACGGAGGAGGAAAATGTGATTTACTTTACAAGAGAGCGGTTCATCCTCTGATTTGGCATCTGTGTGTGTGTGTGTGTGCGTCTGTGCGAATGAGCGTCCATCATTTGCGTTCCTGTCCAGGTCGTCTGCTGCGTTTCTCCTCAGATCCTTGTTCTTTCTAAATGTTATTGTAGAGTGTTCCAGTGAGATGAATCTGCATTGGTGTATATTAACAGAAGGGAATACAGTTGGTTATATACTTCTTACTCCTGGTGTCGTGTGCTTCTTGAACATTCACACTTCTCCTCCAGAATAGTCTTTCTCACTTCTGCTCCGCGAGAGTGTAAAATGCAGAGTATTTATAGTCATCTAGCAGAAACAAACACAAGCTTCATTCACGCGCTGATGAAAGAAGCTCTCGCAGTCGTTTATATATGACCGTGTTTGGGAAATCATGTACATTCTGATCACATTATATTAGTCAGGCAGCTAACAAAACAATATCTGGACTACAAAACCAGTCATAAGGGTCTTTTTAAGCGTATTTCTGCATCATTTGCAGTGGTGTAAAGTTACAAATGACTAATGCTCACGGTAGTTGAGGAGTGTTTCTCAGTATTTGTAACGTACTAAGTAGTTTTATAGATGTGTGCTTCTACTTTCTGAGGACATGTTTAGTGCAGTATCGGTGCTTTTACTCCACTACACTGTAAAAAGCGACAAATTAAACAAATTACTTTGACTTGTTACAATTAAATGAATTGAGTTTGACAAACTTAATTTCTGACAGTTTTCAGTAATAAATTAAGTTAGTTCTTTTAGGTGTAACAAGTTTTAGTCATTTGTTTAAGAGAACAAGAATGGAACTGTACAAACAGGACAGTACAAATCATTTCCTTCTCACATTAACATAATAATAATAATAATAATAATACTTTTATGTTTTGTGGCAATACTTGTACTAAATGACTAAAACTTGTTACACCTGAAAGTACTAAATTGGTTACTGAAAACTGTCAGAAATTAAGTTTGTTTTCATTTAATTGTAACAAGTCAAAGTAATTTGTTTAAGTTTTCCCTTTTTACAGTGTACTTCCTTCAGCCTGCAGTCACTACTTTATTTTCTCTTGTCTATGGGGATTAGAGGAATCAGTCCTGTGATTCCTGTCCAATCACATCACACACAGAAGGTAAATCGCCTCATGATGTACTACCTCAAGACATGGTGATTTATAATGGCAGCAAACTGTTTGGAAGCATTAAAGGTGTCCAAGAAGATGTCCAAAATGTGTCAAGCATTGACCCAGAGATGTTTAGATGCGTGTCACTGATGAGGAGATGGCGGATGTTTACTGTATGATGACCCAAACGGCCTTAAACACCCAGCAGGCGCAAAACGTCAACATGACGACAGATTGACGGACTCTAATGTCATGGGGACGCTACATTTTGTTTTGGAAATGAAAATGGGGTTGATGTCAGAACCCAACGCCAGGCCGACGTCAATGTCCCACATCCAACCTAAAATCAGCTTGGCGTTGTGTGGACGTTACCTCTATGACGTCTATGAGATGTTGGATTTTGGTTGCCATACCTGACGATTAATGTCAGTATTTGACGTCAAGATGGCGTTGGGTTTTGGTCACTTTCTAACAACCTAAAATCAACCAAATATCAACGTCTAATGATGTTACAGCCTGACATTGTGTGGATGTTACCTCTATGACAGGGGTGTCCAAACTACGGCCCGATGTCCAAACTACGGAGGCTTTTTATCAATATTAATAGAATCTGGCCGCTGTACAAAAATAAACGTAATTCAATAAATAACCACCGGGTGTCGCTATCACGTGCCTTTAATAAGGCAGCATTTCCTGTTATGACATAAAACGAACCCACCAATCTGAAGGAAACAGAATTAATAACCCCATTTTGTCGAGCCATGGTGCAACAAAGAAAAGGGAAAATCCACAGTGAGTGCAGGAAATGTCCAGGTTTTCAAGAGTTTGGATTCATCCAGATTTCCCCTGATAAAACACCGTTCAGAAAGGATGATGAGTCTGTTTGGCTCCACATATATGTGTGAGCAAACATGTTCACTGATGAGTCTAAAATGCGTATGAACCCTGAATAGCGATATTGTCTGTTTTCCCCATTCAAAACTATACACAGCTGGTGTATTCTGATAACAGATTCTCTAGTTTTTCACGACTCCGCGATCACTGAGTCCAACGCTAAATTAACAAAAGTCAAATTTTTATTTATTTTTTATTTTTAAGATTTTGATAATCTGGGAATAATCAATTGTCCAGAATTAAGTACACCTAACATAGTAGGCTACCTTATATGGTAAATAAGTTTTGTTTTTTAGATATATTTAATAGCAAATTTCTGGGAATTACCACCACAAAATCGGTCATTTTTATCGCAAAAAAAAAAAAAATCTATTTTTTCTTATTATTTTTTTTTAAACTAGGGGGTCTGTAATAACCTTATTTCTGACGGACGATTGGATGCAGATCTAGACTTACGATCTCATTCACTTGCATTGATTTTTCGATGTTAAAAACAGCTCGTTATTCAAACTGATGTGAGTAGTCATGAACACATGTGTTTGTAGTGCGAGTAATTTAGGCCGTTTATTATTCCTCGTCATTTCTCCCATAGACAACCACAAGCTCTAAACCAGGGGTGTCCAAACTACGGCCCGCAATCAGTTTAGTGGCGGCCCGCGAGGCTTTTTAATCAATATTAATAGAATCTGTCCGCTGTACAAAAATAAGCGTAATTCAATAAATAACCACCGGGTGTCGCTATCACGTGCCTTTAATAAGGCAGCATTTCCTGTTATGGCGTAAAACGAACCCACCAAACTGAAGGAAACAGAATTAATAACCCCATTTTGGCGAGCCATGGTGCAACAAAGAAAAGGACAAATCAACAGTGAGTGCAGGAAATATCTGAGTTTTACAAGAGTTTGGATTCATCCAGATTTCCCCTGATGAAACGCCATTCAGAAAGGATGATGAGTCTGTTTGGCTCCACATATATATGTGAGCAAACATGTTCACTGATGAATCTAAAGTAAAGTTCATTGAGAACAATCTAACTGACAGCCACCTCTGTGATTTGCTGAGTATATCTACTACACGACTCACTCCTGACCTGGCATCAATTCTGAAACCGAAAGCACACCATCACTGTTCACATTAACAGAGTTTATGGTGAGGAAAATATATATTAGGATTTTAAAATGTAGAAAATAATTCCATAATAATACACACACACACACTTTTTGTGAAAAGTGGGTACATTACATAGGTTTCCATTCATTTTATACTGTCCAAACTGTATATTATATTGCCTCCACTCCAACCCTAAACCAGAGAGTATAAAACTTTGGGAATAAAACTAGAGAGTACTGATAGTATATACAAAGAGTACTAAATATTCAATTCAATTCAATTCACCTTTATTTGTACAGCGCTTTTGCAATGTAGATTAAGTCAAAGCAGCTTCACATAGAAGGTTATAGTAAATTGAAAATGTCAGTTTAGTTATTAGCTAGTAAATTATTAGCTAGTATATAGCTGAGTTCAGTTCAGCTCAGTGTTGTTTAATATTCACTACTTAGAGTCCAAACACTGAAGAGTAATCCATCGGTGCGCAGCTCTAGCTGCAGTCAAGTCGCCGGACGCTGGAGAACTCGAGGCTCGTCTGTCCTTGGAGGGTCACAGGAATCCGTCTCTTGCTTGCTTCTCCGCCAAGCAGCTGCTCAGGATACAGCCTGGTCCAGGATTATGGAGCCTTGGAATCGTCTCGTCACGGGTCTTGGATCGCATCCGTGGCGCTGCAAAGTCTCTGGGGGCCTCAGGATGAGTATCCCCAGTTGGAGATAGAGAACAAAGAGAATAATTAGCGTAGCTGCTGTTCATAGTGTATATAAAGGAGATGCTGGAGCACATTCATGCATCATACAGCTAAGTGATGTATTGAGTGTGTGCTTTACTAAAAAGATAGGTCTTTAATCTAGTTTTGAACTGAGAGAGTGAGTCTGAGCCTCGGACATTATCAGGAAGGCTATTCCAGAGTCTGGGAGCCATAAATGAGAAGGCTCGACCTCCTTTACTTGACTTTGCTATTCTGGGTACTACCAGAAGCCCTGAGTTTTGAGATCTTAGAGAGCGGGTTGGATTGTAGCGAGACAGAAGGTTGGTTAGATAAACAGGAGCTAGATTATTTAATGCTTTATATGTAAGAAGTTATATTTTAAACTCAATACGAAACTGAACAGGCAGCCAGTGTAACGAGGATAAAATTGGGGTGATATGATCATATCTAAATAAGGCTATCGTGATTGTCAATGATGAAAGACATCTTTTATCAAACTCCTTCCAGTTGTTACCCTCAGGTCATCAATACTGTTCCCATGTGTAAGAAATAGGATAAAACGATCATTTATACCCCAAGCAATGAAGTTTTTAAATTCCTCCTCCCTCAGTTGATGATTAGTAGATCGGATATTTATTTAAAGTAGGTGCTCCATGTTCTTAAATGATTTATTTATGTACATATATATATATATGCCAAATGTGAAATGCCAGAAGTCTCTGTGAGTGTATGCTGCACATGAAGTTTCCCTACGGGGACAAATAAAGTAAACTAACTAACTAACTAAACCCCCATCACAGGAGCCTGTGTGCAGCTCTACTCTCTGATTAAACTCATTCTGGGGGATTTAGAAGCTTTTGGAGTAATGAGGACGTCACCACTGTCCTCATATTCCACCTCTTTTTTGTAATACCTGTGTCATTATACAGATTTGTGTCCTGACATGTCACAAAAACACGTACACACACATGTGTTTGTGTGAAATTGTAAAATTTGGCCCAGGACAGTGTTTTGTTTTTTGCATCTGGCCCTCGGCCCAAAAACCTAGGACAGCCCTGCTTTATGACGTCTATCAGATGTTGGATTTTGGTGGCCATACCTGATAAATAAATGTCAGATGTCAACATGACGTTGGTTTAAGATGTTGCTCGACGTTGGATTTGGGTCACTTTCTAACACAACTTAAAATCAACCAAATATCAACGTCATTACTGGACATCAGAATAACATTGTCCTCAGATGGAGTTTACTGAAGATAGTCTGAGGTGTATTCCCATAACAGATTCTCTAGTTTTTCACGACTCCACGATCACTGAATCCAACGTTAAATTAACAAAAGTCAAATTTTTATTTTTATTTTATATTTTTAAAGATTTTGATAATCTGGGAATAATCAATTGTCCAGAATTAATTACGCAAAAAATTTCTGGAAATTACCACCACAAAATCAATCATTTTTATCGCAAAAAAAAAAATCTATTTTTTCTTATTATTTTTTTTTAAACTAGGGGGTCTGTAATAACCTTATTCTTGACGGACGATTGGATGCAGATCTAGACTTACGATCTCATTCACTTGCATTGATTTTTCGATGTTAAAAACAGCTCGTTATTCAAACTGATGTGAGTAGTCATGAACACATGTGTTTGTAGTGCGAGTAATTTAGGCCGTTTATTATTCCTCGTCATTTCTCCCATAGACAACCACAAGCTCTAAACCAGGGGTGTCCAAACTACGGCCTAAGGCTTCTTAATCAATATTAATATAATCTGGCCCACTGCACAAAAATAAACATAATTTAGTAAATAACCACCGGGTGTCGCTATCACATGCCTTTAATTAGGCAGCATTTCCTGTTATGACGTAAAACGAACCCACCAAACTGTAGGAGTTTACTGAAGATAGTCTGCAGTTTCATCAGCAGAAGCTTTGAGTTCCTAGGCCGCTCTGACTTAAAACCACAAATCAACAGCAGTTATACCCTCTACACGAGACCAGAGAGGGTGATTCTGGTCAACTGTTACGATTGGCAAAGATAGACAATTCTAAACATGTACGTCAATGCGGAGTCGTATCCGAGTCCAGATAGGGATGGTGACAGGAGACTTGGTCAGGTCACCCGTAGACTATTAAGAGCTGATCTCAGACCTGTGGAACTGACCCATCAGTTGCAAATACACACATTAAGTTCCATCTCTAATGTTTATATTTCATTAGAGATATTTAAACACACACAAACAGTTACTTTGCTAGCTGGCAGTGTTCTGCATGTGACTGCTAGGAGTTCAGTTGTTAATGTCTATATTAATGATGAATTTATTCATCTGCAATGATCAGAATCAGTCCAAGGACATGATCTGATGTATTTTTGAGGTCGAGTTTAATGAACAGATCTCATACAGATATTTTCAGTGGATGGTTCAGACACAGCTTCTCTTGCTGTAACTAGTAGTGTCAGAAATATCAGTTGAAGTGGTCGAGAAATTACCCGCAGCATGTGTGAAAATCATTCTGATTGTTAATGTAGTTACACACACACACACACACAGGAGAAATACCATAGTAATGTTGTTCCTTTGAGCCATACTATAGTAAAGTACATGAATGATTTCTACTGTTGCTATGGTAACACAACAACTATAGTAATTGATCTGATGTGGTGATTCTACAGTTGCTATGGTAATTGATTTGACGTGGTGATTCTACAGTTGTTATGGTAACACAACAACTACAGTAACTAATCTGTTGTGGTGATTCTACAGTTGCTATGGTAACACAACATCTACAGTAATTGATCTGTTGT
>CAIGQQ010012042.1:2145803-2158692 GCA_903798035.1 Danio albolineatus | reverse complement strand
AAAACATACACAGAAACAGGGGACGCCTATATATGCTCACTAATGTAAACTGAATGATCAACTGCTGGTCATGTGTGGTACTGCAGCCAAACTAAACCTCACTGAAAGCTCCTTTATTGTAAAGCTGAAAAATCCTGCATAGAAAACACGTAACGATCGTAAGGCTGAATATGAATGTAATTAGATGCTGACGATGTTATCGATACAATAATAAACCAGGATATTATCGTCTAAACAAAGCAATCATGACAAACTCGGCATCATGTAAAAGCTTCAAATGTCTAGTTTGCACATCTGCTGACTGATTTTTGGTAGATATTCCTGATCCACAGTTATTTATGAATTTACGAAAAGAATATTCGTTTTTTTAGTCATAAAGCATTACTCTACTACAGCAATCCACATCTCAACACGTTCAGAGGCTAAACTCAAATCAAATACCATCAGACTGCCCAAACTACTATAGAATATGATGCCTAATTCAGAAATATTGTCTAAAGTATGAAAGACTATGGTTGATATTCCTCAAAACATACACAGAAACAGGGGAGGTCTATATATAGTCACTAATGTACACTGATTGATCACCTGGTGGTCACGTGTGGTACTGCAGCCAAACTAATTCGTTTTTTAGTCGTAAAGCATTACTCTGCTACAGCAATCCACGTCAACATGTTTAGAGGCTAAACTCAAATCAAATACCACCAGACTGCCCATTATCCTGTAGAATATGATGCCTAAAGCCTGGTTTACACTTCTGCATCAAGTATTCGCTGTGACCCACGTCACATGCACCGCTCATTGACATGCATTTATACTTCTGCTGCTGTATGTGCTGCTCTGCAATAGCACTTCCGAAACGCTAGCTGGCAGTGAGGTGTTTATGTTCCTCTGTGTCGAGTTTCTTTGCTGCTGTTTTGTTTTTCTGAACGCTACCTTAACATACAAGCGGCTCAAACTCGCTCGTTTTGAGGTGGGAACCGGTGGACTTGCAACAAGTTAAACACAAAGCAACAGTTTCCATCTAGAGCTCCTCCACGGGATTCGACGCTTGTAAACATTCGCTCCATCAGGCTCGTGTGGCTCTCACCTCCGCCCACACTCTCAGCGTGACGAAGACAACCAATCATAGCTACGCGTCGTTTCAACGTGTAGTTACATTTCTTGAAAGGTGCACGTCAGTATAAATCAGCCTTAATTCAGAAATATTGTCTAAAGTATAAAAGAATATGGTTGATATTCCTCAAAACATACACAGACACAGGGAACGCCCACATATGGTCACTAATGTACACTGTATGGTCATCTGGTGGTCATGTGTGGTACTGCAGCCAACCTAAACCTCACACTGAGCTCACTTTTGGAGATATCAACTTCAAATTTGCAATATACTTTATTCAGATGTTTAGCTCAGATTTTCAGTCACATTTGGGCTAAATCAGGGCTTAGTAAAATACATAATGTATGCAGTATATTAAAAATACATGTAATATTTTATTATTTTCATAAAGGCATATAACTGTCGCTATGCATGGGGCGATAACTGTTTTCAGGGTATACCGCGGCATGGAAAAGTCAAGGT
Source organism: Danio albolineatus (assembly GCA_903798035.1). Classification (NCBI taxonomy): domain Eukaryota; kingdom Metazoa; phylum Chordata; class Actinopteri; order Cypriniformes; family Danionidae; genus Danio; species Danio albolineatus. The sequence goes on along the minus strand of CAIGQQ010012042.1, from coordinate 2,157,110 downwards.
TTTCATACCGCCAACATTTTCTGCTATACCGTTCCTAAGGTATGTGTAAGATTTTTTATTTACATTTTGTTTTTGTTTGTTTTTTAGGTGTAAATTGTAAAGACATCAGTGTTTTTGAAACAAATGAAGAAGTCAATGAATTATTCAGCCTGACATGTTTACTGCTCCAAAGTACTTTAAACGTTAATTAACATATATTTTGAAAACATTTTATTTTATTTTTTAGCCAGACATTTAAAAAGAATATATTTTAGAGTAGTGATCATAATACCGTCACACCGTGGAACTGTGATAATTGTATCCAAGATTATCATACAGTCAGAATCTTATACCTGCCCATGCCTAATTGTTGCTGTAAGTTATTATCTTCAGCTACAATCCGACATCAGTCCTCTTTAAAATGAGACCAAGCTGATGATAATAATCATGGTTGATGATAATAATCATGGAACCAACATCACTACTTGCAATACACTTTCTACATACACATACACTTATTTAACAACACACTTTACATGCCAATTTGCACATAACAGCTGCACATATAATGTTGTATATAGTAATACACCTGTACATACACTTGTCTATTTGTATATTTGCATTTAACACACACTTCTATTTTTTGAATATATTTATTATCTGTTTTTTGTCCTGTCTCTGTAATTCTGTTGCACTGTAGAAGCTCTGTCACCAAAACAAATTCCTCGTATGTGTGAACATACCTGGCAATAAAGCTCTTTCTGATTCTGAAATCTGTGCACCAAAGCAATGAAGATCAGCAATCATTTCAGTTGAGCGTGTCATTGTCATGTCTGCGTTCATAAACTGGGGTAGTAGTTAATGAGTTGAAGGTGCATGTTAACAGCTGAATACTGTTAATACTGTATACTGCGGTTTGGAAAAGTCAAGGTTTCAAAACCGCCACAGTTTTATGTGTTCAAGGTATGTGCCGGATTATTTGATTATTATTATTGTATTTTCTTAGGAGAACAGCCTCTCCAGCAGTAAATATACCCAAAGATGCCCTTTTACACAGTAAATAAATCTGTGTTAGAAACTAATGACGACAACAGAACCCAATGACTGACTTTCATTATTATCCTGACATGTTTACTGCTCCTAAATATATTACATGTTTCTCAAAATAAAATATACTGTGTTCAAAGGAGGAAAAGAGTTTTAGTTACCCAGACATTTAAAATAGAGAGCATATTTTGGAGAAGTAATCACTATCCTGTGATATTTCTATCCAGGGTTATCATACCGTCAGAATCTTATACACATGCCTGTATGAATGCTTCCTGAGGATAAAGAGATGACGGGCTAATCCTCATTTTGGTGTGAACTGCCCCTTTAAAAGAGCATTTGTGGAGGAAGAGGAGATCACTGCGGCATCTCACACACACTCGCCAAGGGAATATCACACACACACACACACACAAAGTCCAGCGTGTCTGTGTCCTCTTCTGCTCTTTGACCCCTGTGTGTGTGCGTGTTCTGATTATTATGTGTGTGTGTGTGTGATATTATTGTATTATGTATGCCTCCTGTTTACTCGACGTCCACACACAGTTCATTAGAGTAAAACTCTACTAAATGTAGAAGTAAAATCTGACTTCACTCACATTTACACTCGCTAGTTTCCCTCCAAACAATGCAAGATGTTTGTTATTACTAGTTCAGCTGTGCAAAAGATGTAATAAACGTGTTGACGAACAGCACTCGGGAATGTTTATTTGTAAAATAATTAAAATATCGCAGGAGGCTTATAATATTGTCTTCAGTGTTGTCAGGTGTTTATATATTTATTTATATTTAATTATGTTATTATGTTCTGTTTATCTGGTTTATTAAGTTTATTATGTTTTAAAATGTTATTTTTAACATTCAATATTAAAACTTTTGCTCTGAGAACAGAAAAAGGTTTATTAAACGCACAATATGTAGGATATATTACAGTAAAATATCCAGGAAGCACTGGAGCAGTGTTTTACATTTGCTGACGTATGCACTTACATCAACCCTGGTCTCTATAAGAACGTTTAAATCTAGAGAAATAATAAAATGTTAAATATAAATGTATATAAACACCTGACAACACTGAAGACAATATTATTAGCCTCCTGCGATATTTTAATTATTTTACAAATATACATTCCCGAGTGCTGTTCTTCAACATGGTATTTATTACATCTTTTTATTAACATTTAAATTATTAATAATAACAAACATCTTAAACCAAACCATAAAACCTGCTCAAAATATGAATAATATTAATATTAATAAATAAACAGACAAATAAATGAAAAAATGAATGAGATAAACTACTATATTATTAATTTCAGCACATTTCTAATCATAATATCTCTAATAACTGATGTCTTTTCTCCTCACCATGATGACAGCACATAATATTAGCCTAGATATTTTTCAAGACACTATAGTATTCAGCTCACAGGGACATTTAAAGGCTTCACTAGGGTAATTAAAACTATTAAATCTGTTTTTATTCTAGCCGAAATAAAACAAATAAGACTTTCTCCTGAAGAATTAATACTGTGAGAAACTCCTGAATCTGAGAAACATCACGTGGGAAATAAAGTTACATAAATATAAAAGTATAGAAAAAAGTAGATAAATCACATAACTCCTGATGTGAATAATGTCCACAGACATGGCATGGCCTTTTAAAGTAGGGCTGAACAATAACCGCAATAGTCACATCGCAGGATTAGATTGTTTAATGGAGAAAAAGATAAGTTTAATTAAGATAAAAGATAAATATTTGTATATGTTACTTAAAAACATATTTATACTATCATGATGACCATGTTATTTTACGTTTGATTGTTAAATTTTTGTGCTTACATGATATTAAACTTTAGAAAACCTGTTCATTTTTTTCTCTGCATTTATATACAGTTAAAATCAGAATTATTAGCCCTCCTGTATATTTCCTTTTCCAACACATTTCTAATCATAACAGTGTCAATAGCTCATGTCTAATATCTGATGTCTTTTCTCTTTGTCATGATGACAGCACATAATATTAGACTAGATATTCTTCAAGACACTAGTATTCAGCTTACAGTGACATTTAAAGGCTTCACTAGGGTAATTAGGGTAAAGTTAGGGTAATTAGGCAAGCCATTGTATAACAGTGGTTTGTTCTGGAGACAATCCAACACTAATATTGCTGAAGGGGGCTAATAATATTGACCTTAACATGGGTTTAACACTATTAAGAACTGCTTTTGTTCTAGCTGAAATAAAACAAATAAGACTTTCTCCAGAAGAACAAACATTAGAGGAAATACTGAGAGAAACTCAACTGGAATGCGCATGCAGCACTTACTGTTGTTGGACTTGAGGTCTCGGTGTATGACCGGTACGATGGCCTCGCTGTGCAGGTACAGCATCCCTCTGGCAATCTGCACGGCCCAGTTGACCAGCACGTGCGGAGGGATCCTCCTGCCGGCCAGCGCTCGGCTCAGGGCCCCGCCGGACGCGTACTCCATGATCAGACACAGGTTGGGCTCCTGCAGACAGACGCCCTTCAGGCTGATGATGTTGGGGTGCTGCAGCATGGCGAACAGGCGGGCTTCGTTCTGAACGTTCTGCGCGGTCACGCTGATGTCCTCGTCTGGATCCTGACGGGCTGCTTTCACCGCCACCAGCTCGCCTCGCCATGTCCCGCGGTAAACCTTCCCGAAACCTCCGACCCCGATCACCTCCTGCAGGCTGAGCTCGCAGAACTCCACCGGCTGTGGCTCCAGGGCGCTGACCACCGCCGGGCCCACCACACCGGTCTTACCATAACCACTGCAGAACAAGAAAACCCAGATTAATAAACAAAACTAATATAACAGAACTCCACCGCTTCCAGAGCGATGACCACTGCCGGGCCCACCACACCGGACACAGCCATATCAGCCTGCAGCCCAAGAGCGGTAACTCACTGAAGCCAAGCAGGGCTGCACCTGGTCAGTACCCTGGGTGGGAGACCACATGGGAACACTAGGTTGCTAATGGATGCAGTGTTAATGAGGCCAGCAGGGGGCGCCCTGTGGTCTGTGTGAGTCCTAATGCCCCAGTATAGTGAAGGGGACACTATACTGTCAGTGAGTGGCGTCTCTCGGATGAGACGTTAAACCGAGGTCCTGACTCTCTGTGGTCGCTAATAGTTGTAAAGAGCAGGGGTGTAACCCCAGTGTCCTCGACAAATAACCCCAATCTGCCCTTACCCATTTTGGCCTCCCAATTAAATTAAAGGAAATGAACATCAAATTTAAAAACAATATCAAAATAAAACTCATTTAAAATGTAAAACTTTAATAACCTTAGTCTGGAGCAAGGTTATATTAGCAAACAATTATATTAGCAAAAAATTATTAACAAAACAAACTAAATGTAACCCGAAATGAACATCAAATTTTAAAATAGTATCGGAACAAAAACAAAAACTAAAATGCAAAGCTATAATAACCGCCGTCTGGAGCAAAGACATTCAGCAAACTAAAACTAAAACTTGAAATAACTGAAATAAAACAAAAGATTCATGATAAATAAAAACTAAACAAAACTAACAAAACCATTTCAAATAAGATGTAATTCAAAATTTATTTGAGACGTAAAACTATAATAACCTTAAATATTAAAAATATTTAATAAAGAAAACTATAACTATTGGTCAAAAAACATTTTCTTTAGATGATATTTAAAAAAATAATAAAAAATAGACAAATAAATAAAATCACAATAAATGAAAAACTGAAACGAAACTAACGACTAAAAAAACTAAACTAAAAACAAACAAAAAAATAAATGAAACAAACGAATCCTAAACCGTAATGAACGACAAATTTAAAAATGGCATTGAATTAAATAAAAAAATTAACTATAATAAACCTAGTCTGGAGTGGTATTTAGTAAATGAAAAACTAAAACTATTAGTCAAAAAATATATATAAAAAAAAACTTACAATAAAATTCATAAAAATAAAAACTGAACAAAACGAACAACAGTCGGTGACAAACTTAAAAAAAACGAACAAAACAGTTAACGAAACAAACTAAAACTAGACGAAATGAACAACCAATTTAAAAATAATATCAAAATAGAAACTAATTTAAAACTATTTATAATAACCTTCATCTGAAGGTATTTAAAAAGCTAAAACTTTTGGTCAAAATAAAATCTTTAATTTTTAAAATTCACGATAAATGAAAAACTAATCGAAACAAAAACAAAAAGACAAAAACTAAAACTAAACTGAAATTAACAGTAAATTTCAAAATAATATCAAAATAAAAACTAATTTAAAAATACAAAACTACAACGACCTTAGTCTGGAGCGAAGGTATTTAGTAAACGAAAACTATCGGACAAAAAACACTTTCTTTAACGGAATTTTAAAAAATAAAAATAAAATACAAATCACGGTAAATGAAAAACTGAACGAAACTAACAACAGTCACTGAAAAACGTAACTAAAAACAAATAAAACAAACTAAAACTAAACCAAAACGAACAGCAAATTTAAAAAATAGCATCGAAATTAGGCATGGGACGATAACCAGTTCCAAGGTTCACCGCAGTTTGGAAACTCAATGTTTTAAAAGCGTAAAAATGAATCACAATACCGTGATATATTTATCCGAGGTAATCATACCATCAGAACCTTCGAAAAAAATCGAAAAAAATATATACGTAAAAATGCTAAACGATAATCACCTTGGTTTGAAGGACACATAGTTGGAGGGGAAGATTCCCACTTTGTTGTTGACCTTCCCGGCCCACCATCCCTCGTCCCCAGAGATCTCCGAGTCTAGCGACAAAACCTCCACCAGGTCTCCTTTCCGCAGGGTCAGTTCATCCTTCCCCGAGGCCTCGTAATCGAACAGAGCGGTCCAGACCGGGTTGCTGAAACTCCCCTTTTGAGTCTGCTGGTCCAGGTTCTTCCACAGCGGCCCGCGGGAGAAGATATTCTTCAGCGGCTCCATTGGACTTACAATCCAAGACCGAAGTGGGATAACTGTGGATACGGAAGTGGGGACGTCACAACCCCTCTCGCCCTCAAATCTCCGTTCGTCCCAACCATCGGTGAACGCGTCTCCATCAGACGTCAATCCCTACAGGCAAAAACGAGTGGGAATGCCGCTCCGAGGTACAATTTAGGAGTATCAGTTAAAGAGTGTTTACTCCTGCATAGCACATCACTTATAAATATCGTAAAGGACCAGAACGAACGTACAGATGGACCGCAGAAAGTGTATCCCAAATTCCCAAAAACACACACTAAAGATTGGAACGGCTGCGAGGTACTACTTAGTGACCGAAAGTCAATCAAGGGGTGTTTTTAACTGCGTACTCCATCTATAAATGTCGTCAAATTTAGAATCAACGTACAGATGGATCTCAAATTCACAAGAAAATACACACAAAAAGATTGGGAATGACGTAAAGGGACGCCTCTGAGGAACAATTTAGTTAGGGTTGGTCAATTAAGGCGTGTTTCTTCTTGCGTACTCCAATTATAAATGTCGTAAAGTTTGAAATGAGCATAAAAATGGAGGTTAACTTGCAGAGAACAGTGCAAATACACACAAAAAGACTTGGAATGTAGTAAAGAGACGCTTTGAGGTACAATTTAGTGATGGTCGGTCAATTAGGGGGTGTTTCTTCTTGCGTACTCCAATTATAAAAGTTCAAATGGAGCGTGTTGACGGATCTCAAATTCCCAAAACGACTGCAGATACACACAATAAGACTGTAACTGATTGAATGGATGCTGTTAAGTACAATTTAGTGATGTAAAGTCAATCGAGGATTGTTTTTTCTTGCGTACTCCATTTAGAAATGCTGTGAAGCTCCGACTGAGCGCATAGATGGATGTCAAATTCCCAAAAACAGCACCAATACTTGTCAATCGTAGGAGGACACGAAAGATCACGCAGTGAATGGACGCTTCTTCAAGGTGTAATTAAGTCAATTAAGACACGCTTCTTCATTCATCCTCCATTTTGAAACATTACAGTTCAGAACGAGCAGAAAAACAATCTCAAACTCCCAAAAATAACACACAAGACTGGAACTGATGCTCCGTGGTCAAATTTAGCTATGGACGGTCAATAGAGACGCGTTTACTCCTGCATGCTCCATTCATAATCACTGTATAGCTCAAAATGAGTGTAAAATGGATCTGCTTCCCAGAACTCAAACTCCCAAAAACAGCACTAAAACATACAATACAATTGGGGAGGCGTGAAGGGATGCTCTGAGGTCCAATTCAGTTAGGGAAAGCCAACTGGGGTGTGTTTTCCTCCAATTATTAATGGTGTAAAGCTCCAAATAAGCAAACCGATGGATCTCAAACTCCCCAAAAATAAACTGAGATAGACCAGGATGGATTAATGGACGCTCTAATCTCTGGTTTAATGATGGACACTCAATCAAACGCGTTTCTTACTGCATAATCCATTTGGAAACGTTCAAAACAAGTGTATAGACTGCTCTCAAACTCCCATTAAGACCAGTAAACACACCAGTACGGAGTGAATGATTTCTCCAATATCTACTTTAACGATGTACAGTCAATCAAGTCGCGTTTCTTCCAGCAGACTCCATTTATAAAGGTTGAAAAGTTCAAAACAAGGCTGGATGGGTCTGAAATCTCCCCAAAAACAGCACAAACACACACTTGAAGACGGCGAAGGGAGTGAAGGAACTCTCCGAGGTCTGGTTCAGCGTCGAGAAGTCACTTGAGGAGCGTTTCTTCCTGCATTCTCCGTTTATAACCGTAAAAGTTGGCGATTGTGGTAAACACGCAGGTCTGCTGGGTTACCGCACCCCCGGGCGCTGGAGAGGACGGTGAAGCGGGAGGTGGAGTGAGTTGGGTCAGTTTAGCGGTCCAGTATTTTTAGCAGTGCGGTTTTTGGCCGAGCAGGAAGCGCTCAGAAGAAGAATAGCAGGAAAAGCGAACTCAACGCGCGGGCAGACGCGCTCCAACGCGGCGGTAAGAAACGCTCTCTCGAGGCCAGTCGTCGCGTTTCTCCGTTGGTACCGACCACCGCGGCTCCTCCGCCGAGAGTTTGAGAAGTTCTGCTGGAGTTTGGCGTCTGTTGAGCGGGTGTGCGCGGCAGGAAGAGTCGCGGGCCTTTTTAGGACGCCAGAGTTTTATCGCGTCGCCTCGCGTCGTTCCAAGCGGCTCCTCGTCAGTGGCGTTGATCCGCGCGCGTAGAAACGCTGGGAATGTCGGTGTGTCGAGAGCCCGTTTACCGTGAACTCTTCCCGTCTGTCCGGTAGAGGGTGGGACAGGAAAAGAATCAGATGATCGACTCTCCTCCTCCCTCTCCTGGCCACTGGCTGACTCCGACCGTGTGTGTGTGTGTGTGTGTGTGTGTGAATGTCAGAGTCAGCGCTTTATGTTTATGGAGGCTCATACATTCCTCCACTGACCTCGACACTAAGTATTTCTGTAATTGATCATAAATGCTATATATTTTATCTGTAAGTAAAATCCAGTAATTATTATTTAAATGTAAAGCTAACTTTATATAATCTCACCGTGTTCAGCACGCACCGAACTAATATTCATTGGATTTGCTCAATTATTTTAAGTTAAACTGTAGCATAGTACACTGTAAAAAGGGATTAGTTAACTTTAAAAAAGGTGAGTTTAATTTGCATAATTATAAAAATTAAGTCAGCTTAACTGTTCCAAGTTACAATGGGTTTACTTACATTACGCTACTTGTTGCTTTTAAGACAAATGGTCACTTTTTACAGTGTTAGACAATTTTAGCATGTCTGTTTTCAAATAAATACACAGCAAAAAGATCAGTGTTCATTTAACTCAATTTGAGTTTAACTTAACACTCCTCGGGTGTACATATGACTCCCTCCATTTAGGAGTTAAAATAACACTTTCTAAAGTGTGAAATCTGTACATTACTCACAGAGTTTATTTAACACTGTAAGAGTTTATTCTTACATCAAACTGGAGTGATATTATACCCTTCAAACAGTTAATATATATCAAATTTGTGCATTTGTGCATATATTGCTTTTGATGAGAATTCATTTATTATATCTTATAATTTTTTATATCACACAGCAAAAAAAAAAATCAGTGCACATTTAACTCAATTTGAGTTTAGCTTAACACTCCTCGGGTGTACATATGACTCCCTCTATTTTGGAGTTAAAATAACACTTTCTAAAGTGTGAAGTTTGCACATTACTCACAGAGTTTATTTTAACACTGTAAGGGTTTATTCTTACATCGAACTGGAGTGTGTGTTACCCTTCAAAGTGTTAATATATTAAATTTGTACACTGTATTTAATAACAAATAAATCTAAATGGATTATGCATGTGAGTGGATGTGAATGTGGATTATGCATATAAGCTAATGAGTGCAAAAAGTACACTGCTTCTGAAGAGAAATAATTTATTACATATTATAATTTATTATATCATCAAGACTCGTAAAACATACTGGTTTGATCACTGTATGTCCTGAAGAACCGGTTTGAGTAAAAAAACTGAACTTCCTATCACTAGTGGGAAATACACTGCATAATGGGGTAAAAGTTTACTAAAAAAAAAACTCTTAAATATACGCTCGTGGATTAAAACGTACTCCGGTTTTAACACTGAACAACACCAAAAAACTCACACTGTATATTTAACACAGGAATATTTTGCTGTGTACTGCAATTATAGCAATAGTACATATTTAGGTGCTTCATCCGGGTCGTGATATATGCATGTATAGCCTGTGTGGAGTTTAGAGGACATGCTGGAGTCTGGAGGAGCAGGTTTACTTTAGTTACCGTGTGTCATTTACACAGCAAAAATAAATAAATTATGTGTACATGTAACTCAATTTGAGTTTAGCTTAACACTCCTCGGGTGTACATATGACTCCCTCCGTTTAGGAGTTAAAATAACAACGTCTAAAGTGTGACATTTGTTCATTACTCACAGAGTTCATTTTAACACAGTCAGAGTTTATTCCTACATCGAACTGGAGTGTGTGTTACCCTTCAAAGTGTTAATATATTACCATTTTTCCTATATTATCAATTGGTCTGTGTAACAGATAACAGTGATTAAATATGATGAAAATAGTTTAAATTTATTTAATGTTCATTAATCCTTTTAGAAATCATTTCAAGACATTCGGCTTTTACATTTTAAAATGCAGTAAGGCATGCTTCAAGTCTAAGTAAAACACACTGGTTTGATCACTGTTTGTCCGAAAGAACCGGTTCGAGTAAAAAAAAACTGGACTTCCCATCACTAGTGGGAAACACACTGCATATTGGGTTAAAAGTTTAACACTGAAAAAAAACCTCTTAAATATACACTCTTTCACACTCGTGGAGTGAAATGTACTCCGGGTTACACACTGAATAACAACAAACAAATCACACCGTATATTTAACACCGGAATTTTTGCTGTGTAGATAGATCAGAAAAGCTGGACACAGATATAATAAAGGTGTGCTGGAAATAAGTGATTACTTTTATTTTTTAAAAAGTGAGTATAATTAGCATAATTATAAAAATTAGGTCAACTTAATAGTTGCAGTGGGTTTACTTACATTATGTTAGTGAAGTCAGCTTGTTTTTAAGGCGACTGCTGTACTCGCTGTGAGTAACTGATCCCTTTTACAGTGTGTTTGGTTAATCCAGTGAGTCAGTGTAGTCCGCAGGAGTGCACCCGCAGGTGTTCTCCATGGGGTACAGTTGGTCCTGTATTCACACGTTTGGACTTTCTCCTTAATATAGTTTCAGATAATGTTTACAAATCAATCGTCTGATCAGCCAATGATCAATCACTGTCAGTTAAACACAGCTAATGTTGTCTAAGTCATATTTACATGTGCTTTTACACCCAATACTCAAAGTAGTGTGATAAACAATGTACACAAGTGGACACTGGTCTGTATAAACAGCCAACTTCACCTCAGTGTCTCCCCTGCACTGCTCAGTCTTGGTGTTCAGCAGAGGAGTCGGTGCTTGGGCTCTCTGTTTGCTCTGCAGTTTGTCTGTTTGACTGCACTTGCAGTCTCTCTCACAGACACACACACACACACACAAACACACACACTTGCAGTCTCTCTCACAGACACACACACACACACACACACAAACACACACACTTGCAGTCTCTCTCACAGACACACACACACTTGCAGTCAGTCTCTCTCTCGTACACACACACACACACACAAACAAACACACTTGCAGTCTCTCTCTCACACACACACACACACACACACACACACACACACACA
>CAIGQQ010012042.1:2083420-2102707 GCA_903798035.1 Danio albolineatus | reverse complement strand
TTGATATGTGATTGTGCATGTGAGATGTGGTTGTGTCAGTGTGATGTCTGTGAGTGATATGTGATTAAGCACGTGTTTGTATTTGTGTGTTAGAGAGAAATGTGTTTGTGTGAGTATGAGATATGTGATTATGATATGTTATTGTGTTTGTGATTAAGTGTGTGACGTGTGTGTGTGTGTTCTCTCACCTTGAGGCACCTGTGAAGTCCCCCACTGGTGAAACATTCCTGAAAGGTTAAAGCAAACAGACAACAGATGAGAAACACAAAGCCTCAGTATTAGAATCTCTCTCTCTCTCGATATATATATATATATATATATATATATATATATATATATATATACATACACATATCATTAAAGAGCCCCTATTATGGGTTATTGAGAATGATCTTCATCAGTGTGTACCACAGCTCTAAGTGAAGTGAAATATCCTTAAATCTGAAAGTGCACAGTGTTTAACACTATTGATTCATCTATAAAAGAGTCGACTCATAGTTCCTCAAACGAATCGCCGTGCTTATGAGTCTTTAGCCGTTTTCGGCGTGACATGGATACAAAACTTAAGCCCCGTCCATTTGTGCGCACACAAACCGGGAAAGATTCGAAACCCCCAACGCCACCCACAAACAACAGCAACGAGAAAAAGAACCAGTGTTGCCAGATTGGGCGGTTTTGAACTTGATCGTGCAGGTAAAAACCTTTTGTAGAGGGTTTGGGCTGGAGTCAGTCAGCTGAACACAGAAGAACACTGTGGCAGACGCTGGTTAAGTCATGCCGTGAAGCCGCTGTGGTCAGCTGGATATTATTGGAAGTGTGTGACTAACCCAAAGATAAAGCTGTGAAGAGTCAGTGGTGGAGGTTTATCTCTGCAGAAATGCCTCAGCATTATAGCCCAGCCTTGTGCTGTGTTCCTCTGAGGAGCTTCTGAAATCTACACGCTTACAGCGGAGGATTCAGAGCACCGTTTGTTAAAGGAAGGAGCAGAAAACACTATTGATGTATGCAGGGGCGGACTGGCCATAGGGAGCAGCGGGACATTTCCCAGTGGCCTGACGGTGAATCTGGCCTGCTATCCAGCAAGTGTGAGTGCGTGTGATTAAAACGGTCGCCTCATTGTTTTCTCCAGCTTGTAAATGATGTATTTAATTGTGTTTGGTAACTTGTAACCGCTTGTAGTGTCTCTGGTTAACTTGTATTCTCATATCGCGTCTAAAAGCACGTTGTAAACGCGACGCGTGCCGCTGTGTTTACGGATTAAAATGCGTTTGTGAGCTCGTGTTCCTCTGCTGTTTGTCGTTGCTATGGCTACATCAGCTCTCCTACACACGTGCGGCGGTCCTGTTTCATAATGGTTCAGCTTTTGCCGCTGTGTGCATTAATACTGCATGTGTGTCGCTGTTTTTACTTCTGGTTAAGAATAGAGTGATATGCTGGGAGACCGGGGGGTTAGTTTCGGGGGTGAGGTGTCTGAAATACGGGCGACTCCCGGGAAAAACGAGTGTTGGCAGATTTGCTCACGCACACGCTATGACTACTTCAATATTAATAAGCCGTGGTGGGCATTCTCTCACGCTGAGCGCTGTCGACCAATCGCAACAGACTGGGTCATCGGTCCAATCAGCGCAGTTTAGCGTCGCGCTAAGGAGGAGTTTGGGAACAAATGAATCACTGAACGATTCATATAGGAGTCGCTGGGATAATGAGGCAAAAATAAATGCAGATTATAAGACAATGAAAGTGTTTTTTCACCATGCATGCAGATCAGCCTGTTGCTGTAGAATAATATGACCAAAATATGACCCTTTTTAATGTATAATAGGGGCTCTTCAATAATAAAAATAACGTAAATCAGTATGTGCGCGTGTCTCTCTCAGTCTCTCGCAATTCATTTCAACCAAATGAACCCTTGCTTTCCTGCCATGACAAAATGCTACATCTGTATTGCCAAAGCATCTGTGATGTTTACATCAAACACAAGATATGAAAACAAATGACATCTGGGTCTGAGTCTGGAACCCGCAGCACAGACAGAAACACGTCTGAGAAATCTCTGCAGTCGTGTTTTCAGTCTTCTGAATGATCACAGCATGTTCAGCTGATAACCGGCGTTCAACAAACACTATTGATTCAACACTACAACAACACACACACACACTTCACACAACTCATCCAGAAAAACCCAATCAGCACCTACAATGAACACCATCGTAACATTACAGAGTACATACAGAAACCAGAGGGTGAAACTCAATACCTTTCAAGACTATTTCACAACTCTTCCCGTACATTAAGACCTCATCACTACTTTAAAGGGTCACAAAACACCAAAACACATGTGTTGAGCTGCTGACAGTCATATCTGTGTCCCGCGCTGCTATAAACACTATTAGGACACATATAATTGACTATAAAGAGTGAACATTGGTTGTTTTTGTGTTATTTCGAGCAAATTCGTTCTTCTGGTTTGAAACGAATTTTTGCAGCTGCGTCACGCTGATGAGATCCATGTGTGTATTCCAGCGTGGAGAGTGGACGTCTGTACCGACGAGTGCATCATGACGTCTCTGAGTGTGCGTCATTGATTCATGAGAAAGACTTGGTAAAAACCAACCAGAGCGCTCTATTGTGTATGTGGTGCAGCTTCATTAATATTCATGATCGCTTCGAAGATTGTACCTGTTATGCTGCATTCACAGCTGACGCGTCAAGCGTGAGTGATTTACATGTTAAGTCAATGCAAAGGCGCGAATAGGCATCCTGCAGAGCGATACGCGCGAATGGCGCCACGCGTTTGAAGCGTAATTTGTGCAAATCGCTTCAGTTTGAAAATCTGAGCTTGCTCTTGTGGGGGTGTGATTATGATGTAGCTCCTGTTGTTGGTGTCTCGGGGGAAAATCCTTCTGCCGACAACAGTTTATCAAACTGGGCTCGGCTCAGTCAGAAGCACCGCTGAAAGCTTCCATCATCCAGGTTCAGTTTCTGGAGGAGTTTATGAGCTCAGAGCTGGGTGCACCTCTGAAATAATCTAGTGGACTCGGATACAGCTCCAAACGAATCGATGCTGTTTATCAGCCTTCATAAAGCACATTAACACAGTTATTCTCTGTATAAAACCCCTGTTAGCCATTTAGCAATAAAGCTACAGTCACCAAACCATAGACAGAAGCCCTGCCCATCACGCGAATCCGAAAATAAAGAGAAAGTGCCGTTAAAGTCGACAAATTAATAGTCAGTCTTTCTCCCCTGCGTCTGTGTTTGTTGTGCCTCTGTGTGAACATCAGCGCGTGCACAAATGGAAACTCCCATTTTTATGCAAACCCTTTCCTCTTTCCCCGACACTCCCACCTAAACCAAGCTGGACACACCCACTTTTCTGAGCTTTTCCAAACTAGAGGTGTGAAAATACCCTGCTGAAACTGGGGGGGTTTTGTGGCCCTTTAAGTTTCAACCGGTAACATTGGCGACATTTTAACTTGCAGCTTATTTATTAAATACTGATTGTAAGAAACCAATCTCAAATTAAAACTGTATTAAACTGCTGATCCTGCAGGTGGCGCCAGTAGAACAGCAGGAACAATAGCGTTTTCCTGGTTACTATGGCTGTGCAATTAATCACAAGAAAAAAATAAAATAAAATAAAAATAAAATAAAAATTGCGATTTAAGCACATGCAATGTCTAAAGCACGTAAGGCTGCAATTTTACCTATTAATTTATTTAGATTTTTGTCCACGTTCTTGTGCGCATGATTTTAATATGTTAACCAATCAGAGCTGACGCAGCACACCAGGCGATTACAGCTAAGCTGAGCGGGTGAAAGATGTTAACCAATCAGAGCTCACTCCGCACACGACGAAGTTGAGCGGGAGAAGTGAATAGGTGGTTTTGATTTACGTTTATTTATTGTTCTGACTGGAATTGAGGTTAGTTGTTAGCGATGTTGTTTAGTTGATTTTCAATACATTGATTAAATTATATTAAAAAATAAATAAGCATATATATATATATGTGTTTCCTGCTTTTAAAGGTGCATTATAAATACCGTGAGCCTCAGACAACATGGTTTCCTCATTCTCATGTAACTTACATCTGTATAAAACGCCAGTGGACAACAGGCCAATCAGAACAAGAAGCAGACTGTTTAGTGACTCACAGGCCACGCCCTAAAGATTTGCATATCACATTCTACGTCACCAACCCTGTACCTGGAGATCTTCCTTCCTGCAGAGTTCAGCTCCAACCCTGATCAAACACACCTGAAACGTTTAAATTAGATCTCCAGGAGCAGGGTTGGCAACCCCTGTTCTACGCCATCGAGACCTAATGAGCAGCCACAGACAGATCACTAGCCACTGATATGTTCCTCAGAGAAAAAGAGGAAGACGTGGATATTTCACCTTCAGCAGTGCAGAACATCATTAAAGACTGAAGGAGTCTGGAGGACTTTCAGTGCGTAAAGGACAAGAGCGCAAGCCTGAGCTGAACAACCGTGACCTCCGAGCCCTCAGGGGGCGCTGCATCAAGAGTCCTCATTCATCTAGAAGCCTGATCACCACATGAGCTCAGGACTACTGCGGCAAACCTTTGACAAGTAGCACAATACAGAGTTACATCCACAAACGCCAGTCAAAACTAAAAGGAAGCCCTATGTTAACAGTGTCCAGTAGAGCTGTCCACTGCTCTGAGCTTAGAGGCATCTGGGATGAAGGTGAAGGTAGCTCTCCAGAATCAGGGTTGGTGAGCTGATGAGCAGCTGCATAGTCAGATCACTAGCCAATTAATAACTCATTAATATGCATGCAGTTAGTTAACATGCATTAATATGTATGCAGTGAGACAACAATGATCATTTTCCTTTATTAGTTATTTTAAGTTGATATTTATCTTACGGTGTATGTGGGACTTTTATTTTGAAAACAGGAGATGCAAATCCTTTACTCTGCGTTTGTGAGCAACAACTCCATAAGGCATCTGTTCAAGAACGCAAAACGCTGGATATACATATTAGACATTCACTCAGCTCTTACTTCCTTTGAAATTATAGCTTAAAAAGACAACGCAATACCTCTCTATCGGCCTCTTTTACCTAGTTTAATTATAGTTTAACCTTTATCCACAGCAGATCTCGTGAGCAAAATAGGTTAATGTTCCTCTGATGGGTTTCTTTTAGAGAGCTCACACACTCTCTTAATGTGAGTAAAAATAAACATACACACATGCGTTAAAAAGCTTTAATCAGGCATCTACTTCTTTTGTCGAAAATAGCTTATTGGCAAAAGAAGTATGCTACGTTTACATCATGCTGTGCACTGTAATAATGCTGGTTCCACACAATTGATTTCTGTTATGGCTGACATGAAGGAATTAAGTTAACTTTTACACATTTAAGTAGATTAAACATAACAATTACTGTAAGTTGTGTCCCACCCCGCCCAAAAACACTCAAGAATTGTGTTGTTTCAGCTCATTTTAAATGAATAGTTTGAATTTTGTCATTTAATAATATTCACGACTGATCCAAATATGGTCAATACAGACTGTTCTAACTGTCGGGTGATGTTATGAAGTAACAAATGAGCATAAAACCATTTCTGAAGATTTTTTTGTAGCGTACCCAAGCCATAATCCTACTACATAGATATCAGACAACAACTGAACTCACTGCACCTTTAAGTAAACAATCATCATGGCCAGTAATAAAATCACCACATATTGGCAGAGGAGCAAAAACATGCATTTTAACAACTCGTTGGTCTCTCCTGCACACATTAAAGGCACAGTTCTGCCAGAACTCAAAATTCTGTCATTATTTACTTGTTTCAAATAGTTTCTTTCCTCAAATGAATGTAAAAGAAGATATTTTAAAGAAAGCAGTAAACCGGTAACCACTTCCATTGTATTTGTTTTTCCTACTATGTTACCCTACTACTGGTTACAGTTTTCCAGCATTCTTCAAAATCTTCTTTTGTGTTTAACAGAAGAAATAAACTCATATAGAAGCACAACTACACTTTATTAAACATGTACACATTAGCATTGTCACCATACTGAAATTCGGTATCAATCAATACACCGTCCTGCTAATATTGAGCGCTGATTTGCCATTGTGTTCAGCTGCTCAACAGAAATGACTGTGATTAGCCGTGAAGGTCATCATTTCACCGAACTCACCACTGTTTACTGAGTGTGAACACAGAGACAGGGAACCTTATAAAGCTGTAATTTATAGTGGATCGCTGGTATGTCAGCTTATAGACGAATTTCCAATCTACGTCACACGGGTCCCCGGTTGCAAAAAAAGACCGGTTGCAATAGCAAACATGTCATGTTGTGCGGCAGGATGCTAAATTCGATACATTTTACCGTACACCACACTGCTTTTAATGCCAACCGCAGACGTCTTTGGCTAAAAGGGAGCTGAATGGAGTGACGACCTCTTTAAAAATGCTGCACTCTGCGGTTCTCATGTTATATCAGGAAAGTTCACGCTGTGCTGAATCACACACATCACTCGTTTCTGATTGCAGCAATGATTTCAGCTAGAACAGTTAAATATGGTGAATTAAACTGCGGACACTGAATGCTAATAATGAAACGTAAACATGTACGACCACATACCCTGCCGTACAGCTGCAGGTCGCTGTCAGAATACAGTTGTTCTGCTTGTTGATGATTACCCAGGCCTTGTACAGCTCCGTCTTCTCTCCTCGTCTTTGGCTAGGCAGAACCTCTGTGTTTAGCACTACATAGTGTTCAGTGTTTCCCCTAGGTTTACAGGTTGGGGGGGGGGGCCTTTACAGATGTATATTTTAAATACAGTTCAACCTTTTAAGTAATGAGCTGTTCATCTTCTGTGATTCTGGCCATCTTTTTGATATTTCAATTGCATCCACTCCCACATTAAAAAAATACTATAGTAACTTATAGGAATACCATAGTGTTTTTGAACCATATGCATATTATAAATATAGCCTATTTAAATTCTATATAGTATCACAGCAACTATAAACATAACTAAATACTGAAAAAAAAAACATGTTCAAAAACACTTTAATATTTACTATAAGTTATAATATTTCTTGAGGTCATTCGTCCGTGATCTCCGCCACTGGTGACGTTTCCAGGCGGCAAAACAGCGAGATTCAGGAAGTGTCCGACTTCTGATGTTTTTTGAGCCCTCCTCTGCAGCCGCCTGCTGCCGTCTACATTTCAGCGAGGCGCACCTCAAAGGCGCACCTCAAACGAGCCTTTTCTGTTTTCTGTAGGTTGACGCGACATCTAGCCAGCCAAAATCCACGTGTGTTACGTAACGTCAACGTAATCATGATCAATTTTCGTTGTTTTAAGTAACCTCGTGCCGGTCGTGGTTATGTTATGACATGCTATGACACGTAATGGATTAAAAGTTTAGTTAAAAGTTAGCAATACAAATAATGTATTTAATATTCTATGGCCGGAAATGCAGTGGACATGCAGTACAACTAATTACAACTGATAAAGCAAAATTTCCCTTCAAAACAACGTTGTTATTGCTGTCAGGCGACATTCTGACACTCAGAGAGTGGCTGTGTGGGACTCGACTGTGCGCGATTCAGAGAGCAGAGATTTGTAAACGCGCGACCGTGTAGAGACAGAAAAGACATGCCGTTGTGTAAATGGGTGGATGGCGGGGCGTTGGATGCTGGAGGGGTGTCGCGGACGAAAGTGAGATGAGATGGGGACTCGGGGAGTCGCGGAAAAAGGTGAAAGTGAACAGCGGACGGGGGAGGAGGGCGGTTTTGGTAAGGGGGACAGGTAAAATGAGGTGCTGGATCAGATTTCAGAGATGCCGGATTCGGATCTGGAGTGTTTCGACACAAATTAAGCCCTGCATAGGCTATTTAGCTTGTTTATTAAAAGAAGAAAAACATTTACAAAACATTTAGAAAAACATTAACTTGATTTTAAAGGAGGGGGGGGGGGGGGGGCCGTGGGGGGGGCGGGGCGCCCCCCTAATCCTATGGTAGGGGAAACACTGGTGTTGAATCTGGTGATCATGGAGTATTATCTCTTGCGTGCATCCTGAATGTTTACAAACTGGTACAAAACATCTATAGACTAACCAGCTGATGGATGTGACTTTGAAACACTCCAGTGTCCCTGTATCTGTGGTTACACTCAGTAAACAGTGGTGATTTCGGTGAACTGATGACCTTCACAGCCAATCACAGTCATTTCTGTTGAGCACGTAAACACAACGGCAAATCAGCGGTGTTTAAGAACGCGCTCAAATGTTCGCGGGAAATCAACATTTATAAAGTGTCAATACTGATTGGTACCAAATTCCAATATTGAGACAACACACAGACATCACCTATATGCAATAAATTGCAGGTTAACCATGTATATTGCTAAAGCAGTTTGACTGAACTCAAATGCGGATAAAATTCTTCATTAATTGGGCCAGTTTACCCCAAAATAAAAACTGCACACTGTTTAATCACCTTTTACTTGTTTTAAATCCAGTTGAAGTTTATTTATACAGTGCTTTTTTTGTTTCAAAGCAGCTTTACAAAAGGTGTACATTATTGCAAGATAAAGTTACAATCAAATGCAAATTATTATAAAAAACAACTAAATAAACAACCTTTAAAGCTGCAGAACAGGATTGGTCACTCACAAGCCTGACTCTCTGAAACGAATCTGAAAATACCTCGCATTATAACCCCGATCTGAGCTGAATCTGCCAACCTACAGCGAGAAATTACTGAACAGACATACATTATCATACATTCATCAATACACTGATCAATGATCAACAGTGCTACTGAATAACTGTAAACGTTAAAATATTACTTTGAGTTTAGGATCATCATGATGTACATCAATGATATACAAAAAATAATAAAAAATGTATAGTGGGCGTCACGGTGGCTCAGTGGTTAGCACTGTGGAATCACATAATGAAAGTCGCTGGTTTGAACCTCGGCTGGGTCAGTTGGTGTTTCTGTGTGGAGTTTGCATGTTCTCCCTGTGTTGGCCTGGGTTTCCTCCGGGTGCTCCGGTTGATGAACTAAATTGGCCGTAGTGTATGAGTGTGAATGAGTGTGTATGGGTGTTTCCCAGTACTGGGTTGCAGCTGGAAGGGCATCCGCTGTGTAAAACATATGGAATAGTTGGTGGTTCATTCCATTGTGGTGAAAAAAAAAATCAAACAAGTAACTAACATTAATAAGGAGAAACTATTATGAGAGCGTGGCATTAAACTACCATAATAATAAAATGTAACCAAAGCAAAATCTGATTATAATAACACAGACTTGTTGCTTTATAATCACTAATCCTGTAGTGTGTTTATTTCTGCGCTCAACTTAAGTATAAAGCTAATTAATTTATAATAATTAAATGTAAAAATTAACCAATAATGAATTCTGTGTTTTATTGACGTGTTTTGGAATTAAAGCAAGCGTCTTTAAATCTCCAGCACCTTCTGCAGTTGTTTCTCTTTCTGTCGCTGTGTTTTCATTACATTCAGGAGACTGATAAAAGAAAAAAAGAAGGAAAAAAAGAAGAAAATCCAGAAAGGCTGGAAGACGGCGAGCACATATTGACCCAGTTAAAGCTGGAGGAGTTTTATGACTAACCCGTCTGCTAGTCCAGATCTCTGCATGTAAACAGTCTGTCATGATGATGCAATTACAGCACATTTGACTTCAGTCTGCGATTAAACAAGCATGAAACCACCATAAAAGAAAACATTGATGCAAAAAGTAAAATCAGATCCATGCACTGCTGAACCCTTGATTCTGATGGCCACTCTCAGGTGTTTGGTTAATGTCAGATAAAAGCACAGCTAAAGTAGTTCCGGCAGGTTACAGCTTCATATCACTCTGCTGATTGATTAGAGTTACTTCACAATGACAACAGTCTGAAATCACATCAGAACACTACAGGAGGAGGAGGAGGGGGAGATTGTAGGACACTAGTGCTACACACAGGAGCAGTTTGAGGAGGACACACACCGGACTAATAAACTCCTAAGCACAACATCTCAGCAGTGGTGCTGGAGACCAGAGGAGAAGAGCAATAATCACCTGCGGACGTGGGATTATTAGAGGATACGGGACATCTCCGCTTCACCACATCCTCATGTCAGGTTTGCTTTACTTTCTAACAATATAAAACAGTCCATTGTCAATTATTCCTTTCTTGACTGATGAACATAAACACAGTGCTGCTAAAGGTGTCACACAGAAAGCACAATCTCTGTGCAAAAGGTTTACACACCATTTAATATAACTGCACAAAAGCCGAACGCCAGCTTGTGTTTCAGCCGCCTTTTGCTGTCAAATCTCTTCTTTTACATGAGAATAACTTAAAGATAAACTCTTAGAACCTTCAGTTTGATCACTCGTTTGAGGAAGGTCTATTTCCAGAACCTTTACTTTCTCTGTTCCTCAATGAAAGTAGAATGATCTTCTAGTAAGGGATTACATCATGTACACATTAAACAAAAAAGCTAGTTATCTCACCTCTCTGCCACACGGATAACAAATATATATCTATATATAATATATTCAACTATTAATAAGTTTATTTTAATAAGATTTTTAAATTAATGATAACTTTAACCAACACACCCCCTAAACAGTGAGGTAAAGTTGGTTTTACATTCGCACATACTCCTTTAATAAAATAAAATAATAAAATAAAATATTCATTTATATTTTCTTTTTGGCTTAGTCCCTTTATTAATCTGGGGTCGTCACAGGGGAATGAACCGCCAATTTATCCAGCATATGTTTTATGCAGCGGATGCCTTTCCAGCTGCAACCCATCTCTTGGAAATATAATATAATATAATATAATATAATATAATATAATATAATATAATAACAGAGAAGTACTATTTGCAAATTCTAAATAGAGAAATCATATTATCAGCCAATGACTATCAAACTACTATTGTTATGTCAATTAAATAGGGCTAATGTTGCTTTACAGTAATATTTACATGTGATTTTAAACACAATATTCAAAGTGGCATGGTAAACAATTAAAAGGGATCATCTAAATGACTGATTGTGCGAATATAAAACCAACTTTACTTCATTGCCATACCTGTTTATTCTTAGATATTCACAATCAACCAGTGGCCTAATAAACAACATTTTGAGCATTACTTCCGCTAAATCAGTGAGTTGACAACCAGTTAACTAGAACTAACCAACCAACCTACCACTAAACATGCTTATTATCAGACTTTCAGAGTGAATAACCACACAAATGTTGTAATATAGTAGCTTTACTTTCTCTTAAATCAGTGAGTTCACTAAAGTGGCTTTCATTACTTAGCAACCCACTCCTAAATCATGCTTATTATCAGATTTACACAATGAACAAGTAGCCAAATAAACGAGCAGCATTACTTCAGGCCTGTAGCCAGCCTATTGACAGGGGTGGTTCTAAAAAAGTGGAGTTATTCTCCTAAATTTCTAATAAATTATGAGGTTCAAATATTTCATTTAGTGACATTAAGCAACAATCTTTGCTGCATTAGCTTTCAGACAGTGATCATAACCACACTTTTTGATGCAACAAAAATATCTCCTACAATTTTGTCAAAGGGCTTAACATAGTATGTTACCACAAAGTGTTCAATCAGAAATGTGCTTTTAAACTGTAAGTTATTACAGTTTTATAAATAAATGTTAAGAGATTAGAATTTTAAATAAAAATTTTGAATAAAGAAGTATGAAACAAATTTGTTATCACGGGTAATTAAAAAAACAATTAGGAATCTATTAAAACTTATTAAAAAACATCTAAAAAGCATTAAAAACTGTAGCCTGTGGGTAAATAAACTGGCCAGCTGATTTCCTCAGTCAGAATTAGTAAATTTGAAGAGTTAAAAATTAAATGTGTCTTAAAGCCTTCTTCTATCGGTTTTTTCACAATTTATGATGGCTGTTGAAAAAAAACAGCTTAAACCAGCCTAGGCTGGTTGACCAGTCTAGTTTTGGAGGGGTTTTGGTCATTTCCAGGCTGGTTTCCAGCTATTTCAAGCATGGTCTTAGCTGATCAGGCTGGGAGATGACCAGCTAAAACCAGCTTGACCAGCCTAACCAGGCTGGGAGCCCAGCCAAAACCAGCTATGTCCAGCTGAAACCAAGTTTTTTTTTTTTCAGTATATACTGTCACAAATGGGACAAATGTGCTCATATAGGGGCAAAATCTGGATTTTGTCAGTGTGGGTGGGTCTGTCGAACCACCCAAACACCCCCTGGCCACGGGCCTGTACTTACTCTAAATCAGTGAGTTCACTATGACTAGGCTTGGGCCGGTATAAGATTCTGACGGTATGATAACCTTGGATAAAAATATCACAGTTTCACGGTATGGCGGTATTGTGTTTACTGCTCCAAAAATATCTTCTTTTTAAATGTCTGGCTAAAAAACAGAACCTTTCCCCCCTTTAAACATAATATATTTTATTTTGAGAAACATTTAAAGTATTTTGGGCAGTAAACATGTCAGGCTAAATAATTCAAGTGACTTCTGCGGTCTTCATTTGTTTCAAAAACACAGATTTCTTTACAATTTACACCTAAAAGTAAATAAAAAAATCTTAGATACCTCAGGAACGGTATAGCAGAAAATGTTGGCGGTGTGAAAACCTTGACTTTTCCAAACCGCGGTATACCTTGAAAACGGTTATCATCCCATGCCTAATTATGACTACTAGCCATAACTAGCACTAACACACCCCCAAACGTGTTTATTATCAGAAATTCACAATGAACCTGAGGACAAGCAAACAACATAAATATTGTGATGGAGCATCTTTACTTTTGCTAAATCAATGAGCTCATAATGGTGACACTGACTACTAGTTATCCAGCACTAACCAGCCCACCCCTAAACAGGGTTATCATCAGACATTCACCATGAACCAAGTGAAGAACATAAATATAGAGTAGCATTACTAGTGCTAAACCAGTTCATGAAGGCGATGAGGACTACCAGTCATAACTAGAACTAGCCAATCCACCCCTGATATATGTTTACTATACGATATTCACAATGAACAAGCAGACAAATAATACAAATATGTTAGAGGAGTTTACTCTCGCTGTGTCCGTTAACGTTAGCTCACACAGCCGATGAAGTTTACTAGCTAGTTACTAGCATTAACCAACCCACACACATGTCAGGAAAAGTAACGCAAGTTAACGTGTCAACGAGCCACTTTCCGCGTATCACGTGACCTCTGAGGACTTTCTGACAAGTATCTGTGTTTGTTTGTTTGTGTACACACACACACACACACACACACACACACACACACACACACACACACACACACACACACACACACACACACACACACACACACACACCTGTAGGCCGTGATACGTCAGCTCTACAGCCTTGTAATGGTTGTCGTGTTTGATTCTCGTGACCCGTTCACCGACCGGAGCCCCGGAGACAGCGGACCGACCGTTTCTCACCGAAACCGAGAGTAAAACTTTAGCAGCGGGACTTTCCCTTCCGCGCGACACCGCAACCTCCCGTTCGCGCCATTCGCGTGCAGAAACGCGCCGTTAAAGCTCGACTTACCATCCATGTCGCGGGTCTCCTCAGCTTGGTCGCTCTCGGTCACTTTTTACCGTTTCCGGGCGACGGTGAAGAATGAACGACACACCGCGACAACACTTTCCTTCCGCGCGCCTCCGCGGGTCTACAGCAGGCGCGCACCCGTGGGCGGAAATACCCGGATGACGCGACTCATCATCATCATCATCACCAACACAACCGCTGAAAACACACACACGCGCTTGTGACAGTACGCGGCGATACAAACCTATTTGTCGAACAAAACCGTGTCAAATGAAGATATTCACTCAGTTATTACTATATCTCAGCTGTCTGGTTTCATAATCTCCGTTGTGTAATAACATCTGGTGAGTGGGAAGAGTTTTGGCCACTTCCAGAAAATATAATCCAATAAAGGTGTTGAAGTCAGAATCATCCATATTCAACTGTCCAGTACATATCATTCAGTCACTCATTTTACTTTCAGCTTAGTCCCTTTATTAATCAGGGGTCACCACAGTTGAAGGAACCAACAACTTCCAGCATATGTTTTACACAGCGGATGCCCTTCCAGCTGTAACCCAGTACTGGAAAACATCCTTACATACTCATTCACACACACACTCATGCACTACGGACGATTTAGCTCACCCAATTCCCCTATGGCATAAGTGAGTTGTTGGGGAAACCGGAGCACCAGTACACAGGGGCGTAGCAACCGGGGGTGGACGTGGGGAATACGTCCAGGGATGGGCAAAAATACATTAAAATGTGTTTTGATATAAAATATAAAATACTTCAGGTTTACATGTCTCAAAATAAACTACGAAACACAGCCGCCAGAAATAGATGAAAATAAAACACTGTAGTTTGTATTCTGAAAATACTAAATACTTCTAAAAGGGAGCGTGACATTTCTTCACAAACCTTCAATCAATAGCACTAAAGCACTAAACTGCCGTTACTGCACAGCAAATTATGAGGTGTTGAATTTCTGGTGTAAGCCCCTGTAGTGTTCTAGTGTTTAAATCCAAGTGTACATGCGCTGTTTTTAACACTGAAGTGGGTTAGATTGTGACTTTAACGGTGTGCATTTCTGCTGTTGCCTTTCCATACTCCTCATCTATGTTAATTGCACACACCGGAACTTGAGGTGACCGAGTCAATACGTCAACACGGTAGTGTAAAATAATATACTCTGCTTAAGTGTATGTCATTCATTCATTTTCTTTTCGGCTTAGTCCCTTTATTAATCCGGGGTCGCCACAGCAGAATGAACCGCCAACTTATCCGGCATTTGTTTTACGCAGCGGATGCCCTTCCAGCCACAACCCATCTCTGGGAAACACATCCATACACTCTCATTCACACACATACACTATGGACAATTTAGCTTACCCAATTCACCTGTACCACATGTCTTTGGACTGTGGGGGAAACCGGAGCACCCGGAGGAAACCCTAGCAACCACGGGGAGAACATGCAAACTCCACAAAGAAATGCCAACTGCCCCAACCGGGGATCGAACCAGCGACCTTCTTGCTGTGAGGCGAACGTGCTACTCACGTGCCACCGTGGCGCCCCTTAAGTGTATGTATTCAACCCTTTTTAAAGTGTAATTTATACACTGGGCTGGTGGGACTCGTATATACACCAGAAGAGAGGGTAGTTTATCACCTGTGGAGTTAAATGTACACTGGACAATTGGCCCTGCAGGTGTTAAAAATTTTAATATGGTGTGAATTTTTACACTCTGGGTGTAAAATATTTTACACTGCAGAGGTTTGTATATTCAACACTTCTGAAAGTGTAACCTGAGCACTGGGCTGGTGGGACTCATATAGACACCAAACAAGTGTTAAATTTAACACCTGTGGTGTAAAATGTACACTGGCAAATTTGCTGTGTGGTCTTAGCACTGTGCAGTACACTAGTTTCAGTGATTGTGGACTTGTTCCCAGATCTCCTCATGCCATTTGTCAGTTATTTTCTTTGGGCCCTATCATACACCCTGTGCAATAAGACACAAGACGTGTTTACCGTGATGTGTTGCTATTTTTATTCATTCATTCGTTTTATTTTTGGCTTGGTCCCTTTATTAATCAGGGGTTGCCACAGTGGAATGAACCGCCAACTTATCCAGCATATGTTTTACGCAGAGGATGGCCTTCCAGCTGCAACCCATCTCTGGGAAACATCCATACACACTCATTCACATTTTACAGACAATTTAGCCTACCCAATTCCCCTAGCGCATGTGTTTGGACTGTGGGGGAAACCGGAGCACCTGGAGGAAACCCACACCAACACGGGGAGAACATGCAGACTCCACACAGAAACACCAACTGACCCAGCCGAGACTCGAACCAGAGACCTTCTTGCTGTGAGGCGACAGCACTACCTACTGCGCCACCATGTCGCCCTTTTCTAGCAGTGTTTTCTGGCAAAATAAAAAACTTTAAAGTAAAAATGTCAAAATTAAATGTATAACGCAGTAATTATTTGTAGCATATTTCAGTGCTGTGTAAGTCTACAGTACATTTTACAGTATTATCTGTCTGAAAGTGCCACCACAGACAATAACGGTAACACTATAACAGTTTAACAATTGTTAAGCTCTGTAATAATTACAAATAATATCAGTTATTCTGCATAGATTGTACAATATGAGCTCTGTCTCTGAGGTCAAAGCAGAAATAACTTGCTTCTGACTTGTGTATTTTTTCCCAGATGAATATGAACATTCAGAAAGGGCGGTCTGCTAACACTGATACAGTGCACCAATGCTGCAGATATTTCCAGTGTTTTGCTTAACAGGAATGTACAGCATTTATTTTAATTGATGCTATTTTCTACATTTTAAATAATTATTATTGCAGTCATTATTATTTTTCACCATTTTCCCCTGCGTTGTTTACAGCTCGATGAGTTGTAGGACCTAAAATACATTGCCTATTCACTGAGAAATGGAGGAAAATTAATTCAAAATGGAGTGTACTCAATTATGCTGAGCACTGTAAATCTACTGTAAACCAGTCTACTGTACACCAGTCAGGATCAGGGTTAATGTTGTGAGCTGGATTAGTGTTTACTCTATATGAGTTCTCCATTACGCTCTCTTTCTTGAGCTCGATGACTTGTAGGACCTCATGAAAAAGTACTCAAAAGTAAAGTTTGTTGTGAGAAAATTACTCAGAGTACTATCATTTATTGTATGTGAAGAAAGATCTATCGATTATAATATTCATTCCCACAAGTTAATACTAAACAGTGTGATAAATCCTTAAAAAACAATAAACGACTGCAAATATTTATGTAACTGAACAATAATTACTAATATAATTAATAAATACACAACAGATTTATAATCTAGTGTGTTTAATATTTTATATAATAATATACTCAATCATAGCGTAATATTTTATAGTAGAAAAACAGAGTTGCAGTTTGTAAGCAGTTGAATTCAGGTTAGGCGATCTTTCAAACAGCAGGTGGCGCTGTGAAGGTCTGGAAGTGCAGGTCTGAGCGTGCAGTTGGGTCTCCAGCTGGGTCTGCAGTTTCATAATGTTGTTTGGCAGGATCTTTGCAGTTGGCTAAGTAACAACATAGATACTAACATTCCTTCTCTAAATTTGATTAAGGTTTTGGTTTATGATGGTTTTCCCAAGAAAATTTCATTGATGTTAAACATTATTTTCATTATAGGTACATATTACACACACAAAAGTAAATGGAATAACAGTAAACCCTTGATTAATTGCTTTAAAACTGAATGTAAAACATATTTAGAGTCTTTAAAAGTAATATCCAAAGAAGATAAGGCTACAGAGGAACTATACAAAACTATGGCTGAGTCTCTTTCCTTTTAAAACTGTTCAAATTTTCATTTTTAATTTAATTGTTATTATTATTATTTTGTGTGTGTAACCCCCTAACAGTTCCCCCCCCCCCTTCTTTTAATGTTAAAATGGTTGTATGCACTGTATAATGTAAATGGGATTGAAAAGTGTGTAGGCTATATATTGTTATATGCCGCGTTTGTTCCCCGTTTGAGTTTTGTAAATTGAAAATGTAAACAAAACAAAAATAATAAAAAAAGCTTCATAATGTTGGCCTGACCCGCCCCGGAAAATGAGACATCCAGACTGTAATTCTCCACATTGCTGAAACTGACCAGCAGAGGGCGCAGAAAGCCTGTTTACTGTACATCAGTCTACTGTAAACCAGTCTAATGTACATATGTCTGCTTTACATTATGCTGCTGTACATCAGTCTGCTGTATATCTGCCTACTGCACATTAATCTATTGTAAACTAGTCTGTTGTATATACAGTGCTCAGCATATAGGAGTTCACCCCTCACAAGTCTATCTTTTAAATTCATATTTGTAATAGGAAGCTCTATAATATTATTACAAGTGCATATACATTAGATTAGTCAGTACTGAAGCCAAATCTGGAGCTCATCTAACAAAATAACTCACCATAACAGTCTAAAAACTAGTACAGACAAACTTATTTGTTATAGAAAAATATTAAATACAAATTTAAAAAGAGGAAAAATCAAGAGAAGAGAAAAAAAATGAAGAAATTTAGTTGAAATTTTTTAGGTTTAAATTGTTTTTGAAATATTTAGCATGAATTTAAATGTATTATCTTTCTATTTCTGAATATGTTTGTTGACTAAAATATTATTGTAATAAATATATCTCCTTAACGAATCTGTTTTGTTTAAATGCACCAAAATATATCGCATACTTTCATTATTCATATATATTCATATATGTACACCACTATACTGTAAAACAGTCTACTGTACACCAGTTAGGGTCAGGGTCAGGGTTAATGGTTTCCTCTGTGAGCTGGATTAGTGTTTGCTCTATATGAGTTCTCCACTACGCTCTTTCTTCTTTAATGAAACAATAACAGACCTGTAAAACTCCACATGCAGATCAGATCCTCTGACACTAAGCTCAGTCTACTGCTTCCTTTCATTCAGATTATATTAACACACACCGCTCAGACTTTACCTGTTTATTATCAAAACTAAAAAAATTCATTTGTACACAATACAGGTGAATGTTTCGACACTCGTTCAAATGTCTACACGCATGAAAATATCTTTAAACATTTACAGTACATTCCATTTACAGTCGTCTAAAGTGCACAATGCTCCGTTACATCTGGAGGAAAAGTAATCTGACTGTAGTGTGTTTGTGTGTGTGTGTGTGTGTGTGTGTGTGTGTGTGTGTGTTTGCTGCGGGATAAAGAAACCCCATCTGATGTGAAATGAGGATCAGGATGAAGCCGTCAGTGAACCGAGAGCATCATCACGAACTCTGAGGAACACAGAGAGAAACAGCACATTTACATTACAGGCAGGTTTACTTGCTGCACTAAAACGGCTGAAAATGAAATAAAAAATAATTCAAAATGATGTAGTCCAGTGGTGTCCAAAATCTGACCTGTGGGGCCTGTACCACAACACAAGCTGAACAAACTCAAGACTCCTTATTGTTACTCTGCTCAAAGTCGATTGGTTAAATCTTAGTTTGTGTTCTCTAAACTAGAAAATAGCCTGAAAATAACTTAACCTGAATATAACCAGAACTTAACCTGAACATAATCAGAACTTAACCTGTACATAATCAGAACTTAACCTGTACATAATCAGAACTTAACCTGAACATAATCAGAACTTAACCTGAACA
>CAIGQQ010012042.1:2053074-2073074 GCA_903798035.1 Danio albolineatus | reverse complement strand
CTGAATCTCAGAAACAGCATGAGGGAAATATCTGAAGAAGATAAAACTTTCAAATGGGGGTTTAATAAATCTGATGTCAACTGTATATGTACATATTAGTGTGTGTGGGTTTATACATGTATACGCTGCAAACGATGCTTTCTTTCTGAGGACTTTCTGTCCTCTTTCCAGTCTAAATATACAACAGCTCTTAACTCAAGCAGCATTTTCTAGACAAGAATAAAATATAGTGTGGTGTTCAGAAATAATGAGTCCAGACGAAGTGAGTTTTTCATTAAAACAAGCAGAATAATCCGCAGATGGAGGAAGAGGAATATATTGTTTTCACTTTTGACATAAGGCTGTACTTTCATCAGCTCAG
The DNA here is from genome assembly GCA_903798035.1 of Danio albolineatus. Taxonomy (NCBI): domain Eukaryota; kingdom Metazoa; phylum Chordata; class Actinopteri; order Cypriniformes; family Danionidae; genus Danio; species Danio albolineatus. Next base: position 2,072,713 of record CAIGQQ010012042.1, on the reverse strand, counting down.
GAAGTTCAACCTCCCAAAGGATCTTCTGAAACAGTTCTACACCTCCATCATTGAATCAGTCATCTTCAATAACTGTCTGGTTTAGTTCAGACCAAATCTGACCTCAGAAGACTACGTGGAATAGTTGGGACTGCTGAGCGAATCATTGGTACAACCCTCTCTACTCTCCAAGAACTGTACTTATCCAGAACGAGCAGAAGGGCTGCCAGAATCCCTCTGGACCCCTCACACCCAGCACACTGCCTCTGTGAACTGTTCCCTTCTGGTGGACGCTACAGAGCACTGCGCACCAGAACAGCCCCACACAGAAACAGTTTCTTCCCTCAGGCGATCCATCTCATGAACACTTGATGATGATAATCGTGGAACCAACATCACTACTGCTGTACACTCTTACACACACATACACTTATTTAACAACACACTTTACATACCAATCTGCACAAAACAGCTGCACATATAATGTTGTATATAGTAATACACCTGTACATACACTTGTCCATCTGTATATCTGCATTTAACACTTACTTCTGTTTTTTGAATATATTTATTATCTGTTTTTTGTCCTGTCTCTGTAATTCTGTTGCACTGTGGAAGCTCTGTCACCAAAACAAACTCCTCGCATGTGTAAACACACCTGGCAATAAAGCTCTTTCTGATTCTGATAAGATTACTCTGCTTGGGTTGTATGAATGATTCGCTCAGCAGTTCCAACTATTCGACGTAGTCTTCAAAGGTCAGATTATTTGGCTTGTATCAAGCACAAACTCTCTTCATTTGGACTTTAATTTCTGAAAACAAGACTATATTCACTGCTCATCCGGAAAATACTTCTCGATTTCAGAAACGGTGGATATTTAGACTAGAAACAAGACTCAAACTCTGAGTAGGACCAACATTTTTGCAGCGTACACATACATACGCACAGCACACATGTGTATATATATAATATGTAAACACAAAATTTATCTCGGATGTGATTAATCATGATTAATTAGCATAACTTTCTGTCAGACTCATGTTTAGTGTGTAAAGCTGCACAATATAACAGAATAACTGCTTAAAGTAATATACTCAAACTCCACACACACACATGGAGAGTAAACAGAGAGAGCTCTTACCGTGGTTGAGAGATGCTGATGGTCAGTGAGTGAGTGTGTGTTCGTCTCTGCGTCCTGTCAGAGCAACTTACAGGTGATTAAATGGCTAAACGTGTCCAGATTAGAGGAGAAACCGGAGGAACACGAGACACACACACACACACACACACACACACACACACACACACACACACACTCTAGACTACCGTTAATAGGAGAGTTGTGTAGTTAGTCACACTTTATTTTAATGTATAATGCAATTCACGCTATTAACAAACCATTAGCTAAGATGTTTAGCTCAATGAACTGCTAATTAGCTGCTTATTAATAGTTTAGGGTTGTGGTTGGGTTTGGGATTATGGAAGTAGATCAAGATCATACTTCAGAAGTGCTGATAAACAGTAGTAAATAGTCTTTATTGCATTTTATTGATTTTTATAATAATCATTATGATAATATATTTTTTTATTCAAATACAACATTTACCTTATTGCTATTATGTTTATTTATCATATGCACACACATATACACTAACCGGTCACTTTATTAGGTACACCTAACTAGTTGGACCCCCTTTTGCAGTCAGAACTGCCTTAATCCTTGTATTTACCTATGCTTTTAATTTGTTTATTAGATTTTATGCAGATGTATATGCCTACATAATTATCCCAATCAATCTACAATTATAAATTCTTTATATTCAAATCTACACTCACCGGCCACTTTATTAGGTACACCTCACTAGTCCCGGGTCGGACCCCTTTTGCCTTCAGAACTGCCTTAATCCTCCGTGGCAGAGATTCAACAAGCTGCTGGAAATATTCCTCAGAGTTTTTGCTCCATGTTGTCATGATAGCATCACGCAGTTGCCGCAGATTTGTCGGCTGCACATCCATGATGCCAATCTCCCGTTCCACCACATCCCAAAGGTGCTCTATTGGATTGAGCTCTGGTGACTGTGGAGGCCATTTGAGTACAGTGAACTCATTGTCATGTTCCAGAAACCAGTCTAAGTAAGGTCTTCTGCTGCTGTAGCCCATCTGCCTCAAGGTTGGCCGTGTTGTGCGTTCAGAGATGCTCTTCTGCAGACCTCGGTTGTAACGAGTGCTTATTTGAGTTACTGTTGCCTTTCTATCAGCTGGAACCAGTCTGGCCATTCTCCTCTGACCTCTGGCATCAACAAGGCATCTGCGCCCACAGAACTGCCCACAGCTGGAGATTTCCTCTTGTTCGGACCGTTCTCTGTAAACCCTAGAGATGGTTGTGCTTGAAAATCCCAGTAGATCAGCAGTTTCTGAAATACTCAGACCAGCCCGTCTGGCAGCAACAACCATGCCACGTTCAGAGTCACTTAAATCCCCTCTCTTCCCCATTCTGATGCTCGCTGTGAACTGCAGCAGATCCTCTTCACCATGTCTACATGTCTAAATGCAGTGAGCTGCTGCCGTGTGATTGGCTGATTAGAAGAGTAGTTGGACAGGTGTACCTAATAAAGTGGCCGGTGTGGTTATGCACGTATGTGTGTACATATAATAAATAGATATAATAGCAATAAGGTAAATATTGTATTTGAATAAAAAATATAATTATTATTATTGTTTTGCATATATTTATACTCACATTATTACATTATTATTATTTATATTATTATTTATTATACACATATATTTCTTTCTATATTTATTTCTTCACTATACTATACTATTTTTACATTTTGTAACCCAACGCTGGGTCAAATATGGACAAATCTGTCATTTCAAATATATCATGTCATTTAAATGTAAGAAAAACAATACAATATTAATAAAATACGAAAACAACTGACCCAACATTGTTCATATTTGACCCAATGTTGGGTTATGACAATAAATGTGATTATAATGGAAGTCAATGGGGTAAAAACATCACCAACATCCCCAAACGGGAGTCCATCTGCCCAGAGTGTGTTGTTGAGTCAAACATTTAAAAGCATTTTCCCAAAATAAGGTGTGTCCCCTAAAAATCATCACATCTGCTGAAACACAGAGGCCAAATGAAGACTGGGTGAGTGGAGGAAAACAACCCAACAGCACACAAGGGTTAATATAATTCAACATTTACTAACGCATTATTAAACTCCACAGCGCTTGTTAACATTCCCTGAGTTAAACCAACAATATACTGTATTAACTTGAGGTTAACCATGCTGAACAAATACTGTAATGCTCTTTGTTTATATTGTTTGCTCATACATTAACATGAACACAGTTTACACAACGCTTTAGAATGACGAGGTGAAAACAATTTGATGCAACAAGTAGAACAAACCCTATCCAACAATGAAAATCAGAACCAGCACAAACACATATGTGGTCTTATTCATGTCTACAGCTGCCAATCTCCACAAATAAAGCAATAGTATAATAATATACCTTTCCCAGAGATGGGTTGCAGCTGGAAGGGCATCCGCTGCGTAAAACAAATGCTGGATAAGTTGGCGGTTCATTCCGCTGTGGCGACCCCAGATTAATAAAGGGACTAAGCCGAAAAGAAAATTAGTGAATGAATAATGTGATCGGCTGATTAGAAAATTGCATCAACGAGTAGTTGGACAGGTGTACCTAATAAAGTGGCCGGTGTGGTTATGCACGTATGTGTGTACATATAATAAATAGATATAACAGCAATAAGGTAAATGTTGTATTTGATTAAAAAAAAATATTATTATTGTTTTGCATATATTTATACTCACATTATTACATTATTATTATTAAAATTATTATATATATTATTTATTATGGATAAGTTGGTGGTTCATTCCACTGTGGCGACCCTTGATTAATAAAGGGACTAAGCTGAAAAGAAAATGAGTGAATGAATAATGTGATTGGCTGATTAGAAAATTGCGTCAACGAGTAGTTGGACTTTACCTAATAAAGTGGCCGGCTAATTAATAAAGGGACTAAGCTGAAAAGAAAATGAGTGAATGAATAATAATATACCACTCTAACAAACACACAAAGGCTTTGTATTTCAGTTACAAATACTGTAATATTGGAGCTTGGAAACCATAAATATAACAAAGCAGAATCACAGAGATGGAAATATGCGAGTAAATACAGTTTATTATTGCTAAACATTAATATGTCAAGTGATTATTTATATATAAATATTTATATTTCATATCATTTGGATATTTTATATAGTATGTTTGGGTCACACACACACACACACACACACACACACACACACACACACACAGTACATATGTATATGTTATGTAAATCTAGACCGCTTGTTGAAAAGGTTTAGGAATTCCCGGTTTTAGGAAATCCGCCCCCAGAGACTGACTCAACTTGTATTTCACTTGAGTGCTACGGAGAACTCGATTCGAGTCGCCAGATGTATCACAGCCAAGCTTACGAGTGTGCGTGACTTTTTAAAAACCACACACCCATATCATACCTGTCAGTCCTGCTGTTTTCCCCGGGATTCTCCCGTATGTTACAGCTCTATCCCGCTATCATCCCGTAAAGGTGTTTTCCCGTATTTCTCTCGTATTTTCAGTCTTTCTCTGAAGGGTGGCGATAAACATTAAAGAGCCGATCCTCTCTATACACAACCCATACCGCCGCACCACCAGGGGGCGCACCTTGCTCTTAAATGTGAGTCAGTTCTGTGCTTTCGCTTTATTTAGGCATGAAACACTTAGAAATAAATATAAAAACGGCGGGATTCCCTTTCCTTTTCATTACAGGTGCCGTCGCTCCTCCTGTGCAATCCTCAAAACAGTCATAAAGCGGAGCGTGACTGTCAGACGCGCTCCATAGTGATAAACAGACACTGTTTCATAAACCCATTCTGTACACACGATCTGAAGCGGAGCGAGAGTCTGGGTTTAGGGTGCGTGTTTGAACAGACATATACACATAATTAATAATAATAACAGCTAAAGATGGCCATCTTAATGTTTTTTTTGTGTTCTCAAACACAACTAATTTAGTCCTAAATGAGCATAAAGCGTGAGGAAAGCAGTCGAATGCTTCATTATAGCGTTAGATGTGTGCATTGTTAAAGTGACGCCTCTGTTATTTAATGTAATCAAACTAAAACTCTAAATAAATGAGATTCATTCGCTGCTCTTTATTCAGAATGTGTGAGTTATACAGTGAGAAGAAGATTAATGAGATGTGATAACTTGATTCTGTTTCTTTATAATATCTTAATAAGCTAAGCTGTTTGCTAATGTATACTATTACATTTTCTTTTGTAATTAATAATATTAAAAAATATTACTGACCGTTTAACTGTTCATTTACAATCAAACAGCTCCAGAAGAACATGTTTATTATGGGGATTTTTTTTTATTTGGGGGGGGGGGGGAGGGGGGAGTCCCTTATTTTCACATCCCAGTGTTGACAGGTATGATCCATATGCATATGCAAATTCACCCATTGAATACCTCTGATTGGACTCCTGGATTACGTGCATTCTTACAGATGCCCCGTAATGATCCCGATCAAGTCTGAACTATACAGTTCAAAACCTTGTCAAACAACATTTCAATGTGGGCATGATTAGGCCCATGAACATTTCCTGCTTGTTATCAAACTATTACTGTAACAGGAGGCAGGTTAATCATATCTTAATGTTAAAACAGCTCTCATAACATTATTAATCAATATGTGGAGCTCTTCTGATTCTTGTAGGCTTTGGAAATTACAAAATGTAAAACAGGAACGACATTAGGACCATTGCTATTGTCGAAATGATCTATACATGTGAATAAATCTTTGACTGCACTAATGTAAATGTAAGTCAAAACGTATTTAAATATTAAATTTTGGCCCCTTTTATTGCTTTATGTATTTATTTCCCTGTGACTTTCTGCATATGTGTCGAATTTAATGTCATGTAGAATATTTTATATTAATATTACGCTTAGACGAAGACTGAAATATACTGCCGTTTATGTACGTATGCTATATTTATACATGCAACATGATAAAAAGGTTTGGTGATGAATTTTATGCATTTTTAAAAATATGTTTCGATATAATCAGATATATGTAAATAGCCTATTGCTCTTCCGTGTGGCGACATCTCTCTCTGTTTGTGTGAGAGTGTGAGTGTGTGTGTGTGTGTGAATCATCCATTAGGATCAAAACAGCCCCAAACACGCTGCATTGCCGCGCAGTGATGCTCAAATCAAACACACCGAGCAGAATAATAATAATAATATTATATATTAATAATAATAACACTAATGTGAATATGAAATGTGATCTGATCGCGCGCGTTTATGTGACGTCATCACGCTTCATTTAGAAAGCGAAAGTAACCGAGCTAACAGCTTCAGTCAAGATTGTCGTCCATTTTCTCCTTTATATTTGATGATTAAGGCGCTGAAGGGCTCAGATTGAGCTGTAGTAATCACTGTACCGTGTTTCCCGGAGCTCGAGTGTGTGTCTGCGGTGAGTGTGTCCTCGTGATTCTCGGCTCTGCTCATAAACTCGTCTGCTTCTGGAGATGCACTGCTGGTGTTTGACTGAGATGAGCTCCATTATCGTCCTTCTGCTGCTCAGTCTCCTCATAGACTGCTCTGGTAAGAACACCACACACACATCTGTGCTAATCTCTATCGTGTGTGTGTGTGTGTGTGTGCTGTGATTTATTCTGGTACAGGCCTACAGTATGTATGCTAAAGAAACACACACACACACACACACAGACACACACACAGTATGATGAACACGTGACGGTCTATAAATGTTAAATATAAAGTGTTAGAACAATACTATAGTAATATACTGTATATAATAATTGATATTTACTCTGTTAGTGAACGCTCCAGCATACTGTAGTTTAACTGATAATCTGAATACTTTAGTTTTTAATACAGTATTAAAGGAGAATTATTCCACCATCCAGCAATGATCAGTGGTCTGCAACCCTGTTTTAGCCGAAGAAGATCCATAACCTCGACCTAACTAAAAGGCAAGATCTACCCTAATGGGTTCATCAATGACAGAAAAATAAAGGCACATTTTTCAGTTGCGTTATATAGGAACTACTACAGCAATAATAAACTAAAACATTATCATATAATTCAGCAATTGCAGCATAAATTCAATGTTTAAGTATGCTGACTGCTGCTTACAGATGGATATTACTGTGAAGTTAAAGCACGATCACACCCAACCCGCTGTTTGAGGTGAGATGAGCCGATTAAAGCTGTTTAACATCGGCAGTGAGAGTTTTATGCGCTGCTTTAATGCCTTGCGTTTTTGCAGTTTATCAAAAAAGGTTGATTTACTTTAAGTCACTGCAGGCGCGCCTGGATGAAGCAAGAAGCATGCGGCACCACGTGCGCGTCACCCCCTATGAGCGCGCGCTTCTCCATTTGAAATAAACGTAGGGATAATAGTATAGCAATTGGTAGGGATGGGTGATACCAATATTTTTGTTTCCAAACCGATACCCAGTATTTCAAGACAAGTATCGTCGATACCGATACCAATACTTTAATTAAATATTTTATAGTGATTTAAAAAATGGTTATCACCTTTATTATAATTATTATTATAATATAATTATTATTATAATATTATAATTATTATTATCATCACCATTATTATTATTATTTAATTAAACACAAAACACATGATTCCTTTTTACATTTATTTAAATAACATAACTAAAATTGCATGGCACCATATATAACAAAAATAACACACTGCAGAAACCTTGTTTAATTAAAAAAAGTAGATCTCTCCCAGTTATTATGTGCACCTAAACTTTGTATTTTACTTGATAAACAAGTTTATTTAAAACTATTTAAACTAAACTACTTAGTCTTTACATGAGTGGTCTACAGTCTATTATTCTGAACCCTGTGAAATAACAGAAATCTGATATATGCAGATTTACACAAATGACATAAAGTACAGAGTTTAGAGTAGTGTTCCCCCTCAGCTCTGGCATATTAATATTACAAAGAATCATATATAATGATTCCCCCTCAGCATATTATATTTACAGTGTGTGCATCTGTGTGTTCATATGAACATATATCAGGTAAAACTCAATATAAACTGGCTGTCTGTATTGAACTCGACTCGATCTTTACTTTTTTGTAAAATAATTCCCACTTGGTTAGCTGGATAATGACTGGATTTCTTAAAGGATTCTGCCAAAGTTTTACAACCTGCGCTGGGTGTGTGTGGTGTCTATACTACAGGCGTGCAGACAGAAGCTGACCCATTAGCGGAGATGCAGTGGAAGGATATTATAGTTCCCATTCGTGTTCCTATTTAAGTAAATATTTATATAATATGCGGCGCTATAATTATTGAGATATTTCACTCAGTAAGAAAACCCCCAGAAAACATCCATACTTTTACTTAAGGATCGATCCTTTTGATACATTCGCAGTATCCATACTTCAGGATCGATCCGCCCATCCCTAGCAATTGATGCAGTACAATACCAGCATCGGCGTTTAGGTTACAGTGATCCAAATAAACTGAAACAATTAAAATGAGATTCTATTAGATGGTGTTGATATTAAAAATAGAAAATGTAATAGTACATTTCTTAAAAGTTTGATTAATGCAACTTTTAGACACAAGCACTGTCTTCTGGGATAACCCATTTGACAATATCAACTTGATCTGGACTTCAGACAACAACAACAAGCAGGGGCGCCGCTAGCAATTTTGGGAGCTCCATGAAAAAATATGAGGAGGAGCCCCTTACTACCAAGCTAGCTATCCAAACTCTGTCTGCAGTGTAGTTATACTGACCTATGCATTTTATTATTGATTTTGTCCACTACTTATCAGTAGTTAGTAAGAGAACGGCCATAACTGTAGCTAGCAGATGATTTAGTGTTCAAATGTAAATGTAGTACAGAAACAGGATCAGTAATCAAATATTCACTAATAATTGTACATTTCCAAACACACAAAACACCAGTGTGTCACTATTTAAATAACTGTACTGCGATAGTGTCTCATACAATGTGCAAAACACTGGAACAACGACAAAAGTCAATAAGACACTAAATTATATTACAATCAGACCCATAAATAAGCCGAGACCCATAAATCATGCTGAGTTCATCATCCGGGTCATTAAAGTGCACTTATTATTTGTAGAGTTTTCAGTGTGAACGCACTACTGACACTATTTATACTACACAATGGCGTAGAATAGTGCATAAGTGTGTGATTTGGGACGCAGCTGATGTTAACCTCGAGGACATCGCTGCTCTGACAGTTTACCTGACGATCACACTCAACTCTCTTCCCGCTACTGACGGACTGAACCATACAGCGAAAGGAGGGGGGTGCAATTAAACAGTGACAGACACGAGGGGCCGTGTTTTTATTTTTTATTTCTAATAAATTGTTTTACTTGTAATTTAGAGGTACATTCATAATTTATATTACATTATAGTACTGTTATTAATTATAAAGCAGATCTCTGTGGGCCCCTAGAGTGCATGAGCCCTTAGAATCGTCCTAACTTTCCCCCCCTTAGCGGCGCCCCAGACAACAAATATTGTCACTAATAAAGCCAATGAAATCTACTTTAAAATTATACATAAAATATATCCAAGCAGCCAGTTTCTCAAGAGATATTAAGCTGATCTGTCTGAATCGTGTGTTTTTTGCGGCATAGATGTTGAAACTGTTATGAGTTTATTTTTTGATTGTAGAGCTGTGCAATATGGACAAAATAATCATACTGCGATTTCTTGAACGCGCTTTCTTTTGCTTTTTCAAGCGCGCTACACACACACATTCTACATGTATTCAGTGCACAAGAAGTGCAGAACAAAAAATTTTACAATGAAATAACACAGTGTTAAGTGTAATAAATAAAACTGTAGTAAAACTGTCTTTAAAACAGACGACATAAACTAACTGAAGATAAAGTAACCTCAGCTCTAGTTAAACACAAACTGCACACAGCAGCACTCACTGCTGGATCAACACAACTGTAATAAACTGTGTTAAAAACAGACAACATGAAGAAATAAAGATGAACTAACCTCAATTCCAGTCAGAACAATAAATAAAAACTAACGTCAATCAACACCACCTATTCGCTTCTCCCGCTCAACTTCAGTGCGTGGAGTGAGCTCTGGTTGGTTAACATCTTTCTCCCGCTCAGCTTAGCTGTAATCGCCCTGTGTGCTGCGTCAGCTCTGATTGGTTAATATATTAAAATCATGCACACAAGAACGTCAACAATAATCTAAATAGATGAAACTGCAGCCTTACGCGGTTTAGAAATGTGCTTAAATCGTGATTTTTTTTCTGATTGATTGCACAGCGCTAATTGTTTGTATGTTAAATATTTGTGGTTTGATGTTGAATGTCTATTGAATATACTGAGTGGTCATACAATTATTATTAAGAAAAAGAGATAGATAAGATAAGAAAAATAGATAAGAATCTCCTGTATATATTAAATCTTTTGATATTATCAGGCAAGTTTCATATACTCAAGTGTAAATGGTCCATATCACGCCGCTGAATGAGTAGAGTTATTACACAGATACAACAGTCAGAATCACACCAGAACACAACAGGAGGAGGAGGAGATGTGGAGGACACTAGTGCTATACGTAGGAGTCAACATTTGATGTGGATCATAAAAAAAATCTAAATTGTGCCAAGATAATAATGGGTGTGTGGATAAACAAATGTATAATCTCTAGCTTCAGATTGCCAGTAATATACTGTATATTGTCACGATCACCAGCGATCTACATCCAGAGATCGCTGGTACACACACAATTCACACAAGAACTACAAATCTGCCATGTTTATGAACTACATCCCCAGTCATGCAACACACACACTCACCTGCTCCAAGTCACCACTGATTAGAGACTCCCAGCTGAAGCCACTTTCCATAGATTCAGAGACTATGTAAACTGCACAGAAAACTCACTGGGGCTGAGTATTGTTATCTGTATAGTGGCACTACAACGCGTTTTCCAGTGTCTTGTTTTTCCTGTGTGTTCTGATCCTTGCCTTGGTTATTTGAATATCCCTGTCTGCTGCCTGCCTCTGACCATCTGCCTGCACTCTGACTACGATTCTGGACCGTCTGTATATATCTGTTTGCACCTGGTGACCATTGCTTTCCTGACTTTGCTAATAAACCTGCATTTGGATCCGCATCTCCGTTGTCAGTGCGCCCATCGTTACATATATATATACTGTATTTTCTGGACTATAGAGCACACCTGTATATAAGCCGCTGTATATAAGGCGCTTACTGAAACACTCCGTTACTCCTTCCTCTATTAGGCCTTCAATCATCCACCCTTTAGTGTTAACGTTGACCACTCTGCCTTTCGGGAGTTATGCACCAAAAATCACCATTGATGAAAGTCTTTGTCCAGAAGCCGTGCATGCCAGAACGCAGATGAAGTGCGTTCTCTCGTGGCCTGTTGTTTTCAACAACTAGGGGTGTCAGAATGAATTGTTTCTTCAGTGCTGCGCAATGCAGACGTGGAAAATTCGGTATGGGTTCAGTAATAGATCATAACCGGTTATTATGTACTGATGTCATTTATCTCATTAGCGCTATGTCTCCGTAGCTTACTATGGCGAGGGAGGCGAGAGCGAGTATTTACAACGCTCCAATTACTTAACTCAGAAACTGCACAGTTTCCCAGCGTGTGTGGACTTTCACTGACACTTACAGCTGAAGCCCCTATTTCACTGCCATTGAGGAAATGAAAGTCCTCCTTTACTCTCTCTCTGGCCCATCTGACCTGCTGGTGTGACTTCTCCTCTCCTCTCTGTGGCTTATAGTGCAGAAAATACGGCAGCTGAAACGTTATATTCTTTCTGCTTTAAAAATCTAATTTCATTCAAACTCTAGCAGGCCAAGTGGAGACAGTGAAGAAGCATAATGACGAAAGCTTTGAGCACAAGAAATGATCACTTTTTAAACACTAAAAACAATTACTTTTAATCAAATGAATATTTTAAGACCTTTGCTCAAATAATCACAGCCTTAGTTTGCTCTTTTCAAAATGTTGCCGGGTTTAACTACTGTAAAATACTGTAAAATAAATGAATAACTTACGTGTAACACGCGTCACATTCTGAATACAGCAGCATCCGATCATGGGTTTCATTTTCCAGTATTTCATTTTCATTTTCCACAATTCCAGTTTACTCCTGAGAATGAAAGTGAAAAAGCACTTTAAAGTCTGTTTTATTCAGTTTACAAAAACAAATAGTTTTGTCATAATTATGAATATACATCAATAAAAATAGACCCTTTACAGTTTTTTTAACAGGCCCTTTACAGTCTTATTAATGCAATAAAAATTAAACTATTTCAGGCTGTTTTTGTTCTAAAATCTGTATCTGTGTTTGCCGGGGGTTTAACCCATTGTTTTGTGCACCTCCTGACCAAGGAGCAGGATCTCAATGACTTCTATTTCACGATATTGGAAAAATCTACCATATATTGCTTTGCTGTTATGTACATTGTGATATGAATCGAATTTCACTGAATGATTTGATCAAGTCTGTTTCTTTGCAGCGCATCAGCATAAACTATAATAAATTACAAGCAAACATAAATAAATACACAGCGCTTTATGGTTTTCTGCGGAGTCTTACGTATTCCAGTACATAAATTGAACAGTCAAATGTAAAATAACATGATCGCTGTTGTATGAATAATAGTAAAATAATAATATCTTAATATTTTATCATTTATTTTCCTTTAGCTTAGTCCCTTATTAATCAGGGGTAACCACAGTGGAATGAACTGGCAACTATTCCAGCATATGTTTTATACAACGGATGCCCTTCCAGCCGCAACCCTGGTCTGGGAAACACCCATACAGACTCATTCACAAATACACACACTCATAAACTACGGACAATTTAGCTTACCCAATTCCCCCATAGCACATGTGTTTGGACTGTGGGGGAAACCGGAGCACCCGGAGGAAACCCACACCAACACGGGGAGAACATGCAGACTCCACACAGAAACACCAACTGACCCAGCCGAGACTCGAACCAGAGACCTTCTTGCTGTGAGGCCACAGTGCTAACCACTGAGACACCGCTTTATTTTAATCTTCAATAAATAATCTAATCCTGCAATGTGACTATTGCAGATACACATATTCTGATGCCAATGCTCAAACGATATAGTGTTCAGCCCTAATCCAGGCCAAATAAACATTTGTTGATGAGATCTGGATGGGTGAAACTTCAGCATCTGGAACTATATATCATATTTGCATGCCATGCTTAGATTTTTTCTCCACCTTCACCTTAACACTGCCTTCATTAAACATATATAACACAGTACAACACTGCTCTAGTCTGTCTTCTATCTCTGTTTTGACTGCAGGACAACCAGAACCTTCTCAATAAGAATCCTGATTGGCACAAGGGTCTCCTGGCTGTGGCTTCTGAAATCTCCTAAACGTTTTAGGACATCTTAATGAAAGCTTTTGATGCACTTTAAACACTGACGGCTGTAAATCTCACAGTTCTGACACATTTGTGAGAAGTTTTAAGATGTGAGTAGGGAAATGAAGCTGTAAAACCTGCCGGAACTACTTTAGCTGTGCATTTATGGCAATAACCAAACACCCTAGGGTGCTCATCAGCCAATCAGAATCAAGAAAGGTTGGGATAAAGCAGCCAATGGGATGAAGCAGCCGTTGAAATCCATAACAAGACAAACAAATACTATGGAGGGCTGCCAGTTTACAGCATTCTTCATTAATGCTGAGTCCCAGTTCACGTGCTTATACTTCGTCCTAAATATATGGGCTGTGCTGATAAAGAAGGAGTGCATACTTTTGAGTGTGTAACAGACGAGTGAGCTTTGGGTCAAACTGCTTTCTCATTACCTGATCGTTATGTTGCTTAGTTACATTCCCTGCCAATCATCTCCACACGTCATCTGCATTCCTGTCATGTGTAATTACCTTCATTATTATAGATTCGACAGCAGCAGCAGGTCAATCAGGTTAAACCATTCTCGAGTCTGTCATCCAGTGTTTAGATACAGTAGATCCTGCGTTCAGAAGTTAATGTCCAAACACGTCTTTATAGAAGCTCACATCGCTGTTGCAGATATAATGTAACACTGAAACTGTGATGTAAATATTGTACATTAGGCTAGATATTAATTAATATTAATTCAAATCACTTTAGCAAAGCCTCTCTACACTCTTAAAAAAAAGGTTCTTCAGTGGTTCTTCAGTAGTATTTGAGGTGCTATTTAGCACTTTTACTGTGTAAAGAACCTTTAAAGCACCATAAAGGTTCTTCAGTGGTTCTTCAGTGGTTCTTTAAGGTGGTCAGGGTGCTATATAGCACTTTTACTGTGTAAAGAACCTTTAAAGCACCATAAAGGTTTTTCAGTGGTTCTTTGGGGGGTTAAAGTGCTATATAGCACCACTACTACTGGTAAGCACTTGTTCTTATAGCTAATTCTCATAACTCTTATGCCGGTTTTATTTGCGGAAAGGGTAAAGTAACATTAAGAGCACCTTAAAATACAGGTGCTATACAGCACCATTTCACAAAAGTACTATATAGCACCTATTTTTTTAAGGTGCTGTATAGCACCAAAAAAGGTTCCCCCCTCGTTACGACCAAAGAACCAGTTTTGGTGCTATTTGGCACCTTTTTTTTTAGAGTGTAGTTGACTGTTGGTCTTGCGTGTCTGCCAAGTTTGTACTAAAGTTCATTCATTCATTTTGTTTTCGGGTTAGTCCCTTTATTAATCCGGGGTCGCCACAGCGGAATGAACCGCCAACTTATCCAGCATGTGTTTCACACAGCGGATGCCCTTCCATCTGCAACCCATCACTGGGAAACATCCATACACAGTCATTCACACTAATACACTACGGACAATTTAGCTTACCCAATTCTCTAGTCGCTGGTTCGAGTCTCGGCTGGGTCAGTTGGTGTTTCTGTGTGGAGTCTGCATGTTCTCCCCGTGTTGGTGTGAGTTTCCTCCGGGTGCTCCGGTTTCCCCCAGAGTCCAAACACATGTGGTATAGGGGAACTGATGAACTACATTGGCCGTTGTGTATGAGTGTGTATGAATGTTTCCCAGATAGGGCTGGGTGATTTGGCCTAAAATCTAAATCTCGATTAATTGAACATTTTAACTTGATTTTGATTAATGAACGATTAATTTATTTATTTCAGATTTGTACAGTAAATATGATCATATTACAAGTCAGAGATTTCTGAATGAAGGCTGCATTACTTTATTTTAAAATAATTGAAGGAAACACACACTATCTACTAACTGTGACTATTTATTGAACATTAAGGTTGAACCAAGCAACTGTTTCTTATTAAAAAAGTGAATAAATAACCTGCACTTTTGGAAGCATAATTAATTATTTTCAATGTTAAGTTTTTCATATTAGAAGTAGAAAATAAGCATCCTCTGAATAAAATAGCTCTTGTATATCATTTATACAGTGCATTTCTTGAATCTTCTGTACACAAATATTTTCATGTAAATAATAATTTTACTGTAATGGAAAATATGCCGTAATATACACTACATGTATATAAACGATAAAAGTTATGTCAATAACAATGATGAGCTCTGGAGCTTTTTACTCTGTATTGATCTAAGAGCCAATCACACTGCAGAAATGTGCAACAATGGGAATCTAGACGTGTGCTGAGATTAGAGATGTACCGAATTATGGCCAGCGAACATTTATTGGTCAAAAATGTGTTATGCCATTTGATGGACCCTCATGTTTTTGTGGCTTCAGTGTTGTTGGGGTGCTCTTTTGAATTTGGAAGCATTAACAACTGATATCGGATTATGTGAAGTTTATCTATAAACATATTTGGAGAGGATCATGTGCTTATGATTGTTCCCAGGTGTTACAGCATCAGCTAATGATCTATTATCCAATCAGACGATTCCTAACTCCCTATAAATAACTAAAGTTTTCTTATCTCAACATCTTTGTCTTGAAGAACCCCCCCACCTACCCCTACTTTCCCTCCTTTCAGATGGGCGACACGGTGGCCCAGTGATTAGCACTGTTGCCTCACAGCAAGAATGCCTCTGGTTTAAGTCTCTACTAAACCAGGTGGCATTTCTGTGCAGAGTTTCGCTTGTTCTCCTCATGCTCACGTGGGTTTTCCCCGGGCTCTCCGGTTTCCTCCCACAGTCCAAGTAACAAGCACCCTAAGTAATTTGAAAACACAATTGATACCATAGTCAAGCTCTTAGCGAATACACCTCACCTTAGTCCTGCCACTAGCTGGAAATAAGCCGAGAGGGAGTTCTCCAGATCTACCTGTGCTCAAACTCTCCTCTCGCCCTGCAAATGGGAGGGAGCCCCGGGCTCGAGGATCTCATAAGCTCAGCGCTCTCTCCCGGGACAGCATGCCAAACAAGCTTTATTATCAATCATCAGCTGAGGGGGAACTCTTGAAATATTGTTCAATATGGAAAATTATTTTTGAGATCGCATGTTTGCCAAATCGCCCAGCCCTAGGCACAGCCTCCAATCATCGTCAGTGTAGTGCAAACTTGCGACATGTAGTGAAATGTTTGAGAGGTACATGGGTATGCGCATGAAGGCTGCGCCAGACCATACCCAAACGTTTGATGCAATAGTATAAAGTAGCCTTAACATAAGGTGCGTCCCAAATCGCATCCTTCTGCACTATTCTACACCATTTTGTAGTATAAATAGTGTAATAAGTGCGTTCACACTGAAAACTCTAACAATAATAAGTGCACTTTAATTACCCGGATGATGATGCACTCATTCAGCCGTTGAAATGAAGTGTGTAATGATGGACACTAGCGGAAGGGGCGGGGCTATCGGGCGCACATGTTGGATACCTTTATTTATTTGGATTGTGAAAGCGAAATTCTCCTACGAGAGTGATCATAGCGCCTCCTGATGGTGAATGTGGTTACACTCATGCAGGTGTTTTTTGGTATTTTGGTCATTTATTTCACTAATTTGGCAACCTGCAAACGTCATCAGGGAAACGGCTTGAACTTCCACTTAAATATAAAAAACATTACTACAAGATTTGGGACGACACTACATATGTATACTATGCAGTTGAGTGTGTAAGTGCATAAGTACATAGTGTATAGTGTGCCATTTGGGACGCAGCTATAGTGAGGTCACGTTACTCCACACACGGTAGGGAAATTGACCTGGAAAAGTTTGATCGATTATAGGTTCTAAATGTTGATTTCGATTATTTTTCGATTAATTGCACGGCCCTATTTCCAGTACTGGGTTGCAGCTGGCAGGGCATCGACTGTGTAAAACATATGCTGGATAAGTTGGTGATTCAACAGCAGACAGAAACTCAAACAGGTTTGGTAGAAGTGAGGGAGTAAAATAATTTTAATGTGTGGCTGAACTGTGCCTCTTAATCAAAATTACACAATATAAACGGACATAAGTAGGTTCCCTAAGGGTGCTTTCACACTTGGTTCAATTGCCTGGAGCGTACCCAAGTTTGACTGTCCCCCCTTGCCACCTTCTTGGTTGGTTTGTGTTCACAAGGTCTTTTTTCCTTCTAAACCCCGGTACGCTTGCGCCATCAAGCTGCTGTTTTGTGTACGGCTGTTGCCAGGCGACGGACACGAAAGCAAAGCGCCAAAATGGAAAGACGTCCGCACATCGTGGTCGTTTCGCTTTTACTGAACCTTTTGGTTTTGGACATACAGAAAGCGGCTCGCGTCTATCTGCCACAAACATATTATACACGTTCAGAACATCACACGATGTCCAAGCTGTTTTTGGAGGAGACAAGCAGACATTATCACTGTGTTTGCTCTGGCTCAGTCGCGCTTGTCAGCAAGATACAGTATGTGATACTCAGACACACACACACACACACACACACACACACACACACACGAATGAACGTTATAAAAACTATAGTTTGCTGTACTGTTGACGGTTCACTTCCGGCTTTTGGTACGATTGCATTCATACTACAAGTGAACCGTACCAGAGTTCACATGAACCATACCCCAGATCACCTCTTTCAGGTGGACTCGGGTACGGTTCACGGGTGCGCACTCGAGTTCAGAAGACGTGTTCACACTAGCTAAACGTACCGTACTATGACGTC
This sequence comes from Danio albolineatus, assembly GCA_903798035.1. NCBI lineage: Eukaryota > Metazoa > Chordata > Actinopteri > Cypriniformes > Danionidae > Danio > Danio albolineatus. The sequence continues at coordinate 2,054,466 of CAIGQQ010012042.1, read as the reverse complement.
AAACGAACCCGGGTGTGGACCAAAAGTGCTAGTGTGAAAGCACCCTAAAGCCCCGTGTCTTATTTCAACTTATTGCCCAGCAGTCTGGAATACTTGATTCGGATTGGTCAGTTGCGACACTCCGAGATGTGTTATTTCCAGATAACAACTGCTGAATAACACAGACTCATCCGGGAACTGACAATCACATTGACCATCAGTAAATACATTCAGATGCATAAACTTACATCTACATTATTATACATATGCTTGTCTGTCACACCACAGTTTTTCACTGTTTGGCAGCATCTTGCAAATGAATAATACGTAGATTAGTGTATGTTTTATTGCGCTAGTATAAAATAAAATAAAAATAAGTGAACTATTACGGCCCTGAACAATGTTTTGTGTCTAGTTTATATGCTTTGTAGCAAGTTGCCTTGTAATAATCAGGATAAAGTACATCCAAGAGCCTGTATTTTCAGAATAAAGCCTTCTACAGTAGTGCAGCGCTCCACATCAGGCTGCTGATAAACCTGTCAGGCTTTATTCTGAGATAACCTCCTGGATCTGCTTCATCACTAACACAAAAGAAATGCAGGTGTAGATGTGTACTCACTGAGGCTGTAGATGCAGACTAACGGCTGTGTGTTTGTCCATCAGTGTCGTTCACCGTCAAGGTTCCTCCTGATCCTGTAGTGGCTCATGTGGGCTCCACAGTTATTCTGCCCTGCTGGATCTCTCCGGCCCAGAATGCTGAAGCTCTGGACATCAACTGGTACCGGTATGAGCGGTTCAAAAACCCTGTACTCTTCTACAAAAATGGCAAGATACAGGGGGAGGACCAGGAGGAGTCCTTCAGGAACCGCAGCTCTCTGACACCACGCTCTGATCTGTCAGGAGGACTGAAGGGTGGAGATGTGTCTCTGCTGCTGGAGAAGATCATCATTCAGGATGAAGGTTCATTTCACTGCTACGTCAGTGGAGATAATGAGTACAACAGTGCAGAGCTGGAGCTGAAAGTCACCGGTGAGGCAGAACCTCGCATGCTTTTTTGTGTTTAACCCCTGCAAACGGGATGCTAAAGTTTACTTCACTATATTGCAATTGACCCTTTGCAAAGCCCCGCCCCCTTTCTTATTGTAAAACAAATTTTAGTATCAGCCATGACACTCATCTGTCAGTTTGCACACTCTCTCGAGTCATTTCTGTACAAATTACATACTGATTTAGACATAAAGATCTGCATTAGGCAAACAAGGGAAATATTGGGTATTTATACTGGAGCATTAGGACACATCACTATACTGGAGCATTAGGACACATCACTATACTGGAGTATCAGGACACATCACTATACTGGAGTATTAGGACACATCACTATACTGGAGCATTAGGACACATCACTATACT
>CAIGQQ010012042.1:1943705-1955665 GCA_903798035.1 Danio albolineatus | reverse complement strand
CAAACTAATCCAGTAATCCTGAGTTTGTTAAACCAGTGACACCATACAGGCCACAGCTCCAAACTAATCCAATAATCCTGAGTTTGTTAAACCAGCATCATTGAGCAGGCTTCAGTATTTGAAACTTCTTTAAATCATTTCTGTTCATGACCGTTATGACAGTATCAGTGTTTGCTGTGTGTTTAGCATGAATTACCTTCTTGATGTTGCTCTCTGGATTAAAGCCACAGTCAAACCCGCGTGGAGACACAGAGCTGTGAAAACCCTGCAGAACAGATGAAGCCGAGCGTAAAGCTTTCTGCTCACACTGGTTTAATGGTCACAGTGCTGTGCTGATGATTTACCATGGCGTTTTCCCCCCAGTCGGTCAGGCTGTAGTCCACCGTGATCTCCTCGCCTTTGGCAATGTCTCGAATCGCTATGACGACGAGCCGGACCTGACTCCCACAATGCACCTCTCTGATCCTGCAGTTGGGCGGCGGGTGGAAAAGCACAGGACCGCGGACTCCACTGGCACCCTCTTCACCCAGCTCAGGAACACTGCAGGAACACACACACAAAAAACACACAATCAGACACACACAAATCAAACAAACACACAATCACAAACACACACACACACACATGTACACAATACAAACACAACCGACCACACACACACACACACAAACAAACAAACAAACACACACATGACCAACCACACACACAGACACACAAACCACCAACCACACAAAAACACAACCGACCACACACACACACAAATCAAACAAACAAACACACATGTACACAATACAAACACAACCGACCACACACACACAATCAAACAAACATACACATGACCGATCACACGCACGCACGCAGACACACACACACAAACCACAACCGACCACACACACAAATCAAACAAAAACAGCAAACAAACACACAATCACAAACAAACACACACACACACACACACAAAACAAACACACATGTATACATTAGAAACACAACCGACCACACACACACACAAACAAACACACATGACCGATCACACGCACGCAGACACACACACAAACCATCAACCACACAAAAACACAACCGACCACACACACACACACAATCACACAAATCAAACAAACAAAAACACAATCACAAACAAACACACGCACACAAAAAACAAAAACACATGTACCCAATAGAAACACAACCGACCACACACACACACACACACACACAAACAAACATACAAATGACCTATCACACGCACGCACGCAGACACACAGAGACACAATCAACCACACATAACAACCGCCACACACACACACACACACACACACAATCACACAATCACACACATACAAATCAAACAAACAAACAAACACACACACACAAACACACCTGTACACAAAACAAACACAACCGACCACACACACACACACACACACACAAACAAACAAACATACACAACCGACCGCACGCACGCAGACACACACACACATACCAACCACACAAAAACAAACGACCACATACACAATGACACACAAATGAAAGACACAAAAGCACACACAAACAATGACACACAAATGCGACCGACCACACACACAGACACACACAACACACAAAAACAACCAACCACAAATAAACTCACACACGCACAAACAGACATACATATCAACGTGAACGACCACACACACACACACACACACACACACACACACACACACACACACACACAGGATGAGCGAGCCTTATGATTCTGCAGTGGTGAACAGCATGTGAAGGTTAATCCTGTACCAGAGCTGAGGGTCAGTGAGGAAGTACGGGCTGCCCGGCGGAGGAAGACGATCTTCAGCTCCTTCTGCATACTGATCATCCCCTGACACACACACACAAAACAAACACACCCATCAAAAACACTTCATCAATACCACAAAACTATCTATGTTAATGGTGTAGTTTGTAGGATTGACCTAGTGGTTGTAGGAGACTCTAAAACTCCCTCTAGTCCTCAAATCACAGACACTAGTACAGATCTGTCTTGTGTAAAAGATATAAATACATTAAAAGTATGTTTACAGCACAAATAAGAGGGAACCCTACAAATAAAAGCTGTTTCTGAGATGACTTCTGTATAGTGCAATATATAAATGCTCTTTTTGTTTTTCCTCAGCTGTTCTCATTTCCTATTGCTTCTGTTCTAGAAATATTCAAATCTCACAAGATGGAAATGTACTCACATTCACGCTTTTTATGATGAGTACTGAGTAGTAAATTTAAATACTAGTAACACTAGAGTAGCAGACAATGTCAGACGCAAACACACGTTTCGACCAAGCGTGAACGTCCCACTCTGCCTCATAAAGCCAATACGGAAGTTACTAAAACTGCAGTTCATCGACTGGCCTTTAGGGGCCAATGTCAGGTAACGAACTGACATTGGCAGCCCTCTCAGCTCGTTACCTGTATAAAAGAGACCTGTCCACAGAAGCAATCAATCAATCCAGATTCCAAACGCTTCACCATGGCCAAGACCAAAGAGCTTTCCAAGGATCTCAGGGTCAAGATCGTGGACCTACACAAGGCTGGAATGGGCTACAAGACCATCGCCGAGCAGCTGGGTGAGAAGGTGACAACAGTTGGGTCAATTATTGGCAAATGGAAGAAACATAAATGAACTGCCAATCTCCCTCGGTCTGGAGCTCCATGCAAGATCTCACCTCGTGGAGTTTCAGTGATGATGAGAACACAGAGGAATCAGTCCAGAACTACTCGGGAGGAACTTGTCAATGATCTCAAGGCAGCTGGGAGCATAGTCACCAAAAACACTGTTGGTAACACGCTACGCCGTGAAGGACTGAGATCCTGCTGTGCCCGCAAGCTCCCCCTGCTCAAGAAAGCCCATCTAAAAGCCCGTCTGAAGTTTGCCACTGAACATCTGACTGATTCAGAGGAGGACTGGGTGAAAGTGTTGTGGTCAGAGGAGACCAAAATCCAGCTCTTTGGCATCAACTCAACTCGCCGTGTTTGGAGGAGGAGGAACGCTGCCTATGACTCCACAAACACCATCCCCACCGTCAGATATGGAGGTGGAAACATTCTGCTTTGGGGGTGTTTTTCTGCCAAGGGGACAGGACAATTGCACCGCATCAAAGGGAGGATGGATGGGGCCGTGTACCGTCAGATGTTGGGTGAGAACCTCCTTCCCTCAGTCAGGGCATTGAAAATGGGTCGTGTTTGGGTACTCCAGCATGACAATGATCCAAAACACACGGCCAAGGCAACAAAGGATTGGCTCAAGAAGAAGCATATTAAGGTCATGGAGTGGCCTAGTCAGTCTCCAGACCTTAATCCCATAGAAAATCTGTGGAGGGAGCTGAAGGTTCCAGTTGCCAAACATCAGCAACGAAACATTAATGACTTGGAGAGGATCTGCAAAGAGGAGTGGGCCAAAATCCCCCCCTGAGATGTGTGCAAACCTTGTGGCCGAGTACAACAAACGGCTGAGCTCTGTGATTGCCAACAAAGGTTTCGCCACAAAGTACTAAAGCACGTTTCTCAAAGGGATCAAATACTGATTTCATTCATAGAAATGCAGATTAATTTCTAACTGTTTTTGAAACTAATTTTCTGGACTGTTTTGTTATTGTTGTGTCTCTCACTGTTCAAATAAACCTACCATTGACATTATAGACTGATCATTTCAGTGTTAGTGGGCAAACTTACTAAATCAGCTGGGGATCAAATCATTTTTCCCTCACTGTATATATCTAGCCTAATATTACATTTATAAGTAAATAAATAAATGTCATAAATATATTTTTTAAAAAGTTTGTTTCAAACGGTAAGGTTGTATACTAGTATTACACTGTATTACATAGACAGGCATAGCCATTTGAGTCCTGAATAAGGCAAATAGGCTCAACTCACTTGTTTACTGTAGTAAAAACCACTTTCTATATTCAAGTGCATTTTTTGTTTCCATGTATTAAATAGATAAACTGCCACTTTTCTAATTAAATGACATATAAATTAATATATATATTTTAAATTTACAGGCTAATTCACATATATCACGATCTGAATGATGCTAATAATAAAGAAGTGTTTTTTTAATACTAGACAACACATGATGTTTCTATCTCTGTCAGTGACTCAGGGACAGTTAAAAAGAGTATCCTACATTCTCTAAGTCAGTGGATCTCAAGCTTTTTTCACCAAGTACCACCTCAGAATAAAGTGGTCTCTCAAAGTACCACCATAATAACCGATGTTGAAGTACAGTAGTATAGTAGGCCTGATTAAGCAGCTACAGCACTGCACAGTTCAAAAACATGCAGATTAATTCTTCAAATTATGAATATTTATTATTCTCAGCCACTTAAATGAAAGGTTTAGTGTATTAAAATCAATTTACTGATCACATCGGTGTTATCATACACGTCAAAGGGTTAAAAGTGTTCATTTTTTTTATTTAATTATTCAGCGATTCCTCCATGTACCACTAGAAGGAAGCTTGTGTACCACTAGTGCTGCGCGTACCACAGTTTGAGAACCACTGCTGTAAGTGGTTCTGTCACGGTGTTTAATGCTTTCTGTGCAAGACTGTATGGTATAGTTAATGCCACACGAACTGTGTTTAATAATGGTAATTCATTTTGAAATAAAAACAGTGAAATGTCCGTTAAGAGTTACATATTTCGCTGGAGGAAACAGCTGTGCTGATGAGGTGAACACTGAGAAAACCCCCGACTGCTCCTCTGTGACATTGGGTTACAGGTGATACAAGCTTATCTATATCGAAGAACTGCAGATTAGCAGATATTAGAACAACTGATCAGTAAACACACACCTTGCTCTCTCGCCGTCCACAGCTGTTTGCTGATCAAATGAAAAACAATGTGGAGGAGCCGGATTCTGCCGCCGTTTTCATGTCAACTTTAAAGGGGACTGAGGCGATGATCTAGTGCAGTGTTTCTCAACTGGTGGGTCGCAGGAACATTTTCAGTGGGTCGCGGAGTGTGTGGTCAAAAAAACAACAAAAGTTTAATTTTTAACTTGTTTTGCGTTTACCAGACTTTTATTTTGAAATGCACGCACGACAACAGATCCCTTTGGAATCGACGTGGAAAGCGTCACGTTGCCGAGCAACACAGAGAGTCAGCTGGTGGAGCTGTCGTGTGAGAAGACGCTGAAAAAGAAATTCAGTGAAGTAAGTCTGTCCCAGTTTTCAAACCCATCCCATTCAGAACTACATATTAGTATGAAAGTGGCTTCTCTTCCTTGGTGCAGTTTGAGTCAAAGCAGAGGAACAGGTTGTACATAGAGCAGGATCTTCGGGTAGCACTGTCTACCATCACTCCTGACTTTGAAACTCTTATCACATCAGTAAAGCACATCCTCAGTTATCTCATTATCTTCCCAGAATACTGTTCAGTGAAACAGATGTTTATAATTGCTGTCATATTAGATGTAGAAATGATTACGATTATTTTAATCATTTTACAATGTGCTGGTTTGTTCTGTTCAACAGGATCAGTGTTCATGTTTTATTAACAGTTCAGTTTAGTTTATGGTAACAACCTTTCCTTACCCTAACCGCTGTTTACAGTGTTTGTCGTTTTTACTTTGTAATATTTCTATAATTTGATGCATTTTGTTAAATGTCAGCAATAAAATATTGTTTATTTGTAAGTCTTGTTGATTTTCTCATGATTTTTCTGTCACTACTTGTGTATGTTAACAAATAAATACAAATTAATTATAATTCCTAAAATTATATTACAGTTCCTAAACATTTGGGTCACGGCTTGATGACCATGTAAAAATGTGGGTCCCGTGGCCAAACCAGTTGAGAACCACTGGTCTAGTGTACAGTTTATCAGCTAATCGCATACGTTTAAGGGGGCTGAGCAGAAATATAGCAGGGCTACAGCCCCCCTAAAATAGGCCTAACGACGCCCATGCTGAAGGTGAACGGCAGCACAAACACACTGAAGGACCTTCACTTCATAAAGACTCAATAACTGATCAACGAGCAGCAGAGGGGGTGTGTGTGTGTGTGTGTGTTCACCTGGGCTGTAGCTGTGCTCAGACAGACTCTCCTCTTCATCCTCCGTCACATACGCTGCTCTGTCACACACTTTCACAGGCGTCCCTTTCCTCTTCCTGCCACACACACGCCTGAGCAGAACACACACAGCATAGCATTAATGACTGACACACACACACCTACTTACTGACACACCAACACACACACACCATAGCATTACTTACTGACTGACACACACACCACAGCATTACTGACTGACACACACACACACACACATACATCACAACTACTTACTGACACACCAACACACACACCACAGCATTACTTACTGACTGACACACACACACACACACAGGCATGAGCAAAACAAACACACACATCATAACAACACTGACGGACTGACACACACACACACACAAAGCATTACTTACTGACACACACACACACACACCACAGCATTACTTACTGACACACACACACACACAATAGCATTACTTACTGACTGACAAACACACACACACACACACACACACAGGCCTGAGCAAAACAAACACACACATCATAACAATACTGACTGACTGACACACACACACACACACACACACACAAAGCATTACTTACTGACACACACACACACCATAGAATTACTTACTGACACACACACACACACACCATAGAATTACTTACTGACTGACAACCACACACACAAACACACACACACACACACAATAGCATTACTTACTGACTGACACACACACACACACACACACACACACACACACACACACAGGCCTGAGCGAAACAAACACACACATCATAACATTACTGACTGACACACACACACATACACCATAGTATTACTTACTGACTGACAACCACACACACAAACACACCTGAGCAAAACACACACACACACACACAAAGCATTACTTACTGACACACACACACCACAGCATTACTTACTGACACACACACACACCATAGCATTATTTACTGACTGACAAACCCACACACAAACACACCTGAGCAAAACACACACACACACAATGCATTACTTACTGACACACACCATAGCATTACTTACTGACAACCACACACACACACAGGCCTGAGCAAAACACACACACATCATAGCATTACTGACTGACACACACACACATACACACCTGATCAAAACACACACACACACAAAGCATTACTTACTGACATACACGCCTGAGAAAAACACACACAGCATAGCATTACTGACTGACACACACACACACACACACCACAGCATTACTTACTGACACACACACACACCATATCATTACTTACTCACTGACAACCACACACATACACAGGCCTGAGCAAAACACACACAGCATAGCATTACTGACTGACACACACAAACACACCAGAGCAAAACACACACACGCACACACACACACACCCAAGCGAAACACGCACATCGAAGCATTACTGACTGACAGACAGACAGACACACACACACACACACACATTACAGTATTACAGACAGACACCATCACTGACTGACATACACACACCTAAGCGAAACACACACAAAGCATTACTGATTGACACACACACACACACACACACACACACACACACATTACAATATTACAGACAGATACCATTACTGACTGACATACACACACCTGCACAAAACACACATTACAGCAATACAGACTGACAAAACGCATTAATGGCTTACATACATGCGCGTGCACACACACTCAAACACCTGAGCAAAATACAAACACACACACTCCAGATTGACACACACACACACTACACTATTACTGACTGACACAAACATTACAGACGGATACACACATAAATGCTTGAGCAAAACACACACTGCAGCCTGACACAAAAAACGACAGCATTACACACTGACACACAACATCACACACAGTCAAACACTAGTATACACACACACACACTGCTCAATAACACACACAGAACGAACCCCCGGTGGACCGATCGGTTGAAGTATGCTAGTATTCTGAATAACAATGGTCAAACCCAGCGTGTGTATAGTAACAGACACTCGTGTGTGCACTAGCTATGCTAATGTCAGTGTGAACGGCGGTCACCGGACACTTTAACGCAACATTAATCGTTATTATCGGTCGTGTAACTTATAATCATCGCGCCGCTGCCGTTACCATGGTGAACTGCTGTACGGCCGTTAGCACGCGGGAGCGCGCTTAGCAGCAGTGCTCGTGAACGCGCAGTGTTTTGCTAATCGTCCCCGTCGCTTCAGGTAAACATCAGTGGAACGGTAAAATAACACCGTAACGCTACACGCGAGTTCAGCGCACGGTAAAGGACGCGCGCTGTTCGGGTTGACGGCCGCAGTTTTACCTCAGAGCTGCGTGCGCACAAAACAACAGAACCGGACCGGCTAACCGTTAGCACCGCGCTAATCCCAGAATCCCGCTCAATGCAACAGTACGAGCCGGTGAACCGGCGGCAGCTACTGACCCGCGGGGCGGCGGAGGCTTGCTTCCATCCCCGTCACTGTCGAGAGTCGGAGGCTCCCGGTAATCAAACGGCGACCGCACGCTCTCCGCCATTAGCGCTGCTCCGGTGCGCATGCGCAGACGCTCCGTCTGTGATGGAGATGAAGATGAAGATGAAGAGGAGGAGGAAGAGGAGCGGCCGCCGATTCAGACTACTGTCACAAAACACAACAGCAAACTGCGACATAACATTAATATCTGACACTCATATGAGGTAAATATACAACAACTGACACTCCATCGTAACATAAAGACAAATAATGAAGGATGAGGTTAATTATGAGGATAAATTATCTTTATCGTAATATAAAATGAACATAAAAACTGATGTCATCATAATAAAACTACACATAGAACGACTGACACTTCATTATACGTCAAATACAAAACTGACACGCCATTATAATATAAATCAAACAGAAAACAACTGACGTAAACATAAAATAAACCATAAATAATATCTGGCCCTTGATCATAATACTGAAGTACCATAAACATTGATATCCAATCATATTAGCACTAAATATAGAACAGAAAACTCATAACAAAATAAAACAGCAGACGCTTCATCATAACAAACAAAAACACATTAAATAATATCTGACGAATATAAAACTGACACTCAATCGTAACATACACACAAAACAAACATTAAAAAATGAGGAAATCAGAGGTAAATTATGAGGATAAATAGCATTTTCACTTTATCATAATGTAAAATGAACATAAAAACTGATACGTCATAATAAAACACACTTGATCATTCTATAAAAATATAAAACCACTCCATTGGAACTTCAAATAATCACTAAATAATGAGGATATCTGATAAATTATGAGGATAAATAATATCTGATATTTCATTGTAATATAAAATGAACATATTGTCAACTGATATTATTAAAACTAAATATAAAATAATTGACATAAAATGTGATGCACCATCATAATATAAAACAAAAATAAAAACTGATAACCTGTATACAACTGCAGATACACCATAACATAAACATAATATGAACATATCAATCATAATATTAACACTTGTATATTAGTAATGCTTAATAATATCAAACATTATGCATTAATTATGTTTCCGAGCAAATAAATAATAAAAATACATTTTAACCCGTTTATGTACTAATGGTAGTAATGAATGCTTTTATTTATATGGTCACATTCAAATAATAAAATGACACTTTCACAATTATTTCTTCCACAATATTGATATTTACACAGAATATTATGAATAAAAATAGTCAATAATCAAAATTAATGATTGCAAGCTATTTTGCAAACAGTATTCATTTATTATTTAGCTTAAAAAGTTAATAATTAACAAAATATTTAATTGAAAATGGCATTAATGTGTACTTAATTTCATTTTTTTTAACTCACACCAGCCACACTTGAAGTTTCGTCCCATAATTTATTGATTAATACAGACATACACATACATATACGGTCATCAATAATATAACCAAATAGAGAATGTAACAGAAATCTGCTAAACGTGTGTTAGTGTGCGTCTCACAGATAATATCAGCATAACATGATGCTTTCAGAACAGAAAACAGTGCAAAAACTCTGAATAGGAGGCCAGATTCACAGCATTCAGAAGGTCAGTAATGGCAAAGAAGTGTTACATTTACATTACATTTCAGTCAACATTAATAAATACAGCAATTAATATATTAATCGTTTAGATTTTTGGTTATAAGCATGTAAAAAATAATACTGTTATTTTTAAAATCTTCAGTAATGCCTTTGATTTAGTTCACATAAATATGCGTTCAGTAATTCACAGTCTACGTGGCGGTCAGTAAAGCTACATGAACACAGTTAGTACAGTCAGGAGTGATAATAAGTGCATTAATCTGTGGTTATTAAAGCTCTGTGCGGCTCAATGATCATCTAAACACATGCTTTACTAATCACAGATGATGAATGTGGCTCAAGCTGAGTTTAACTAACTCTCTATTCTCATATAAATATATCAAACCTGTGGCCTGTACCATGAAGCTGGCTTAAACTCAGGATTAGTTTGGAGTTGACAAAACCAAAGCAGTGCAGTAAGGCTTTGTTGGCATCATGTAAACCTGGTAATTAAATTGTAAATTTGGTCATTAAAACCTGAACATATCCAGACAATAAGAACATAACTTTTTTTCTGTGAACTTGGATTTAACAAACTCAGGATTAGTTTTGAGTTGACAAAACCAAACCTGTACAGTCAGCCTTTGTTGGGGTCATGTAAATCCAGTTATTAAATTGTAAATCTGGTCATTAAAACAGAACATAACCTGAACATATCTTGAATATAAACAGAACTTATCTTTAATATATCCTGAACATATCTTGAATATAACCAGAACATATCTTTAATATAAACAGAACATATCTTGAATATACCCAGAACATATCCAGAATAAATCTTGAATATGACCAGAACATATCCTGAACATATCCACATAACCAGAACATATCCTTCCCACAAAAGGGTCAACAGAATTTACAAGTACCGATTAAAAGATTAAATAATAATATAAATAATTTAAAAACATTTATAGGGCAATATTAAAATTACTGATCCATTAGCACAAGTTTATTTGTAAGGTTAATTTGTGTAGTGGACAATATGTATAAACAGACTCAAAAATATAAGCTTATATGTAGTTTTTGTAAAACATCATCTCCTGATTAAACACACAAAAACATAATAATAAATAAAAACAAAAAATAAATTACACAAAATTGCTCAAGTGTAATGGATCACTGATAAAATGATTATATCAATTATCTAAAATAATTATAATAAATAAAAAGGTGTTTCACTATATAGTGATCTTTGATTTGGGACAAGAGAAACTTGGGCAGCGTCTTTAGTCACTTTGCTCACAGTTGATTCATTGAATTTTGGGTTGTGATCTTAATCCAGAATATATCCAGAACATAGTCTGAATATAGCCAAACATATCCTGAACCTAACTAGAACATAGCCTGATCATAGACGGAACATACCCTGAACCTAACCAGAACATTGCCTGAACATAGACAGAACATATCCTGAACCTAACCAGAAAACAGCCTGAACATAGACAGAACATATCCTGAACCTAACCAGAACATAGCCTGAATATTGACAGAACATATCCTGAACATAACCAGAACATAGCCTGAATATTGACAGAACATATCCTGAACCTAACCAGAACATAGCCTGAACATAAACAGAACATATCCTGAACATAGACAGAACATATACTGAACATAGACAGAACATATCCTGAACCTAACCAGAACATAGCCCGAACATAGAGAGAACATATCCTGAACCTAACCAGAACATAGCCTGAACATAACCAGAACATATCCTGAACATAGACAGAACATATCCT
>CAIGQQ010012042.1:1925967-1943695 GCA_903798035.1 Danio albolineatus | reverse complement strand
TATCCTGAACATAGACAGAACATATCCTGAACATAACCAGAACATAGCCTGAACATAACCAGAACATAGAGAGAACATAGCCTGAACATAGAGAGAACATATCCTGAACCTAACCAGAACACAGCCTTAACATAAACAGAACATATCCAGAACCTAACCAGAACATAGACAGAACATATCCTGAACCAAACCAGAACATACTGTAGCTTGCTCGAGAGCAGGTTAGCTGTAAGGGGTTGTTCACATATTGCTTCTTTTCATTAGTCATAATTACTAGTCGTCATCACGGTTCCCAAGGAACATAGTTAAAAACATGACAATTTTTCAGAGTACCGAGAGCGCACTACGATTCATGTGACTACAACAAACCAATCAGCTTCACACTTTGTATGGAATATACAGATTTCAGTAATAATGGTGTACTAGTTACTTCAGACAAACACAGAGCACCCAAACACTGCAGTGCTTCATAAGGGTCTCCATATATACACTTGTATCAGAGCTGCAGCAATGGTTTGTCATCCTCTGAGAGAGCGTTTGACGGTTGCCTAGCAATGACAGATGCTACGGGACCACAAAGCGTATTAAAATTGTGAAGAAATCTGGGCAATATGTGAACGGCATCGGTTACCATGGCAACAAATTGATTAAAGCCTGCATTCATGGTACCCAAAACCCTGATGCAAACTAAACTCCAATTGGCCAGCCAGCTAATCCAGCGTCATGGTACAGGCCTCAAAACAACTTCATTAGTTTGTAATGAGTAACGCACATGATTCAGTCTTTTCAGCTCGACTTCTGTCATCATTTCCTCAGCCTTCATTAGAAGAGCTCACACCGACTCCCTTCTTCAATCCTCATCACATTTATTCAGATTTATTCAGTGAATGATGACAGAATCTGTGCTGATGTGTGTTTGTCTCCTCGCATTAGCGCGTGTGTATCAGAGACGTGGTGTATTTCACACAACAGCCCTAAGTGTTTCAGTCCAGTCAAGCGCTACTCGATCAGATCTGGAGAGTTATGGTAATGATTATAGATCTGAAATATAGTTTACACAACATCAAGACCACAGACTCTCAGCTCTGTCTGAAAACACAAACACACTGACAAAATAGGGTGTAGTTTGAGTTGTTTTAACGTAAATGTGGCGATGCTAAACTGGTGAAGCTAAATTATTCCAGAGTATAAGTCTTGTTTTCAGAGATATGTCTTCAACGAAGGTGTTTTACCCTTTTATTTACTCTTTTTAATGGTAGTTTGTGTTCTTGTCGCTATCCTCCAAACCAATATAGGGTTCAGATATTTATCAGCAAGAACTTCTCATTCATTTTAAAGCAGAATTATTCAGATTAATGTGTATAGTATGATCTTTTTAATGTAATCATAATGTTTGTATTTAATATAGTAGTCGCGAATAATATGCTTATATATAAATAAACCGTCATTATAGATATGAACCCTCCCTATATTTAATGTGACGTGACTGAGACCGCTCATCTACAACGTCAGGTCTCAAATGCATTAAGGCATATTTAGTGTTTTGCTGATGTGTTTTATACTCAGATACAAGTTTTGATCTAGTCTGAGCTGAATATCTGGTTTAACCCAAACCGGATTCTCAGATGAGCTCTGGGTGTCTGTGGTGTTGACAGGTGTGTGTGTGTCTGTGAGAAAGAGAGAGTGTGTTTGTGTTTGTAATTGATAGAGAGTTTGTGTGTATATGAGAGAAAGAGTGTGTTTGTGTGTGTGAGTGAGAGTGTGTTTGCCTCTACATGAGCTGCTTTAGTGCAGGGATGCTCAACCCTGCTCCTGGAGATCGACCTTCCTGCTGAGTTCAGCTCCTACCCTGATCAAACACACCTGAACCAATCAATTAGGATCTGAACGGCACTGGATAATCACAGACAGGTGTGTTTGATGTGGGTTGCGACTGAAATAGCCCGAGTGTGTCTGATTGGGGTTGGAACTAAACTCTCCAGGACCGAGTGTGGACACCCCTGCTCTACACGATCTGCTGAGTCTTGGTGTGTAAGTGTGTCTCAACAGAATCGGCTGTTGTGTCTCGGTGTGCAGTCAGGGTGTCTCTCTACAGCAGCCGTGCTCAACCCTGTTCCTGGAGATCGACCTTCCTGCAAATTTCAGCTCCAACCCTGATAAAACCCACCTGAACCAAATAATTAAGACCTGAACGGCACTTGATAATTACAGGCAGGTGTGTTTGATATGGGTTGCAGCTGAAATCTGCAGGAAGGTCGATCTCCAGGAACAGGGTTAGTCACCCCTGCTCTACAGGATCTGCTGCTGCTGTGTCTCGGTGTGCAGTGTATGTGTCTCTTTACAGCAGGGGTCGCCAAACTTGTTCCTGGAGGGCCGGTGTCCTGCAGATTTTAGCCCCAACCCTAATCAAACACACCTGAACAAGCTAATCAAGCTCTCACTAGGTGTACTTGAAACATCCAGGCAGGTGTTTAGAGGCAAGTTTGAGCTAAACTCTGCAGGACACCGGCCCTCCAGGACTGAGATTGGTGATCGCTGCTCTACAGGATCTGCTGCTGTTGTGTATTAGTGTGCGGTGTCAGTTTGTGTACTCCTCTACAGGATCTGCTGCTGTTGTTGTGTCTCGGTGTGCGGTGTCAGTGTGTGTACTCCTCTACAGGATCTGCTGCTGTTGTGTCTCGGTGTGCAGTGTGTGAAGCGTCAGACAGGCAGACTCAGTCCAGTGGATGAGCTCCAGCAGAACCCGATACGTCCAGAGTTTAGCAGCAAAACTACCAGAGCCTTCCACTTCATCCTGACCCTGAGGAGAAAACACACACACACACACACACAATTAGAGACCAGCTCATGCTGTGACAGCACTGATCCTTCATAACTGTTGTCATCATCATCGTCATCATCAAGGAGTTATTAGAGTATAAACTGATCAAACATCCACCTTCAGATTGAGCTTATTTTTGTGCTGTAATTTACATTACACACAAGAATAACCTTGATATTAATAATAATAATAATAATAATAATAATAATGCTACAAACTAATAATAATACAACCCCAAATCAGAAAAGGTTGGGACCTTATGGAAAACCCAAAAGAAAAGTAGTGATTTCTAAATTAACTGTTGTATTGTCTGCAATGAAATACAGGTCAAGCATTATTTCACGTGTTCCTCATGAGTATTTTTTTTATTATTATTAAAATAAACACAGAATCCAATTTTGGTTCTTGCAAGACTTCATGTTACGTTCCCTTAATACTGTCTAGGGGAACAGAGGAACACAACAGAATGTTAATGGAGGTTTGTGTGCGTTTGTGTGTCAGCAATGAGGTCCCATAAGCAACCTCTCTAAAGGACTAAATGAAAGAAAAATGCAACTTTAAAGATTAACAAAAGATTTATTGAATGATTAAGGGAGGGTTCCAGGAAAGCTTCAAGAGGGAGTTCAAGCCAAAACAAGACAGGAAATACAAAACGAAAATAAAATGTCCTAGGACGTAACACTTCAAAAACAGCTGTGCAGTAAAGCATTTATCAACATTTTTGTGATGTTGCCGTTACTTTTCACAACACTTAAAGATGTTTAGGGACTGAAGACACCAAGTGATGAAGTGTTTCAGATGTAATTTTGTCCCATTTTTCCTGAACACAAGTCTTGAGGTGGGCAACAGTACGGGGTCTTCGGTGTCGCATTCTGAACTTCAAAATGCACCAATCATTCTCTATTAGAGACAGGTCAGGACTGCAGGCAGGCCATTCCAGTATCCTCTTCCTCTGCTGCAGGACTGTGTAATGCGTGCAGAATGTGGTTCTGCTTTGTCTTGTTGAAATGTTCATGGGCGTCTCTGGAGAAGAAGGCAGCATATTGTGCTCCAAAACCTCCATGTCCTTTTCAGCATTAATGGTGCATCTCAGAAGTGCAAGTTACCTTTGCCAAGGGCACTGACATTGACAGACCCTGGCTTTTGGACTTGTTGCTGAGCACACGGTGTCCATTTCACCCAGAAACACCTGAAATACTGATTCATCTGACCACAGCACATGTTTCCCCTGTGTGATGGTCCATCCCAGATGCCTCAGAGCAAAGAGAAGTTTACGGCGGTTCTGGACACTGTTAACATAGGGTTTCCTTTTGACACAGTACAGTTTTTATCCAAATGTCTTCCTCTTTCTCTGGAGGAACATTGTTTTTAAACATCTCTATTTCCTCTAAACTGGCGATCCTCGGCCCATCTCTGCTCCTAAAGGACTAGACCTTTCCTGATGCTGCTTCTGTAGCAGATCATGCTTACACCTGTGGACATCACCTGTGTCACATCACATCATTATTCAGCAGGTCACCTGATCACTGCCCTAAACTGCTACTGTCATATCGATTTTAGAAATGTGTTGAAAGACCCAGATCCCTAACCCACACACACATACTCTGCAAACACAAATGTTCATTCATTCGTGATTGATTGCTGCACAGCACTATTAATCCAATATTATGCAATATTCCATGTAATCACCTGCATTACATTATCATGTCATGATTAGGGCCACATGGAATCTGCACGCGCAGAATTCCGCAGATTTTTAGCCCATCATTGACTTGTTTATTTACTTGGGTAAATGTGTGTACATTTTTATTTTTTCAGTTTTTAAATTAATTTCAGTAATATCGACTAATATTAAAATATTCATGTGATTTATTTACAGTACAGTTTGTAAAGTACTATTTTCTGTCTTTAAACAGAGATTTTATATGAAAGACTTGCTTTGTTTACCAAATAAAGTGGCTCTCATTGAATTTGCATTGTAAACATTAAATAAAAGTTAAGGCATTACTTTTTTTTCGTATAATAAGTTTTTAGTTGTGATACTCCCAAAGCCATTCTGCATAAATCCGCAGATTTTTAACAAAATACTCCGCAGAAATAGCAAAAAATGTCCGCAGATTCCGTCTGGCCCAAGTAATGATTCATGATGATACACAAGACATGCGTGTGTGTGCGCATGTGTATTTAAGGCCATCATCAGACTATCCACATGAAACACACACACCTGTCTGTGGGTAGTTAAAGAGCACAGAAATAGAGGACATTTCTCATTATGTCAGAAACAGTGGTCTGCTGCGCATCCGCATGTAGGAGATCCGTCTGCAGCTAAAAGTGGACACCGCCGCCGACTGACCTGCAGCACGTGTGTGTGTGTGTGTGTGTGTGTGTGTGTTTGTACGCAGCCTGCTGCTTTCACAACTCCACACACACAGCACTGAAGCCTCAAACACATACTCAAACAATTCAGTTTTACACTTTGCTGCTTTTTCAAACTTCTGAACTTATCTAACACAGTTCATAGGTTTTCTTTGAGACAACTTAATTGTGTTATGTTCAGTCCAGTTAAATGTGTAAAAATGATTGAGTTGACTTAATTTGTGTTGGGAGAACATGAAGGTGTTGTGTGGAAGCCAGCATTTTTACAGCGCATTCACCATCTGAAAGCTGAATAGATACTCATTATACTGCTGTGTGGTTTAGTGGACAATATTTGGCTGAAACTATATGAAAATCTGAAATTTAAGGTGGAAAAAAATAAATAAAAAAACCCAAATAGTAAGAAAATCACCTATAAAGTTCTCTAAATAAAGCTCTTTGCAGTGCACATAACTACAAAACTTCAAGGTGCAGTAGGAGATCTGGGAAAATGCTAACTTTAGCACGATAGCATTCATGAAGCATGAACCGAATACACGACCATAGAAAACATCATAACACTGCATCATGTTCATCCATTGTCCACTTGGAACAGTTGTTCCTGACCTTGACTGTTGTTGCTAAATTAAGATGATAGAGAAGAGCCGAACGCTCACTCTTTGCTGAAGCTTTGCACTCTGTGCAGATCCGGCTCAGTCATCAAGAGTTAGGCTTCACTTTCTACACTGGTGCTGATGATGGTTAATACAAACGCTTTGCCGTCTTGGTTTTAATCTAAAGAGAAGAAATCAATCCTCTAAAACTGCTCAATTATTATGTTGACTCATTGTGTTGAGTTATTGTCTGCATAATTGGATGAGACTGTTGAGTCAAGATGTAAACAGAAAGGGGACATGTAAGCTTTTCCCTCACTTTATATTTCATCACACCCAGTTTTCAAAATGTATTTATCTTATTTCAAATGCAGCCCTACTTTTATGTAATTGATGAGAGAATATGTAGAATATAAAAATACATATAAATATATTTATGGGTGCGGCATGGTGGCTCGCTGGTTAGCACTGTGGCCACGAAGCAAGAGGGTCACAGGTTTTAGTCCCAGCTGGGTCAGTTGGTGTTTCTGTGTGGAGTCTGCATGTTCTCCCCGTGTTGGCGTGGGTTTGCTCCGGGTGCTCCGGTTTCCCCCACAGTCCAAACACATTTTAATATTAAAAAATAAATAATGCTGAAAAGTATGATTTATGTGTAAAAAATGCAGAAGTGTAAGAAATTGAAATCATTTAAGTAAATCCAATGTTTTCATTTTTTTTCAGTGCGTGTAAATAAAAAATAATAATAATACATTAAAATGAATGACTGCACAATAATCCTAAATGTCTGAAATAGGTTTACATTTTTACATGCAACACGAAGAACAACGCCTCAAATACGCCTTAAAATGAAATTGTGCCATTTATACAGTCTTCAGACGTTCAAAAAGGAATATTTCATGTCTTATTTACTCTGTGTAAAATAAATGAACATATTTCACAGCTAAATCTATATTTTAGGTTATATTTTTAAACTTTAATTATGCATTCAATTACTTCATAATCTACTCATTCCTTGTTTTTAAAATCCTGCTTCATGAGATTTATTTTATTGTATTTTTTTAAATAAAAGCGCTTGTATAATCTTGTTTGCATTTCTTTATACATGTCTGTTTGGCATGAAGTGTGTTAAACAGCATTGATGTGTTTAATCGAGTCCGTCTGTAAGCTGTTTTCCGGTTAAACAGCTCAGCAGCGGGGTAATAAATCCACTGTTATGGGAAGAGGGATTGAGGGTTTAGAGCCGCTGCTCACATAGACTCTACTGTGAAGAAAGCCTAGCAGAGACTGTACTTGCTTCGTCAGCTGAGGAAGTTCAACCTGCCACAGGAGCTGCTCGTGCAGTTCTACTCAGCTGTCATCCAGTCCATCCTCTGCACTTCAATCACCGTCTGGTTCGGCTCAGCAGCCAAATCTGACCTCCGTAGACTACAGCGAATAGTCCGGACTGCTGAACGAATCACTGGCACTACCCTTCCTACACTTCAAGAACTGTACTCTTCGCCTCGCACCCAGCACACTTCCTGTTTGAACTGTTACCGTCTGGCCGGCGCTACAGAGCACCAAGCACAAGAACAGCCAGACACAGGAAAAGTTTCTTTCCTCAGGCCATCTACCTCAGCATCCAGATCTTTTTGGACTGACTGCATCTCTGTTTAATGTCTATCGTCTTCTTTTTTTCATATTTATTAGTGTTGTCACTTGTCACTTTATGTCCACTGGAAGCTTCTGTAACCAAAGCAAATTCCTTGTGTGTGTGAAGCACACTTGGCAATAAAACAGATTCTGAAAATAATGCAGCATGTGATGCAGGAGGACAAAACTAACAGGAGGATCATGCAAACGACACACAATCAAATACACACATCCAGCACATAAAGCTTATTCAAGATTCTCTGCAGGAAATCAAGAATGGTTGGTTAGAGAGAGAGAGAGAGAGAGAGAGAGAGAGAGAGAGAGAGCTTAATATCCACACAGATCAGAGTCAGACAGGAGAAAAACATCAACACAATAGCACTGAGTTAGCAGCGTGAATACACCGAAGGTTGGAGTGGCAGATGTATCTGCACCTGTACTATTCTAAATACTCAGTCACACACACCGCATAAACACAACCACATCATGAAACACCTCGTAAAGCTCTAAACATCGTTCATTCAGTGTCTGTCCGCAGTAAATATTCTGCAATGTGGTGTGCCGTGGTGGATCTTCTCTTGGAGAAGGCTTTTTGCTTTATATGAAACTGTTGTTCGCTCACAGCTGCCATTAGTGTTGGGTATGAAAGTCCACTCAAGCGGCGACACATTTATAATCCCGCCTACTGCAGGGCGGAGTGTTCAAATACAGTAAACCGCCACTTAGCCTTTTAACAACTTATTTTTACTCTCATCAGGCTTCATACACATTGACTACGTTTACATGGACATCAGCAATCAAATGATTTGCCTTAATCTAATTAAGACTATGACATGATAAAGGTGTTTACATGAGCTGCTTTTTGAATGTTCCTTTCATGATCCCGTTTTACATGTTATAGCACATAATTTGATTAACGTCACTGCTTCTATATATTTACACTTTTTTATTTTACTTTTCATCTGCACCAAGGCCCGCGGCAAATTCCTCCTATGCTGTTTCCTTAACCTGCAAGTCTTTATTTTACAAAATATATAGATCCTAAAGAAGTGTCTGCTTCTCGCGCTCTATGAGGAGTGTCACTCATGTCTGGAGCAGTCAGAAGACAATCGCCTGTGACATCACGTCATTTTGTTTTTGATTGTCAGGATGTTGTAAGCCTATTAGTTATAAAAATATTTATACAATATAGTTATGGCACCACGGTGGCGCAGTGGGTGGCACGTTCGCCTCACAGCAAGAAGGTCGCTGGTTCGAGCCTCGGCTGGGCCAGTGTGTGGAGTTTGCATGTTCAAACACATGTGGTACAGGTGAATTGGGTAGGCTAAATTGTCTGTAGTGTATGAGTGTGAATCAGTGTGTATAGGTGTTTCCCAGAGATGGGTTGCAGCTGGAAGAGCATCCGCTGCATAAAACATATGCTGGATAAGTTGGCGGTTCATTCCGCTGTGGCGACCCCTGATTAATGAAAGGACTAAGCTGAAGGAAAATGAATGAATGAATATAGTTATAATGATATTTATACATCATCAAACTAGTGTGCAACTTAAGCAAAACTAATACTAAAGTTGTTTCACATTTGGTTTAGTAGTTCAGGCCCTTAATAAATTTTTGTTGCCGTTTTTAATCGCTTAAATTCATTTGATTGGCTACATGTAAATCAGTGGATGTTATCGATGCATTTATTGGGTGAAATTGCTACTTTTTACTTTCATTCAATGTGTTTGGTTATTATCAATGCACTGTCACTGAGCTTGAGCAGCACGGCAAAAATATACCCAGTGCCAAACTAATCTCAGCACTGCTGCTTCAGTGATGCTCACGCCTAATGCTGATGCGCTGCTTCTGCGTGCAGTATAAAAGCTCTAATCTGTTAACATGGATGCCGAAAAACACACGCTGGTCACGCTCTGCTCACCCTTGCGGTGTGAAACAGGCTTAAGGATGGGACGGACCCAATATTTCCTCTTACTTTTCTTTTGTCAAGCAGGCAAAACACCACAAAAATCATCTTCACGACTCCAATACTCCATTTTGTGAATAACTTCACATGGATTATTTACATTAGCGCGTTAACACACGCCGATTAATTTGAAATATTGAACGTGTTAAAAAAAATTTACGCATTTAACGCAGTGGCAGGTTTTTTTTTATTTCCTGTTGTGGCCGACGTGTGTTCAGGGCCAGCGCGTCCACAGAGGCGACCTAGGCCATACCTGTCCACCCTCCCGTATTTCCCGGGATTCTCCCGTATTTTACAGTTCTATCCCGCCATCATCCCGTAAATGTATTTTCCCGTATTTCTCCAGTATTTTCAGTTGTTCTCCGACGGGTGTCAATGAACATTAAAGAGCTGATCCTCCCTATACGTAACCCATACCGCCGAACCACCAGGGGCCGCCCTTGCTCTTAAATCTGTTGGAATCTGTCTGTGCTTTCGTTTTATTTAGGCAAGAAACACTCTGAAATAAACATAAAAACGGCAGGATTCCCTTTCCTTTTCATTACAGGTGTCGTCGCTCCTCCTATACAATTCTCAAAACAGCCATAAAGTGGTGCGTAACTTTCAGCTGACGCGTCCGTAGTGATAAACAGCTGTTTCCCAAACGGATTCTGTACACTCTATTAGAAGCAGAGCGAAAGTGGATACTGGGTTTTGTGTGCGTGTTTGAACAGACAAATACACATAATTAATAATAATAACAGCTAAAGATGTCCATCTTGATGTTTTTTTTTTTCAAAACAAAAATAATTTTGTCCTAAATGAGCATAAAACTTTAGGAAAGCAATCGAATGCTTTCATTATAACGATAGATGTAAGCTTCTGTTATTTATAACAGTGACACCTCTGTTATTTAATGTAATCAAACAAAAAAATCTAAATAAATGAGATTCATTCACTGCTCTTTATTCATAATGTGTAAGTTATACAGTGAGGAAAAGATGAATAAGATTTGATAACTTGATCCTATTTCTTTATAACAGCTAATTGTAATAAGCTAAACTGTTTGCCAACGTATACTATTGTACATTCTTTTGTAAATAATAATATAAAAAATTATTACTGACTGTTTAACTGTTTATTTACTGAGAAACAGCTCCCGAAGGACATATTTAATAAGGGGATATATTTTAAAAAAAAATTTTTTTTTTTTTTGGGGTGTTGATCCCTTATTTTCACATCCCAATGTTGACAGGTATGACCTAGGCGGCCGACAAGGGCGGCAGAATAGTGAGCGAACCCCCCGGTCCTCACTTTAATCCGCAACACCTACACCCTCCCTCCCGCTCCTCACGTTCATCCGCGAACCGTCACTTTCTTTTTCACTTAGGGGTTGAGGGCGGCGTGATCACCGTTCGCCTAGAGCACCAGTTCAGCTCGCTCCGGCCCTGCGTGTGTTTAATGAGCAAAGGAATATGGAGAAAGGAGAATATGGATAATATGGATCATGTAAATGTATTCAGTGAAAGTGCCAGATGATGTCAAAGACAGCCCATTCCTCTCTAAGCTGATTCCAAGCACCCTCAAATGTTTCATTAAGTTAGACGTGTTTCCCCCCTACACGCAACTTCTATAAAGCGACTGCTTCCCGTTATTGTGTCAGAATCCTAGTTTTTAAAATACAACTATACTTCAGAACGCTAGTTTAAGCAAATTTGATGAACGCGACCGTGCGTTTTGATGACTCTGAAGGGAGTCGCTTATACCGTGTGAGCTCGCTGTACTGCCCGCGTTGTCTGTGTGTGTGTGTGTAAGAGAGAGTGTTTGTGTATGTGTGGATATCCTAACAACAAGATTAAACGCCTAACATCGCAGACAGTCGCTCAAAGCAGTTTAGAATTTAATGTTTAGAGATGGCGTGACCAAAGTCCATGTAAGAAGTCTAGCCTATAGTCTTTGGTACGTGACTTTGATGTACCCCTTGGTGCTTCTTGCGTCCTTGTCACAGCACCAGTGGCACAGAAATTAAGCACCGAAATTCACATGCTGATTGGGTGATTCTGCTTGTGAGAGACTTTTCTCACTCTTAGGTCACATGTCAACAGACTGGACTGTCTTAGCAACTACCAAAATGTTAAGGAGGACTAAGCAAAATTGTTTCTACTTTATAATTAATGTTCTCAACTTGCAAAACAACTTTACAATGAATACAATTGTTTGTATTCAATACTTTATTATTATAATTTTCCAATTTCCATATTTGTAATGCCTGTATTTTTTTTTTTTTGTAGTTCACTTAGAATCCAACATGGAAATCATTTTTGTTTGTTATTGGCATTGATTGTTTTAAAATTCAAATGGCACTTACATGCCTGTGTTTTTATTTCTGTATTAAATACGGCTTTTCATGATTAATCATGATTATTCACAAACAAAAGTGTGATTAATTAGTTAATTTTTTTAATCAATTGACAGCCCTAAAAAAAAAAAAAAGAAATCGTTCAGACTTCCGTGTGCAAAGCTCTCGAATGGGTCTGTTGTTTGAGGTGTACCTCGGAGCACTGGACGTCGGGGTCCGGCAGACACTCTCCAGCAGTGTCCTCCAGCAGGGCGGCGGTGCTGTGCAGCAGGTGTGAGAGTCGGTCCTGCACAGTGCGCCGCAGACTCTCGAACTCGCCCTGCAGCTCCTCGCCCGTCTCCTCCAGCTCTCTGCGCATCAGGCAGTCCAGCAGCTCCAGGCAGCCGCGCAGGGCCGAGCGCACATGCCCCACCTGCTCTGCAGCACTCTGGGCATCCGCACAGCCCGACAGAGACACCAGACGCTCTCCAGACGCCACCGGAGGAGCCGGGAAACTCTCACGCTCGTTCTGAGGAACAGGAGGAACAACACTGCAATTAGCGAACACTAGCAGCGTTTACAGGAACATCCGTCTGGAGTGCCCACGCCACGCTTACGGTCAGCGTGTGTTTATGATTCACACACCTGTAATTAACCACACGCATTAGTCACGCAGGATTATAACACATATCAATTATGCAGAGTCTTTGACATCTCTTATGACTTCAAAATGAGCAAAGACGCAGTCAATTAACGCTGAAAATACAACTAAAAACGACTACTGAAATATTCAGTGTGTTTATGACTCACACACCCGTGATGAACCCCACGCAGACGCACTAGTCACGCAGAAATACAGCTGAAATCTCAATTATTCGCCATCCTGTGAATTTATTTTCTTCAAATATTCCCCACATGATGTTTCTCAGATTCAGGAGTTTCTCTCAGTATCTCCTCTAATATTTGTTCTTCAGGAGAAAGTCTTATTAGTTTTATTTGGGCTAGAATAAAAGCAGTTCTTAATGGTGTTAATACCATGTTAAGGTCAATATTATTTGCCCCTTCAGCAATATTAGTGTTGGATTGTCTCCAGAACAAACCACTGTTATACAATGACTTGCCTAATTACCCTAACTTTACCCTAATTACCCTAGTGAAGCCTTTAAATGTCACTGTAAGCTGAATACTAGTGTCTTGAAGAATATCTAGTCTAATATTATGTGCTGTCATCATGACAAAGAGAAAAGACATCAGTTATAAGAAATGATGTTAGAAATGTGTTGAAACCTCTCTGTTAAACAGAAGTTGAGGAAATAAATACACAGGGGGGCTAATAATTCTGACCGCAACTGTATATATATCACATAGTAATTATGCACTGAGCCTTTAAGACATTTCTTATGAGAAATATATGACTTCAGATGTGTCAATTAATGGTAAATATAAAAGATATTCAGAGAATGCTTTATGAAAAAGTATGACTTCAAAATCCTCCAAAAAAATCTGTAAATTAAATGTTGAATTTAAAGACGATCAGATTACATTTAACAAGAAAATAAAGCTTAAAAAAATAATATAAAATAATGTTAAAAATAAAGATTCTGGTATGTTTTATTAAAAAGAAATCTGTCAATTATTAGTGAAAATAAAGATGATCTGAGTGGGTTAAAAAACTATTACATATTAAAAAAAAATCATTAAAATGTATGGTATAAAGAAAGATCACTGAAGTATGTTTTATGAAAAAATGACATTAAAATCCTCAAATAATTTGTAAATAGTGAAAATAAAACCGATATGAGCGTGCTTAATAAACAACAACTTAAATGTTCCAAAAATCTGCAAATTAAATATGAAAATAGACAGAGTAACTTAGGAGAAATGTGACCTAAAGATGCTAAAAATAAATAAATCAGTAAATTAATGTTGAATATAAAGACGATCAGATTACATTTAACAAGAAAATAAAAGCTTAAAAATATCATAAAATAAATGTTAATAATTAGATTTGAGTACGTTTTATTGAGAAATCTGTAATTAATAGTGAAAATAAAGATGATCTGAGCAAAATTTATATATATATGTATATATATATATTTTTTTGTAATTATTCTATTTATGGTAGAAAGAAAGATCACTGGAGTGCGTTTTGAAAAAATATGACATCAAAATCCTCAAAAAAAAAATCGTTAAAAAAAAAAACGTACTTAATAAACAACAATGTAAAAGTTCCAAAAATCTACAAATTAAATCTAAAGACAATTAGAGTACCCAATATTTCTTCTAACTTTTCTTTTAAGCAGGGAGACAACAAAATCATTTTCACTATACACCAATACTCCATTTTGTGAATCATTTCACAATGGATTAATTATACCATGTGTGCTGTTGGGTCGTTTTCATCCACTATGGGCTGATTTTGAGTCTTAATTTGGGCTCATTTTTCTCTGCGTTTCAGCAAATGTGATGATTTTTACTGACAAATCAGATTTTGACACATATTTTGTGGAAATGCTTTGTAAGTTTTCAAGAACTCAACAACACACTCTGTTCAGACGGACTCCCCTTTGGTGATGTTGGGGGGGCTGTTTTTGCCCCATTGACTTCCATTAAAATCACATTTATTTACTGCAAAGCAGTGACAGCTTATAATCTGTGCTTATAAACAAATGTAATTATAATGAAAGTCAATGGGGCAAAAACAGCACCAACATCACCAAAGGGGAGTCAATCTGAACAACACACAGGGGTTAAAATCCTCAAACACTGTAAATAGTGAAAATAAAACATAAAATAAAAAAAAGAATGTGCTTAAAATAAACAACAACTTAAAAGTTAAAAAATTCTGCAAATTAAATATAAAAATAAAGACAATCAGAGTACATTAGGAGAAATATGACTTGAAGATGCTAAAAATAAATAACTCAGTACATTAATGTTGCTTGTAAAGTTGATCAGAGTACATTTTGAGAAATGTATGACTTCAAAACGTGCAAAAACGCAGTCAATTAATGGTAAAAATACAACTTAAAAGAACTACTTAAACGCTTACGGTCAGAGTGTGCGTTTATGATTCCCACAGCTGTAATTAACCACACGTCACTCTGAGTCACGCAGAAATATATCACATATCAATTATGAGTCTTTATGACATCTCTTCTAAATAAAGAAAAACAGTCTCATCCGTGTTGACGAACGAAGGTAAAAATGGTCACAAAGATTGGATTATGCATCATGAGAAATTAATAATAAAAATAAATATGATCAGGAGAACCTTTCTTCAGAAAATATGACCTAAAATGTGCAGAGAAATGTTATAAATCAATTACAAAAAATAAAGATGATCTGAATACCTTACAAAAATAAAAAAAAAAAACTTAAAATGTTCAACAAATCAGTAAATTAATTTAGAAATGTAAGATGTCCCAAAAAATCATTAAAAAAAAGTCAATTAATAGTGAAATAAAGATAATCAGAGTATGATTTATATGAAAAATAAGACCTTATTATCTTAATGTAATGCAATAAATTAATGTTAAAAATAAAGACAGCTGGAGCACATTTTAAGAGAAAATATGACATCAAAATACTCAAAACAAATCAGTATATTAACTTTGAATATAAAGATTTTTTTGAGAAATGACTTTTGCGAATTCTTATAATTAAAATGTAATAAAGGTAAAAATAAAGATGATTTGATTATGTTTTATGAGAACGTGAGCTTTGATTTATTTTATTTCGAACAAAAAAAAAAATCACTCACTTAAAACAATTATTTAAAGAAAATGCATTCCATCATGATCGAAGTGGAGCATTCATCTAATAATGAAAATAAAGACGTTCTGATTATGCTTAAACATAACATTCTCAATCTGTAAATGAATGATACATATAAATATAATCAGAGTAAATTTTAGGAGAAAGCGTGACTCAGTTTGATTCATTAAATGAACACTAATCTCATGAAACATTAAAGCTGGCAGAAACTGCTGAATTAAAACATCAACATAGGCTACTAGTCCTGCAGATCATGAACAACACAGAAGAGATGAGCAGAAATCAACAGCTTTAGTTGGACAATCTACACACTAAAAAATCCAGGGTTATTTTTTCTACCCAAATGTTGGGTTGAGGCATTTGGGTAATTTTTGGGGGTTATTTTTAGAGTCTTGGGTAGTTTTTGGGTTGTGCTATGTAACCCAAACTTGGGTTATTTTCTGGGTAATAATTTCTAAGACTTGAATCAATGCAACCCTAGCACCACACAGGCACATCAACCTAGCTCCTTGGGTCAAATCAACTCCCAGCAGGGGCTGACTGCGACGCCACATAAATATATTATTATTATTATAAATGTTTGCGAGTGACCCATAAATATGAAGCGACTTGTTTTAAATGCAGTTCATGATTTGTGTGTAGTTGTGTATAATCTCTGAGGTAAAGTGTGTTTACAGAGTGTGATGTGCTGAACAAATGTGATGAATAAAGCTAACACAATATTCACCTGTTTGTTTCTTTATGTGGTTAATGATTTAAAAGAAAGCTAAAAATTACATTTGAAAATATAACCTATTAATTAAGTCAAACGAATCTATTTTTTAAGTAAAAATAACCAATTATTGGGTAGAAAAAACAACCCATTTTTGGGGTTAAAAATAATAACCCAAATACTTGGGTTAATTTAACCCCTGATGTGTTCTGTCCGATATTTACCCAGCAATAGGGTGAAAAACAACCCAATTTGGGTAGTTTTTAACACTGTTTTTAGAGTGTAGCCTCGGGAACAAGCAGAGGTAGAGCATTGTAAATATCGTACTAAAGGTAAATCATTAAAGCGCGTCCGTCGCAAATTAGCATGAGATCTATAAACGAGCAGGATTGATTGATTACCGTTAGCATAACCACCGTTTTACACCAAACACCACGGTTAATCTGCGGTTAGCTTCACAAAACCCACACGACTTCACCATGTTTCTGTGGTAAAACTAAAGTCCTCCAGCTTGGTCAGCGGTTTCCGCTAGTCAGGTTAGCAGCCGGTCACCTAGATAGACCGTTATTATTTACGGTTATTTTACTCAGGTAGAGCTCCGGCAACCGCGTGACCGTTATTATTATCCTTTTTACGCTTATTTTCTCGGTTGGTTTACTAAGGTAGAGCTCCAGCAGCCGAGTGACCGTTATTATTGTTATCTTTAAGGCTATTTTCTCGGTTGGTTTACTCACGTAGAGCTCCAGCAGCCGCGTGCAGTCACGGTGCAGTAAGCGGGCGAGCGCCGCCACTCTGCCGGTCTCCGATCTCTCCGGTACGGGCGTGTCTGATTCCGCGGCTCCGTCCATCGCGTCACGGCTGCGTTAAACTGGAGCGGATCGTTTTAAAGGACACTCAGACACCCAGGAGGGCGGGGCAATGACGTCACGAAATTAAAGCTCCGGGACAACTGTTCAACCAGCACATCAGTCCAGAAAGAAGCAGTCTCAAAGTCTTGTTATTGGAGCAGTTTTACTGAGATTACAAACTGCAGAAAGTTTGGCTTTAGCCCAAGGGTGCAATTCTAGCCTGAGAGGTGGGGGGGACCAAATCTAAGTGTTGGTGATTGTTGTGGAAACGTGTTGTTGAGCAACTGAGCATAAAAGCCTATATTTCAATTTTTTTTGAAAATTTATCATTACAGTGTATTATTAAAATGAAAACAAATGATAGAATATAATTCTACCTATTCTTCTATCACTCTACAAATGATGGAATATAATTTTTAGAAAATAACTTAAAGAATTTATTTAATTGTTTTTAGGATTAAAAGAACAAATTTGGATTTTACATAAGAAAATGTAAAAAAAATCCATATGCACAACATGATTCGATTGCCGTTTAGATGTCTATTAGATGTCTGTTAGACTTATTTCGATTGCCGTTTAGATGTCTATTATGTCTTTTAGACTTATTTCGATTGCCGTTTAGATGTCTATTAGATGTCTTTTAGACTTATTTCGATTGCCGTTTAGATGTCTATTAGGTGTCTATTAGA
>CAIGQQ010012042.1:1891507-1903305 GCA_903798035.1 Danio albolineatus | reverse complement strand
TTTTAGTATATAAACGTGTACTTTTAAGTGTACTACAAAGTGTAACCATAGTAAACTAAGTAGTCCTTGAAGTAGTAAACTAAATATACTTTTAAGTGGTATTCAAGTAGTACACTTACAAGTTTGCTGCTAGATTTTGCATACTTACCTTATGTAGTACACTTAACTTAGTTCAGCATTACTCAAGCATACATCATAAAATAAACTTGTGAAATATGTGTGAGAGTGCAGGGAGAGTACAACCTGTTGACCTTACTAACAGCCTACATTTCTACCAATATGCTTCAGACTCGCGTCCTTCTTGTACACTAGATGAGAAGGCGGGGCTTGTTGTACAGATCATCTAGCCAATCACTGAGCTAAACCCAACCAATAGTGTTTTCAGAAGCAAACATAATGGAAAAATATACTTAAGTATACGTGACAGAATAAACTTAATGCATACATAATGTTTGTAAGCATCTTTTTAGCATATAGTTTTAAGTGTACTACAAAGTGTAAAAGTAGTAAAGTAAGTGAACTTAAGTAGTAAACTAAGTACTGTTATTCAAGTATCTGCTTGATAAAAAAGTAGTAAATTAAAGTACTTTTAAGTGGAATTCAAGTAGTACACTTACAAGTATGCTACTTGTACATATGTTAAGATTAATACATGAAGTATACCCAAGTACTTCAACATTACTCAAGTATACG
Source organism: Danio albolineatus (assembly GCA_903798035.1). Lineage (NCBI taxonomy): Eukaryota > Metazoa > Chordata > Actinopteri > Cypriniformes > Danionidae > Danio > Danio albolineatus. The sequence continues at coordinate 1,902,612 of CAIGQQ010012042.1, read as the reverse complement.
TCATAAAATAAACAATGTTGACATCTCCAGTTTGTAGTATATAAACGTGTACTTTTAAGTGTACTCTAAAGTGTAATAGTAGAGGACTAAGTTGTCCTTTTAAAAAGTAAACTAAACATACTTTTAAGTGGTAATCAAGTAGTACACTTAAAAGTATGCTGTTAGATTTTGCATACTTTCTACATGTAGTACACTTAAATTAGTTCAACATTACTCAAGTATACACCATGAAATACACTTAACGTAAGCATCTCCACTTTTTATTATATAAACGTGTACTTTTAAGTGTACTACAAAGTGTAACATTAGTAAACTAAGTAGTCCTTTTAAGAAGTAAACTAAACATACTTTTAAGTGGTATTCAAGTAGCACACTTACTAGTCAGCTACTAATACATATGTTTAGATTACTACATGAAGTATACCTAAGTATTTAAACATTACCTAAGTATACGCCATGAAATAAACTTAATGTAAACATCTCCACTTTTACTATATAAACGTATACTTTTAAGTGTGCTATAAAGTGTAATAGTAGGAGACTAAGTAGTCCTTTTAAGTAGTAAACTAAACATACGTGTGGTACACAAATTAGTTCAGCATTACTCAAGCATACATCATAAAAAAAACTTGTGAAATATGTGTGCGAGCGCAGGGAGAGTACAACCTGTTGACCTTACTAACAGCCTACATTTCTACCAATACGCTTCGGACTCACGTCCTTATTGTACACTAGATGAGAAGGCGGGGCTTGTACAGATCAGCTAGCCAATCACTGACCAATCACAACCCAACCAATAGTGTTTTCAGAAGCAAACATAAGGGAAAAGTATACTAAAGTAAACTTGACAAAATAAACTTAAAAAATAAACAAAATAAAATAAACAATGTAAACATACACTTTTTAGTATATAAACGTATACTTTTAAGTGTACTATAAAGTGTAATAGTAGTAAACTATGTAGTCCTTTTACGTAGTAAACTAAACATACTTTTAAGTGCTATTAAAGTAGTACACTTACAAGTTTGCTGCTAGACTTTGCATACTTACTACATGTATACACTTAAATTAGTTCATTACTCGGGTATATGCCATGAAACTTTTTTAGCATATAAATGTCTACTTTTAAGTGGAATTCAAGTAGTATTCAACACTTACAAGTATGCTACTAGTACAGTCCACTTTTTAGTATATAAACATATACTTTTAAGTGTACGACAGTGTAATAGTAGGAGACTAAGTAGTCCTTTAAAGTAGTAAATTAAATATACGTGTAGTATACTTAAATTGGTTCAACATTACTCAAGTATACGCAATGTAACAAACAATGTGAACACTAGATGAGAACACTAGATGAGAAGGCGGGGCTAGTTGTACAGATCAGCTAGCCAATCACAGAGCTAAACCCCTCCCTAACCCCAACCAATAGTGTTTACAGAAGCAAACATAAGGGAAAAGTGCACTGCGAATATATAGTTTTACCTTGATTTTACATTGCTTTAATCTCTTTAGTGGAAGCATGCTTCACTGGACTCGAACCCAAGCGTGACGCAAATTCATTACAATTTATAGACGCTTTTAAGTTGTTATGGTGTTTATTTGGTGTCGTGCATTGAACTGCATGACAATAGTCCTCTATTTGTCCCTGTAAACATCATTAGTGTGAAAAGGAACAAAAGTGGTCGTCCTCACACTGCCCCCTAGTGTTGACTGTACACACAAACTGCAGTCAAACGCACATTAAAGTGTGTTTTAGTGGTTTTACACAAGCGTAGGCTGAAGCAGGTGTGTCCATTGAGCCTCTATTGTGAGTACTAGTCTATTTATGATACTCTGCGGCTCATATTGACTCACGTGTCCTCGTTCGTCATCATCTTATCTAATGTTAAAGTGCTTTTTGAGCTTCGTCTGGTTATTTCTCCATTCACCTTGCAGGACGGCAGATAATGCGTGTGTGTGTGGGTTCAGTCACTGACGCTTTTACAGTTTTCTGTCTTCAAATATTGCTCACACAAAGGCCGTCTACACTTTTGTCTGCCGTCTGAGCGGTGGGGCTTATTTTTAGGCTCTACGTCACACTTCATTCAGATTTTCTCGGTGTTTGTCACAGCGGATATCTCCATCTCCTTGAGCACACTGTGAGGATTTTATCTCAGAGATCCACAAACGAGTTTAACAGAGAAATACCATCTCTCAGCTTATCATTAATATACAATTTGTCAAATTATTTAAAGATTTCTCAGCGATTTCTGTGTGAAAGGTGCTGTTTTTACTGCAGGTAAAGTCATGAATAACTACGCTGGCCTACAATCACTTTCATATTCAGTGTTCATTATGGCGGAAATTCATTTATATCCATTGTAAAGGTCTGTTCTCTCATTCCTCCATCATACCTGTCAACATTGGTATGTGAAAATAAGGGATCACCCCCCCCCCCCCCCCCCAAAAAAAACAGATAAAAAAAACCAACTTATTAAATATGTCCTTCTAGAGCCGTTTCAAAGTAAATAAACAGTTAAACAGTCAGTAATAATTTTTTACATTATTATTTACAAAAGAAAATGTAATAGTATACGTTAGCAAACAGTTTAGCTTATTAAAATTAGCTGTCATAAAGAAATAGGATCAAGTTTACAAATCTTATTCATCTTTTCCTCACTGTATAACTTACACATTATGAATAAAGAGCAGTGAATGAATCTCATTTATTTAGATTTTTTTATTTAGATTTTGCCGTCGCACCTGTAATGAAAAAGAAAGGGAATCCTGCCGTTTTTATGTTTATTTCAGAGTGTTTTATGCCTAAATAAACCGAAAGCACTGACAGATTCCAACAGATTTAAGAGCAAGGGGCGGCCCCTGGTGGTTCGGCGGTATGGGTTGCGTATAGGGAGGGTCGGCTCTTTAATGTTTATTGACACCCGTCGGAGAACGACTGAAAATACGGGAGAAATACGGGAAAATACATTTACGGGATGATAGCGGGATAGAACTGTAAAATATGGTAGAATCCGGGGAAAAACGGGAGGGTTGACAGGTATGTCCTCAACGGATGTGCTGTTTACGTTAGACCAAGAGTGACCACTTTAACATCTGCTTATCACCAGACAGGATCTGGATGCATGCATGATTTAACAAGCTGTATGTTCGGGTGGAGGTTAAGACGCTCAAAGGATGCTCAAAGGTTAAATGTGAGCGCTGATGTAAGTGTGATCATCCTGTACGTCACTGATGACCTTGTGGGCATTACAAACTAGATAACACACTCTGTTTCGGCGTCTCACACTCTGCAGAAGCCTCCGCTGCTGTATGACTGTCTGACCTTCTTTGCAAAGAATAAAACCTTAAAGACACTTTGGGTACGAATGTGTCTTCTTGACCACTGAGAGAGCCTCTGTAAAGAAAATAGCCTCTACATCATCACAATAATAATCAGCTTTATTTTATATTCTGCCTTTAAAAGTGGCGTCTCAAAGCAGTTTTTAATTATATGAGAAAACAGTGTTCAATTCAGTTCACCTTTATTTCTCTAGAGCTTTTACAATGTAGATTGTGTCAAAGCAGCTTCACATAGAAGGTTATAGTAAACTGAAGCAGTGTCAGTCCAGTGTTCAGTGTTGGAGTTTAGTTCAGTTCAGTGTGGTTCAATATTCACTACTGAGAGTCCAAACACTGAAGAGTAATCCATCCATATGCAGTAAAGCTGCGAATTCTTAAAAACTAGTAAAACAAAAACAAAGCCAAGAGTATAAAAGACGACAGATATCTTAAATAGCATAAAACCCCCCTACAAAAGTAAATAGTTTAATAGTATTCATAATCAGCTAGTGACTCAAACACTGATCCTGTGCTTTTCTTTTAGTCCTGCTTTTACATAACTCAGTGACAGACGAGTTCTCGCATTGTTCCTCAAGGACCAGTCTGTTCACGAGCCGGTGAGACCCCACCCACCCTTCATTTTTCTTAAACCATTTGGCATGGTTGGGCTTAAATAGGCCTTGCATGAATTGCCCAATAAGGACCAACATAAGACCCTTACAGATCCCACTTAAAACCCATCTGGGCATCCACGGCTGGTCCCCGTGTGGATCCCAGGAGCAAGCCCATTTTAAACCTTTTGAGCAGGTGGTGCCTAAATGCATGAATTGTCCATTTAGGACCTATGCCGTACTCTTACAGGTCCCACTTTTAGTAAATCTGGGCTTCCACAGCTGGCCCCTATGTGAATCCCAGGTGCAAGCCCATAATGTGGCCCACATTTGCCGCCCTCATCTCAGCAAAGAGTCCCTGACCCAGCAGCAGTGCATTATCTGCACCACAGTTCCTGCTAACTAATGCACGAGGCCATGCAAATTAATAAGAGATTTGCAGACGACTCAACCCCCATACCACAAGGTGTACCCAACACAAACGGCCTACTGATGTTTTGCTTTTATATCTTACATTAGGCTACTGTTTGTGCAGAAACATGTCTAGATATAGTGATATAAACACACTGTTTGCTTGAAAACAACATAGTTTTGTCACACCTACAGCAAACTCATATGAGCGATGATATCATTAAGTGCAGTTTATTTATAAAGTAATGTGGAGAGGATCATGTGTTTATGATTGATCGCAGCTGGTGCTGCATTATTCAGTTCATGACTCACCAATCAGATGAGTCCTGAGCAACTATAACTACATCACAGCCATCTTCATCTGAAGAATCCCCCCTTCCACCCCTACTCCTCCTCCTTTCCTAGATGGGCTGCACGGTGGCCCAGTGGTTAGCACTGTTGCCTCACAGCAAGAACGTCACTGGTTCTAGTCCTCATCAAGCCAGCTGACGTTTCTGTGTGGAGTTTACACGTTCTCCCCGCGCTCGCGTGTGTTTCCCCTGGTTTCCTCCCACCGTCCACAAACATGCAGCTTAAGTTAATGGACTAATCCACATCAACACCATAGACATGCTCCTAGTAAGTAGTTATCTCTGAAGAGCGATCACTATCTGTTCATCAGCTACTACAGCAGGGGAGTTCTCCAGATCTACCTGAGCTCAAACTCCCCTCTCGCCCTGCAGACGGGAGGGAGCCCCGGGCTCGAGGATCTTATGAGCTCAGGGCTCTCTCCCGGGACAGCATGCCAGACATGCTTTATAATTAATCATCAGCTGAGGGGGAACTCTTGAAACGTGAAGGGGGGCCTTACAATATTTTCTGGGAGAAAAGGAGGTCTCAGGCAAAAAAACATTGGGAACCACTGCATTAAATGATATTATCACAAAGCTCTATATACACATATCTTAATACAACAACAAAAATACAACCTCCCTCTCTCTCTCTTAAATAAATATCAGGGGTGAAAATGTTTCTTATGAAAGGCTAAAAAAGTCTTGATTGAGGGTGGTGGGCTGAAGGAAAATATCCCAAACTCTATTACAGGGCTGCCCAAACATTATCTTATGAAGAGCCAACAACCAAACTTAACCGAGGGCCGTGGGCTAAATTACATTAAAGTTTCCATAAGTAATCTCCTAATTTATTTCCTGATATTTAAAAATAACTATAAAATATTGCTTTAAATTATATTAATGAATGCAGCATATTTAAAAATACACATATTTAATGAATTTATAACAGCAAAAACATAAACAATCCCATTAATACAGTGGAGTTCAATGCTGAATACACTAAGCTGCATATGCTGTTGACTTGATTTGTTCGCCGATGTCTTGTGCATTGCCTGATATCCGCCGATTGACAGTATTTACATTTGATTTTAAATCTGATGAATTAAATGTATGAAGATATTAGCCCTGATCACAAACACATCATTCTCCCTTACTTCTCAAATGGATTTGTGGGCCAAATCAAAGGTTAGAATGGGCCAACTTTGGCCCGCGGTCCCTAGTTTGGGCATCTCTGCTCTATTACATTAAGGTTGCCATGGGAAATTTAAAATAACTACATTGGCTAATGCAGATATATAATTTTATAATGAACTTATACAGTAAACACAAAAATCCTATTTATAACAGAAAGGCGGGCGACATGGTGGCGCAGTAGTTACTGCTGTCGCCTCACAGCAAGAAGGTCGCTGGTTCGAGTCTCAGCTGGGTCAGTTGGCATTTCTGTGTGGAGTCTGCATGTTCTCCCCGTGTTGGTGTGGGTTTCCTCCGGGTGCTCCGGTTTCCCCCACAGTCCAAACACATGCGCTATAGGGGAATTGTGTAAGCTAAATTGTCTGTAGTGTATGTGTGTGTGTGTGTGAATGTGGATGTTTCCCAGAGATGGGTTGCGGCTGGAAGGTCATCCGCTCCGTAAAACAAACGCTGAATAAGTTGGCGGTTCATTCCACTGTGGCGTCCCCAGATTTATTAAGGGTCTAAGACGAAAAGAAAATGAATGAATGAATGAATGAATGAATAACAGAATGGCGTTACACTAGTCACGTTGCACCAGTTCTATTGCCTTGATTTGTTTGCCAGTGTGTTGTGCATTGTGCTCTCTCCGCTGACTATTTATATTTAAAAATATATATAAAACTCGATACGTTTAGAACATTTGATTTAAACATGCACTTACAGTTTTTTTTGTGGCTCATCAACAAAACAAACAAAAAAGCTCATGTTTAATTAGAAATCACGATCTCTGTTAAAGGCGTTCGCCCCAGCCCTCTCCAGCAGACTCACTCACTTCTCATATGGGATGGTGGCCCGAATCAAAGGCCAACTTTGGCCCACAGGCCCTAGTTTGAACATCTCTGATAAATATAATGGTCTCACTTTATATTAAGTGGCCTTAACTACTATGTACTTACATGTAAATATAATAACAATGTATTTTACTGTGTTTATAATGTATTGCAGAACACTTCTGGTGCTCTTGAGGTGGGATATGGGTAAAGTTAGAGACAGGTTTGGTGGTATGGGTAGGTTTAGGAGTGGGTTAAGGTGTAAGGCAGTGGTTCTCAACTGGTTTGGCCACGATACCCACATTTTTACATGGTCATCAAGCCGCGACCCAAGTTTTTAGGAACTGTAATATAATTTTAGGAATTATAATTAATTTGTATTTATTTGTTAACATACACAAGTAGTGAAAGAAAAACCATGAGAAAATCAGCAAGACTTACAAATAAACAATATTTTATTGCTGACATTTAACAAAATGTGTCAAAATATAGAAATATTACAAAGTAAAAACGACAAACACTGTAAACAGCGGTTAGGGTGAGGAAAGGTTGTTACCATAAACTAAACTGAACTGTTAATAAAACATGAACACTGATCATGTTGATCAGAACAAACCAGCAAATTGTAAAATGATTAAAATATTCATCACCATTTCTACATCTAATATGACAGCAATTATAAACATCTGTTTCACTTCACAGTAATTTGGGAAGATAATGAGATAACTGAGGATGTGCTTTACTGATAAGAGTTTCAAAGTCAGGAGTGATGGTGCTCTATGTACAACCTGTTCCTTTGCTTGGAGTCAAGCTGCACCAAGGAAGAGAAGCCACTTTCATACAGATACGTAGTTCTGAATGGGATGGGTTTGATCGCACTCTCAGATCGCCAAAACTGGGAGAGGCTTACTTCACTGAATTTCCTTTTTCAGCGTCTTATCACATGACAGCTCCTCCAGCTGACTCTCAATGTTGCTCGGCAACGTGACGCTTTCCACGTCGATTCCAAAGGGATCTGTTGTCGCGTGCGCATTTCAAAATAAAAGTCTGGTATACGCAAAACAAGTTAAAAATTAAACTTTTGTTGTTTTTTGACCACACACTCCGCGACCCACTGAAAATGTTCCTGCGACCCACTTTTGGGTCGCGACCCACCAGTTGAGAAATACTGCTGTAAGGGATGGTGAACAACGTAACTAAAGAAGTAATTACAGAAATTAATAACAGATGTAATCAAGCAGAAGTACATGTAAAAGCATGCATTCACACAATAACTACAAAGTAACTAATTATTAACTACAATGTAAGTACATATTAGTTAAGGCCACTCAATATAAAGTGGGACCAATTTAATGTACATATAATAACATTTGAAGCAGCTTTTTACAGATGTTCATTTATTTATTTGATCTGCATGTGTTATTGGTCAACAACAGTACCTCATCTGGTACTTTGTTATGCTTTATCCATTTTTATTATTATTTATTTCTCGTTTTGTCTAATGGAGTTAAGGGGAAAGAGGAAGACGGAATTAACAATAGACAATACATTACTGTTGATCTTTTTTTTTTTTTTGATATGCAATGTGAATAGAACATTTCAGTGTGGTCATGTCATCGGCCCATGAACATTTCCTGCTTGCTATCAAACTATTTCATACCTGTAACAAGAGATGATTCAATGATAAATTCATGTTAAAACAGCTGTCATAACATTATTTATCAATCTGTGGAGCTTTCTGGATTCTCAGACGCTGTAGAAATTAAAAATGTAAAACAGGAAATACATTAGGGCCACTACTATTGTTTACAACCCCTCAAAACAGTCTATTGTCATACAAAACGACTATTTTAATACTACTACAAGTATGCTACAAGTACATAAGTAATTGTTTATTTACTACATGTAGTATATTTAAAAACGTCAATATTACTCAAGTGTACTTCCTGAAATAAACTTAATGTATACTTCTTTTTTGTAAATGTCGTCTCTACTTTTTAGCACATAAATGTATACTTTTAAGTGTCCTATAACATTTTAAATAGTAAACTAAGTGGTTGTTTAAAGTTGTAAACTAAATGTACTTTTAAATGATATTCAAATAGTACACTTACAGGTATGCTACTGGTACATAAGTTATTGTTTATTTACCACATGTAGTATATTTATATAAATACTACAACATTACACAAGTATACTTGATAGAAAACCTTAATGTATACTTACATCTCCACTTTTTAGTATATCAATGTTTACTTTTAAGTGTACTATAAATTGTTACAGTAGTAAACTAAGTGGTCCTTTTAAGTAGTAAACTAAGCATACTTTTAAGTGATATTCAAGTAGTACGCTTACAAGTACGCTGCTAGTAGATATTGTATACTTACTACAAGAAGTACACTTAAATGTCAACTTAAGTCAACTTCATAAAACAAACTTAATGTATACTTCATTCATTCATTAATTTTCTTGTCGGCTTAGTCCCTTTATCAATCTGGGGTCGCCACAGCGGAATGAACCACCAACTTATCCAGCATATTTTTTACACAGCGAATGCCTTTCCAGCCACAACCCATCTCTGGGAAACATCCATACACACACATTCCCACTCATACACTACGGACAATTTAGCCAACCCAATTCACCTGTACCGCATGTCTTTGGACTTGTGGGGGAAACCGGAGCACCCGGAGGAAACCCACACAACCCAATGCAAACTCCACACAGAAACGCCAACTGACCCAGCCGGGGCTCGAACCAGCGACCTTCTTGCTGTGAGGCGAACGTGCTACTCACTACGCCACCGTGGCGCCCTTAATGTATACTTCTTTTTTGTAAACATCTCCACTTTTTAGTATATATGTGAATACTTTTAAATGTACTATAAAGTGTAAAAGTAGTAAACTAAGTGTACTTTCAAGTGGTATTTAAGTAGTACTCTTACAAGTACACTGCTAGTACACATGCTTTAGTATACTTAAATACTTTAAGTATACTTAAATACTTTTTTACTAGAACATTACTCAAGTATACTTCATAAAATAAACACTGTTTGTAAGGGTCTTCTCCACTTTCTGGCATATAAATGTATACTTTTAAGTGTATACTATAAAGTGTAAAATAAGTAAACCAGTTAGACTTTTAAAGTAGTAAACTAAGTGTACTTTAAAGTGGTATTTGAGTAATACGCTTACAAGTGCGCTGCCAGTACATAAGTTTTAGTATACTTAAATGTAAAACAGGAAACACATTAGGACCGTTGTTATCGTTTACATCCCTCAAAATGGTCTATTGTCATACAAAACTACTATTTGAATACTACTACAAGTATGCTACAAGTGCATAAGTTATTGTTTATTTACTACATGTAGTATACTTTATATAAATACTACATTACTCAAGTATACTTGATAGAAAAACTTTATGTATACTTACATCTCCACTTTTTAGTCTATCAATGTATACTTTTAAGTGTACTATAAATTGTTACAGTAGTAAACTAAGTAGTCCTTTTAAGTAGAAAACTAAGCAGACTTTTAAGTGATATTTAAGTAGTACACTTACAAGTACGCTGCTAGTAGATATTGTACACTTAGAATTACAGATAAATAATGTCATATAATGTAATATTTAATGTATATTTAATGTTTGTAAGCATCTCCACTTTTTAGTAAATAAACTGTATACATCAAACTGTGCTATAAAGTGTAACAGTAGTAAACTAAGTAGTCCTTTTAAGAAGTAAACTAAGCATACTTTTAAGTGGTATTCAAGCAGTACACATACAAGTATGCTGCTAGTAGATTTTGTATACTTAGAAGTGCTTAAATGTATACTTCATTAAATGAACTTATTGTATATTTAGTGTTTGCAAGCATCTTCTCCACTTTTTAGCATATAAATGTATACTTTCTAGTGTACTATAAAGTACAACTGTAGTAAACTAAGTAGTCCTTTTAAGTAGTAATCTAAGCAAGTGGTATTCAAGTAGTACACTTAAAAGCACTGTGCTAGTAGATATAGTATGCTTACTACATGAAGTACACTTGAATGAATACGTCAACGTTACTTAAGTGTACTTTATAAAATTAACCTAATATACACTGTTCTTTGTAAGCATCTTCACTTTTTAGCATATAAACTGTATACTTTGAAGTGTACTATAAAGTGTAACAGTAGTATGCTAAGTAGTCCTTTTAAGTAGTAAACTAAGCATACTTTTAAGTGGTATTCAAGTAGTACACTAACAAGTACGCTGCTAGTAGATTTTGTATACTTGCTACATGAAGAAGTTAGTATACTTCATAAAATAAATTTAATGTATACTTTTTGGTAAATGTCTTCTCCTCTTTTTAGTATATAAATGTATACTTTTAAGTGTACTTCAACTAGTACACTTACAAGTATGCTACTAGGAGATATTGTATGCT
>CAIGQQ010012042.1:1832190-1850987 GCA_903798035.1 Danio albolineatus | reverse complement strand
TGAAACTCCAGATATAATATCCACTTCAGCAACTACAGGATCTTCAGTGATGTCTTCTGGTAAAACTGAAAGTGCTGGAGATCATAAAACACCCACTGCGACAACATCACAACATCCAGCAGACAATACATCCAAATCCACCCCAGATACAACCCCTTCATCTCCTACACCAGATTCCAGTCTACATCCAGAGGAAACCTCAGAGCGCAACATCTCCAGTTCCTCAACTCCTGGCACATTAACTAGTGTCCAAACACATGAGCTAACAACTGAAGCCTCAACAAGCAGAAAGATCACAGATTCTCAGATATATTTTGAATCATCATTGACAGTGACTGACCCATCAGGCAGTACATCTAAATACACCACAACAGAGACTTCACAGCTTCCGTCTTCTACACCAGAACTCACTCTGACTCCACACAACACACCTATGACTGAGAATCACAGCTCCATCACAGATACACAAGACTCCATGTCTCCAGCACCGTTCATTTCAACCTCAACTTCAATTATGAATACAGATAATACAGATAATCTCAGATTTACAACAGAGCTATCTATAGCTACACAAAGAGTTGAGACACATGCCAGCAGCGCACCACAATCATCTGCCCCGTCATATGACGATAATCACAATGAAACAGCATCAACTATGAACACAGCCGCAGAACTGACCTCACTCAGCAGCGACATTGGGATTTCCGCTGAAAAGCCTGATCAAGAAGCTCCAGCATTGACTGAACCTACAGCTACAGATATCGTCCTAAACACAGATGACAGTCAAGAAACTCTGGTCACCTTTAACCCAACAGAATCACAATCATCCCCAATGACTGATACAGTGAACACAAGTTTGCTTCCTGCCTCAGACTCGGCATCACACGTGGAGACCTTGAGCACTGACATACTGGAGCAATATTTAACTCCTAGTGATCCTACCGATCCAGACGACTCTCAGACAACTTCTCCACAGGGCACTTCTACACTAGTTACCAACCATCTTGCTCAGGTAACCTACAAACCACAAGCCATAGCACTCCTGGGGAAATTACTGGTTCCCACTTTCATGTGACCACCGGTCATATTCTCTCATTAAAACTATTTGTGAATAATTTACTGTTGATTGGAACCTTTAAATTTCTAAATAATTATTTGTAACGTAATAATATCAGGGCGCCACGATGGCATAGTGAGTAGCACGTTCGCCTCATAGCAAGAAGGTCACTGGTTTGAGCCTCGGCTGGGTCAGTTGGTGTTTCTGTGTGGAGTTTGCATGTTCTCCCCGTGTGGTTTCCTCCGGGTGCTCCGGTTTCCCCCACAAGTCCAAAGACATGTGGTACAGGTGAATTGGGTAAGCTAAATTGTCCGCAGTGTATGAGTGTGAATGAGTGTGTATGGATGTTTCCCAGAGATGGGTTGCAGCTGGAAGGGCATCTGCTGCGTAAAACAAATGCTGGATAAGTTGGCGGTTCATTCCGCTGTGGCGACCCCGGATTAATAAAGGGACTTAGCCGAAAAGAAAATGAATGAATGAATAGTTTCAACCTCGGCGCCACGGTGGCGTAGTCAGTAGAACAGCAAGAAGGTCGCTGGTTTGAGTCTCGGCTGGGTCAGTTGGTGTTTCTGTATGGAGTTTCCATGTTCTCCTTGTGTTGGTGTGGGTTTCCTCCGGGTGCTCCGGTTTCCCCCACAGTCCAAACACATGCGGTACAGGTGAATTGGGTTGGCTAAAAATTGTCCGTAATGTATGAGTGTGAATGAACCTGTATGGATGTTTCCCAGAGATGGGTTGCAGCTGGAAGGGCATCCGCTGCGTAAAACAAATGCTGGATAAGTTGGCGGTTCATTCCGCTGTGGTGACCCCGGATTAATAAAGGGACTAAGTTGAAAAGAAAATGAATGAATGAATGTTGACAGAGGTTTGTGATATAAGAATAACAGCAGAGCATTAATTAAATGCATTTTTTTTCTGTGGAGAGATCGATTTGAGGTAGCCTAATATTTTATTTGAACCAAGAAAAAAAAAAAAAACACATGCTTGTACAAACAGCCTATGCTGGTTATTAAAAAGCGCTATGAAAAGCGATATATAAACATAAGAATTATTATTAAAAAGGATTCAGTCAGTGTTTTCATTTGTAATCTAAATTTGTCTTTTAAGTGAAAAATATCTAGGGCAGCCCTGTTTATTTGATTCTTTTTCTTTAGTTTATTCTGTATATGCTGCTGGAAACCCCTGCAGGTGTGTGAAGATGTTCTGTTGTTAATATGTTTGCATGTTAAAATAAATCAGTATTTTAAAATGCAAATTTTAATTTGTCAGATACAAAGTAGACACGTCAATTACTATTTTTTAAAATTAAATAATAATTTAATATTAATCTGTTATATTAAAATAATAAAAATAATATTAAATAATGAATAAAAATATTAAACTTTAACTAATTTAGTTTAACAGATTAATATTAAATTATTATTTAATTTAAAAAAAAACAGTAATTGGCATGTCTACTTTGTGTCTGACAAATTAAAATTTGCATTTTACTTGTAATTTTGGTTAACGATCAGCAGTTGTCGGTTGGCAAAATTAACCGAAATGAGCATCCCTACTGTGAAAGCAATCCACATTTACAATACCTTTATTTTTAATATTCACAGTAATGTGTGTTGGATTTTTCGACTGTAGTTAGTGATTATTGGCACAGATTTTGCTAAATCGTAAATGCAATTTTATGTCGATGTATCGTTGGGCCATAATCCACACACTTGCATTGACTGTATGTAATTTACTCACCTGAATACTTAAAGGGGACATATTATGCAAATACAACCCTTATAAAATGGCTAAACACAGTTGTGTGTCAGCAAGGTGTGAACATAGCCAGCTTCTAATTGTAAAAATTATTCATTTAATTTTATTTATAATCAGACTTGAAACACTTTGATTGACATTCTCCCGTTGTACGTGTCATCAGAGGGGGAAAGCCCTGCACTCTAGCGCCCAACTCATTAGCATAAGACAGAAGTTTTGCTTTGAATCTGCCACTATGCTGACACACAGGCATTAGTAGCTCCACCCTCTTTTGAAAACGCCACAACCTCATTTGAATTTAAAGCCACAGTCACAACAGTTCCAGAGTTATGCGAATCCAGCATTATAGCATGATATTAATCTACATTATTAAAGAATTCTCAGTATAAATATTTTATTTTCAAGTAATTTATCTTTTCTCTGCTGCGTTTACAGCCAAACCAGGCAGTGACCTCTAAGTGCACCACTCAAGGGAACCAAATATCAGATGCAGACACCATCTCAAATGCATTTTCTCCTCTCACATCCACAAATGAAGACTTGATATCAACTCCTAATCCAGCGACCGACCCATCAGCTCACAAACCCAACCAGATATCCATCCAAGCAGAGCAGAACAACACCGACTCCACCAACACCTGCTCAAACAGCATACCTTCAATACCAGCAGATCTGACAGACCCGGCATTATCTACTAACACCACCACAGAAGGAATCGCTGATAAGTGCAATAAGCAAAGCATACTCTTTCTTCTAAACACAAGGAAAAGGCCCAGGTTTAAAACCGTGGCCTTTAATTACCCACTCACGCATCAAGTCACAATCATGAGCACGCTGTCAAAACCATGAAGCCGTCATACTGATGAACTTCCTGCTAATTAAAATAGATCAAGTGTCCTGCGGTTATTTAACAAACTATTCCAGTTATGTGAGCGTCAAACAGATCATATGACAAGGCGCTTAAAACGGCTCGACAAATAAACAAACAGAGACACTGGGAAAACAGTGGAAGAACTGGTTTGATACGGAGCAAGCACTTTCATTTTGCCAATAAATATGATACCGCTTGGATCACGCGTATAAATATTGTATATAACATTGATTTTTACGGTCGTTACATTTCTGTTGATGATTTCATGTATGATTCATTTCAGTTCTTGCTTTCTCTCAACAATTTCTCTCACAACCTTGGTGTTGCTAGCGCAGTACTGTACTTTTTGAGCCACATGAAGGCTGTTTGGAAATAAAAACATGCACCACAGATTGTTGAAAGCTTTGAGCGTTTATGTACAAATGACTGTAATACAGTGAAACTCTTATGTGCATCGAAATCTTGCAAAACAAAAACTGGTCACACTTTATTTTGATGGTCCGTTTGTTGAGTTTAAGTTACATTGTCAACTAATTCTCATTAGATTATAAGTAGACTGTTAGGTTGTGGTTTGGGGTAGGGTTAGTGTAAGTTGACATGTACTTGCAAAGTTGAATGTCTGTTGAATGTCAGTATCAGCAGATATTAAGCAGACAGTCTACTAATACTCAAATGGACCATCGAAATAAAGTGTTACCATAAACTAGATTAATTTTTTAATTAATTTGTCTGAACCTGCACTTTCAAGCATGTACACACTGCAAAACAGCTTCTCCTATTTAGATTTTTCTCGTTTCTAGTACAAATATCTAACAATTCCTAAATCAAGAAGCACTTTCTGGACTAGTAAAAATGACTCTCTTTTTTTCAGAAATAATGAGTCAAAATGAAGTGAGTTTTTCCATAAAACAAGCAAAGTAATCTGAAAATGGCAGAAGAAATTACCTTGTCTGTTTCTCAATATGCGTTCTTCAGCGGTCTTGCGTCCTCGTGTTCTCGTGTAACGTCATCATTATCCGCCGAAGTTCAGTTGCAACACTCAAAACCGCAAGAACAGAGGACGCGTGAAAGTTCCCGGATGTGTTCTTGATATCGAGGACGCACCGATGCAGACTTGAGCACCAAACTCACTCTGGAAGTCCCAGAAGTCATTGCGGCTGGAGGTGGGAAGCGCAGCGCTTTATATAGATTTATTATTAAAGTTCAGAGATATACTGATTTACCTCAGGAGTTTCCCTAAATGAGACGGTGACAGTAAACAATAGCATGAACATCTTAATAACGGCATAAACACATTAAGGGTGTTTATTTGCTGAAATTCATATCAAAATCTGTTTTATTTGTGATGTGCAGCGTATATTTCTGAAGTCTTCATGCATAACATATAATGTGAAATGGAGAAAAACAATAAATCACTGTATAAATGCTGTAATGTTGAAATAATCTTCGGTTAAAGACACGTGTGGGTCATGTGACCATCAGGAAGAACGCAGCATCTCATTCCTCACAGGACGCGTTCTCTGTCCTCGCGGTCTCCTGAGTTCGTTCTTCAGATGTGAACTGGCAAGACCGCTCTCCACAAGAACACGAGTCCACTCTCTGCGCTCTTGGAATCGAGAAACAGTCCTTGTTTTTTCTTTTGACATAATTATTAATAATTATTTTATTTATAATAATAATAATTATTATTATTTACATTTATATAGCGATTTTCTGGACACAAAGCGCTTTACACATATTTGGAGGGGATCTCCTCATCCACCTGGATGACGTGACCGCAGCCATATTGCGCCAGACCGCACACCACACACCAGCTGATTGGTGGAGAGGAGACAGAGTGATGAAGCTAATTATGATATGGAGATGGCTAGGAGGCTGTGATGGACAGAGGCCTATAGGCAAATTTGGCCAGGATGCTGGGGTTAAACCAGTTGTTGCTAGATTGGATACGGTTGCAGCCGGAAGTTAACGAGAATTATTTATATTTTTTATAAAAATTTTCATTTATTGTGTTTTATTAACATCTACCTCTATATGTAAAAATATGCACCATAGATTGTTGAAAGCTTTGAGCGTTTATGTACAAAAGACTGTAATGCTGTGAAACTCTTATGTGCATCGAAATCTTGCAAAACAAAAACTGGTTACACTTTATTTTGATGGTCCGTTTATTGAGTTTAAGTTACATTGCAACTAATTAGAAACTTTGCAAGTACATGTTAACTTACACTAACCCTACCCCTAACCCCAACCTACCAGTCTACTTATAATCTAATGAGAATTAGTTGACATGGAACTTAAACTCAACAAACCGACCATCAAAATAAAGTGTGACCAAAATATGAATTATTGTTATACAGTGTCATGAAAAATGCTGCTATATTGATGTGCATATCACACTTCCGGCCGGCCGCATTTACAATCTAGACTTTACTGGCTGAACTCCTACTCTTTTTCAAAGGGCATCCTGGGATTTTTAATAACCACCGGGAGTCAAGACTAGGGCCAGATGGAATCTGCTGACTTTTTTTTGCTATTTCTGTGGAGTATTTTGTAAAAAATATGCGGAATTGTGTGGAGTGATTTTGGGAGAATCATGATTGAGGCCAGACGGAATCTGCTGACATTTTTTATGATTTCTGCGCAGATTTTTGATAAAAATTTGCGAATTTATGCAGAATGATTTTGGGAATATCATAACTAAAACCTCAATATATGAAATAAAAAGTAATACACAGCAAAATCCTCCGAGCAACATTTACTCAGTTTGGAGAGTATTTGGTCCCTCTAAGGGCAAACAGGTTGGTAATAAGTAAAGCTGCTGTTCGTGGAGTTGTTTAATGCTGAGATTTTGAGAGATTCGATGTATTATATTTCAGCTGATTTCATCTAAGGCTGTGACTGAGGTCAGTAGTAGTTTTGTGTTTCTCTTCTGTGCTTCTGTTTATTAACAACAGGTGTTCATCATTAGTGCTCAATCATCACCTTACTAATCCTTTCATTGTCTCGTCAACTTTAGTAACTTTAACTCAATTTAGAGAGGGAACATATACTATCTAAACTGAGTCTATTTTACTCTACCTTTTTAACTTTTATTAAATGTTTACAATGCGAATTTAATTAGATCCTGTTTATTTGTTAAACAAAGCAAGTCCCTCATATAATATATCTACTTAAAGACAGAAAATAGTACTTTACTAACTGTATTGTAAAAAAATCATATGAATATTTTCATATTAGTCAATATTATTACTGAAATTAATTTGAAAACTGATTAAATATAAACTTACGCACATTTACTCAAGTAAATAAACAGAATCAATGATGGGCTAAAAATCTGCAGAAATCTGCGCGCGCAGATTCCGTGTGGGCCTAATCATAATTAAAAACTTAATATATGGAATAAAAAGTAATACCTTTTTAACATTTTTTAATGTTTACACTTTATTAGGTAAACAAAGCAAGTTTTTTTATATAAAATCTTTACTAAAAGACAGAAAATATTACTTTACAAACTGTATTGTAAATAATGTGAATATTTTTATATTAGTCAGTAATATTAATGAAATTAATTAAAAAACTGAATAAATATACATTTACACCAGTAAATATACAGAATCAATCATGGGCTCAAATTCTGCGGAAATCTGCGCGCACAGATTCTGTGTGGGTCTAGTCATGACCTCTTCTGAAAGACATCACTCAGAAAGCAGTAGTCCCCATCAGTATACTGGGGCGTTAGGTCCCATACGGACCACAGGTTGAGCACCCCCTGCTGGCTTCTCTAACACCACTTCCAGCAGCAACCTATCTTTCCCATGTGGTCTCCCATCCAGGTACTGACCGGGCACAGCCCTGCTTAATGTAGCTCAGTGGACGACCATGTGAGAGTTGCAGAGAGCTAGCTGCCGGCTTTAGCCCAATGGTAGATTATTTATGCTTTTTTAAAGGAAAAACACTTCATTTTTGACTCGATATTTCTAAAAATCTCACAATGTCTTGTGCTTGTCTGGAAAATGCTTCTTGATATGAGACTGTTTAGATATTTGGACTAGAAACAAGACAAAAACTCAAAGAAAAGCATTTTTGCAGTGTAATAGACTGAAATTTAGTTTTTTTTTTGTTGTTTTAGGTTAGCACTGTGGCCTCACAGCAAGAAGGTCGCTGGTTCGAGCCTCGGCTGTCAGTTGGTGTTTCTGTATGCATGGAGTTTTCTCCGGGTGCTCCGGTTTCCCGCACAGTCCAAACACATGCGCTGTAGGGGAACTGATGAACTAAACTGGCCATAGTGTATAAGTGTGAATGTGAATGAGTGTGAATGGGTGTTTCCCAGTGATGGGTTGCAGCTGGAAGGGCAGCTGCTGTGTAAAACACATGCTGGAATAGTTGGCGGTTCATTCTGCTGTGGCGACCTCTATGAATAAAGGCACTAAGCCGAAGGAAAATGAATGAATAAATGAACATTTAAAAAAAAAATAATAATAATAAAAAGATATTATATATATATAAATCAACTTTGTGAAATTTACCACCATCTTCAGAGAGTAATCTTTTTGCAGATTAAAAGCTGCCAATTTTGTTGTCAGAGTAATCTTGTTCATTAATATCACGCATATACAGTAATTGAATAAATCTCTTATATAAAACTGGCGAAGCTTCACGCTATTACTGATAGGGCTATTTTAGTCTGGTGATATCTGCGATCTCTCTGAAAAAATGTGACTCGACTTTAAACTGTTAATGTAATGTAATATATTGTGAATATTGTCTTGCGTCAAACAGATCTTCAGTACGGGTTTGGCTTAGCTGATGAATCACTAAAATGACTAAATCACGTTCATTGCATTTAAAAAATAAAGCACGTTTGGGACCGACTGCATTCCTTTCATGGATAGACAGAAGGTTATGCACACAACTCACAAATCAGGTCACGTTATAGACAGTGAGGGCTCGAATAGAACCGGAAAAACAACCTGGGATAATCAAAACTTGACTTCTCGCTGTAAAAACGCTCCTCTTTAGCAGATTTCTTTGGTCTCGCTTCTAATCCAAATATCTAAAAGCTCTGAAATCAAGAAGCGTTTTCTAGAAAACCCAAAATCAAGTGAGCTTTTCTATTAAAACAAGCAAAGTAAGCGAAATAATCTTACATCTAAAGATCATTTAGCAGATTACTTTACTTGTTTTAAGGTAAAACTCACCCAATTTTGGCGTATTATTTCTGTAAACAAGACAACATGCTTTGCTTGTCTAGAAAAAGCTTCTTGATTGAAGTATTTCAGAATAGAAATGAGTCAAAGTGTGCTTTACAGTGCTGGACAAGGACTTACAGGATAGGAAAGGACAGCTGGATGATGTTTAAAATGAAAATAATGTTTTAAAATAAGACATATAAACCCAGAGTTAATAATCTCCATCAAAACCTCAGCAGATCCTCACATAAACGCCAGCTGTTTTTCTGATTTCTTGAGTTATGACAGATTCAATGAACACAGTCATCTGCGTTTCTCCTCAACTTGATTTTCCAGCTTTTTTCCTTTGTTTTCTGTTGATTCTTCTCTTTAAAGCTCATCCAAAAACTATTCAAAGTGCTTTTGTTGTCTCCGTAAGTGTTTTATTTGTCTGTAAGCGTGTGAACGCCTGTAGAAATGAATGCAGACAGGTTTGAAAAGACATTAATCATGTGAGACTAAATGGACTGTATGATGATTTCAACATAATGTGCGGCAAATATTATATTAACACTTTCTGTAGATGCTCTAAAACAGCCTACGATATTATTTTATGATCATCTGAGGAAAATTACAGTCTTTTTCAGCAACCTGTTTTCACAGAAGAGCTGGAATGCATTGTTGTATAAGTGCGCATATCCAGTTTGGTAAAAAAGAGGAATGCATTAACAATGCAGCGGCAATCTGAGTGATAACTATGTGCTTTACGTCAGGTGACTGCAAACAGAGCTAATAAAAGCACTGGGGACTTTGAAGAGACACTGATTTTACCAACATTTATCAAGGAGTTTACCCTGGGTGGATGACATTATAGATGAGCGATGGATTGGGTGAGTCTGACTTCAGCATTAATAACAGGTTGCACAGGTGCTTTTCTTCATTCTTTATTACCTTTTTAAGGTTATTGTGAATAACATTTAAGTTACAACTACAAAAGAGCGCATGCACTGGACAAAAAGTATTCATTTATACGCATATTTAGAAAATTAATCTCGCTTTTTATGTTTCTCACAACATACACACTGTGAAATGATCTGTTATTTTCATATTTTGTGTTTATTTGGGGTGGTGAGTTGCATTTTGGGATGTTTATCTCTGCTCTGTCCACGTCTGATGTTGTAATTATTCAACTCTACAGTTTAACAAGTGACTTTTATTGATATATTTGAAATAATATAATGTATAATAATTCATATCTAGAGAAATAAGTCTGAAAATGTAAAAAGGTTGAAATATACAACACAAACGCATAATACATAACACTTTAAACTATTAAAAATGCTTATAAAAATCAATTTATTTATTTATTTTTTACAACTTTACGATTATTACAAGGTTTTAATAGTCCAAAACATTGTTGGAAGAATGATCGAGACCTCATAATGCTGTTCAAAAGCAGAAATAAACTGAGAAAATAACAAAAATAAATCATAAAATATGGAAAACTGCTAATTTATGGATTTGTTTATAGTGTTTTATAACTGTTTTATGCTCAATTTAACGCTTGATTTAGATTTTCCAGAAGAAAAAAAGCTAATACATATGGCTAAATCATTTTAGAATGATCAGTCGATTGGAAAACAAGACAAAAATGCAATAATATTGTCTATTTGTTTGTGGTTTTGCAATATACATCATGTAAACTGTGAAAAATAATTAAACATCCATTAGAGATGCGTAGATAATTGTAGTAAAGTTTAAAATTCAGGTATTCAAATTTCTGTTTAAATGAAAACACTACCATATACAATAATAAACATAATTAGTAGCTATAAAGACGACATGGGTTTTCTGATGAGGAACACTTGATGTTGGATAATTTAAATCATTACTGAATCCTTTTTGATCTAAGCTCTAAACCTTGCCATTCGGTATATAAATGTGTTTGCGCAGTTCCAGCGTTATGGATGTGACATTTGCAGTAAAAACTCAAAACATAAACGCACAGATGAGGTATATTTTAACATTATATTGAAACATCAGTTTACATTTTCCAAAACAAATGTACACAGAATTATGGGATCAGAAAAATATCAATCTGAAAACAGTCTTCATATTTTAAATGAGGTAAATAAACATGCGTTATGGATGTGACGAACAAAGTCTGTGAGTTATATACAGTCTACAACATACTTTGTAGAATTCTGTGGATTTAACTGTACAAATTCAAAAGATATAATGATAATCAAGGGAATAAGTGTCGGCTATCTGTACAACAAACATGGTTGGTTTTATTTTAACTTACATTTTTGCATTTATGAGGGAAAAGCAGTGTTATGGATGTGACTGTTTCCTGTTATGGATGTGACGGATGTGAAATTTCCACTTGTGAGATATTGGTAAATCAAATATAATAGTTTGAAAACATTGAGCGAGACATTTGAGTATTTGTACAGCACTGTAAAGTACAAGAATACACAAAAAAAAGATTAGAAGGGTTTTGCTATTTTTAAGACAACTTTATTTTTTTTATGGCAAGGTTGACATTTGCATGGAATTGCTCGTTTATATTCCACACAAACGCACAGAAATTTTTTAAATGTTTCATTTTTGTCAGAAACTACTAAATCAGTATTGTTAACATTGCTATGATTAGCTACGTTTCCATCGAGCTATGTTTATTCGCATTTTGGATCTGCGCATAAAAAACTGTTGATGGAAACGTTATAAATTTTTTAAAAATGTATGCGCATAACTGAGTAGGATAAACTTTTTATTCGAGAATAAACTGCGATGGAAACACTTATACCGCATAAATTCCAGTATGCGCATTAAATAAAGGTCATGTGATTTAGTTATAAGAGATCATGTGATGATGATAATGTGTGTGAATGGACAAACCAGCAGGCTGAGCACATCGTAAAACATCTGAAATGTTGTTTTGGTCGTTCTAAAGCGCCTCCCCGTTTCAGTAGTTGTGTTATTATATTATTAATGACCTCCAGAATCAAGAGCGTCTGTGCTCCGCGTCTGACACCTTCAAACGCCACCGCGCGTTCACTGCGGGTCAGGATTGCCTTCTCACAAGTCATTTATTAAATGAAAAGAAGATTCACGCAGCTTCTCCTACTGCACGTTTTTACTGTTGATATTTGGCGCCAGTTCATCAGGAAGTGGCGATTTTGTCCGCTTTGACTCGTTGGATGGAAACGCTGCTTTATTCGCACGTCTTTTATGCCATAATCCAGTTTTGCGCATAAAGTTCATTCACATTTTTAGACGGAAACATAGCTACTAAGAAACATTACTAGTGCAACAAACAATCATATTAGAAAACTGATAGATACAAAAGTTTTTTCAAGAGTTCACACTTAGATAATGCTTGACTATTTTAGCAAGTCTGGCATTCTGTTCCGAGAGAGAACCCTGAGCTCGGAGATAGATGAGCCCAAGGCTCCCGCCTGGTCAATGAGCATTAGGAGGGATTCGAGATCGGGAAGTTCTCGATAACTTCCCAGTAATAGATTGCCAACTGTACTGGTTTGTACATAGTAGGTGCTTCTGACTTTCATGAACTTTTGTTGCATGTTTTTTGGATGTGGGAGGAAACCGGAGCACCCGGGGAAAACCCACGCGAACACGAGGAGAACATGCAAACTCCTCACAGA
Source organism: Danio albolineatus (assembly GCA_903798035.1). Taxonomy (NCBI): domain Eukaryota; kingdom Metazoa; phylum Chordata; class Actinopteri; order Cypriniformes; family Danionidae; genus Danio; species Danio albolineatus. The sequence goes on along the minus strand of CAIGQQ010012042.1, from coordinate 1,838,462 downwards.
GTGTGTCGATTGGCTCAGCTAGCATTGAACCAACGACCCTCTTGCTACTGAGCCACCGTGTCGCTCGAACTTGGCATTGAGAAAAAGGGAGAAGGTTCCAAAACGAAGACGAGGAATGAAGTATAGGTTGGATATTTATTTATATTTATTTATTTGGAATGATCTGATTGGCTAGTTAGTGATTAGTGATCGGGATCAGCTGTAGTCAATCATATCACGTGCTCCTCTCGAAATTACTTTGTGAAACTTCACTTAAGAGTGTATCAGTTTCTGTGTTGGTATTATGTTGTTTCTACTGAGTCTTCCATTACTGTCCAACACTTACTGACAACTGAGGTGTTTTAAGTGTTGAAGTGAAAATGCAGTAATCCCAGAGAGAGCGTGGAAGAGGGTGTTAATGATTTATAGGGCTCCAATTTTGGCCATTTTATAACATGTACAATGTACAATTGCGTGGGTTTCCTCCGGGTGCTCCGGTTTCCCCCACAGTCCAAACACATGCGGTATTAGGGAATTGGGTAAGCTAAATTGTCCGTAGTGTATGTGTGTGAATGAGAATGTTTGGATGTTTCCCAGAGATGGGTTGTGGCTGGAAGGGGATGCGCTGCGTAAAACAAATGCTGGATAAGTTGGCGGTTCATTCCGCGGTGGCGAGCCCGGATTAATAAAGGGACTAAGCCGATAAGAAAATGACTGAATGAATGAATGTCTCCAGAATGTGCCTGTGAAGTTTGAGGTCAAAATATGTATCAGATCATTCATTATACCCTGTTGAAAATGTCAATTTTGAGGCAAGAGGAAATTGTAGCTGCTTTTGTGAATGTGACTTTAAATGCAAAGTACTTTAAACGAGTAAATATGCTGTTGTTCAGTGATCATTATACAGGCCCTATAGTTTTTCACTATTTATTTTGTGCAATTTTCTGCAATAAAAATGACTGATGTGATGGTGGCAATTGTCAGAAATGTGCATCAGCATCTGACATCATGTACCTCACTCTGAACATGCGTCAGGGCTTCCCCTACTGTAATACACCTAAAACTTGCAGTGAAAGTTTTCGCAGGGAAGCGTTCTATCTCGTTATCTACAGTGAAAGAGTTAAAAAAAACATTTATCGATTTGACGTAGGCCTGTCACAATAATCAATATATCGACTTATCGCACAATACATAGACATGACCTCAATCATTTTTGGTGATGCAATATATATCGCCCATACGTACAAAACAATTCTTGCAACATTTTAGCTGATTGCACAACCTCTCCATCTCTATTGGAGGTGTCCGTATGGTTAAAAACACTATAGTATTTACCATAAATGACTAAAGTATATTTAGATGTGGGTGCCTGACAACTGAAAATACATCTGGTAGTAGATATCGTAGCCCTTTGGTACTTTTTACCTTGCATTTTTTTTGGTTAACATTTATTATTTGTTTTGGATATGCGTTTTCACATTCTAATTTCAATCCCTAATCATTACATTTTTAAAATGACTATATTCAATGAAATATTCTTAAGAACAAAATATGATGTGTTCTTTTGAAGAGTGTACTTGCGTTATGATGCTATTATATTGCCATTCTGGCATTATACCATGAGTGGCCTAAAATGGTCTTAAAATGACATTAATATTGTTTATCACGATATATTTTGGTGCAATATATTGTACAACAAAAAACAGATATCGTGACAGGCCTAATTTGACGTTCACCATAACACCAACCATACACATAAAGCACAAATAATGTTCAGCGGCCGTCATCTCCATCACTGTAAGCTGCTTGCTGCTCTGTCTGTTCCATTGCTCCGATTTGTTTGCTCCAACTATCTCTTGCAGTCTGAAGCGTGTCAAATTCACAAAACGCCTAATTCGTGCCACAGGATGTCTAATCCAATCTTTGCATCGATCGACTTGTACATCACTAGCACTTCATCCTGCTTACCGCACAAAACAATACGCCTTCCATGTAATGTAGTGATAGTGAGGGCGCAGGCAAGACGTCATTTTTCGAGAGACACTCAAATACATCCGGTGCGCTGCGTACGCAACATCTATAAGTCATGGAAAACCATTAAGTGCAAACTGAAATAAATATAATGTGATTATATGGTTTGGAATTGGATGTTTTATGAGATTATTTCATTTTTTGTGATTATTCTGTGCTTAATAAAGACTTTTGCAAAATCGACGAAATTTTGCGTTGGATTCAGCGACCGCGCAATCGGGGGGGTCTGCGTATAGCTAAGTTACATTACAAAACGTAGCAGATTTAACAGCCACAAACTGGGACTCCTGTGACTGAAGAGTCCTTGTTTATAGTTTTGTACACTAGTGTTGTCTGGTGGTTGAACGATATGTTTTTTTTTTTTTAAGGAATCTGGATGGATGGATGGATTGGAGAGAATTATTTATTACTAATAATGATAAATAAACATTACACAGCAGTTTTTGTCATTGAAATTGAATACATTTTAAATGTAATAAAATTTGTAAACTAATGAGCCACCACAGTTGTTTAAACATGTCACATGCTGATAATCTGGTCATTTATTTAGCTTTTTTTTTAATCATTTAATATTTTTTAAAATAATTTTTTATTATCGTTTTTTTAATCATTTTTTATTATAATTTTTTAATTAATTTTTATTATAGTTTTTTAAATCATTTTTTATTATAGTTTTTTAAATCATTTTTTATTATAGCTTTTTAAATCATTTTTATTAGCGTTTTTTAATCATTTTTCATTATCAATTTTTAAAATCATTTTTTAAATAATTTTTTATTATCGTTTTTTAAATAAATTTTATTATTGTTTTTTAATCACTTTTATTAAAAAAAATTTAATCATGTTTTATTGTCGTTTTTTAAAATCATTTTTATTATTGTCTTTTAATTCTTTTTTATTGTTTTTTAATCACTTTTATTAACGTTTTTTAATCATTTTTTATTAATGTTTTTTAAAATCATTTTTATTATGTTTTTTAATCATTTTTTATTATCGTTTTAAAATCATTTTTATTAACGTTTTTTAATAATTTTTTATTATCGTTTTTTAAAATCATTTTATTATCTTTTTAAAATCATTTTTATAAACGTTTTAAAAAAAAAAAATTATTATCATTTTTGTTATCGTTTTTTAATCATTTTTTATTAACGTTTTTTATCATTTTCTATTATCGTTTTTTTAATCCATTTTTTATTATCGTTTTTTAAATAATTTTTATCATCTTTTTTTAATCATTTTTTTACGTTTTTTTAATCATTTTATTATCGTTTTTTTAATCATTTTTAATATTTTTTAAATCATTTTTTATTATCGTTTTTGTCTACTTGTCTTTTTATTTTTGTTTATGTTAAGCACTTTGAATTGCCATTGTGTATGTAATGTGTTATATACATAAACTTGCCTTGCCTTTATTTATAATGACGTTATTACACAATTGTGCGTAACTACATGGGTACGCTATGAACCCTGCAACAGCTGATAGGTCAGGAAAGAACATTTTTCTGTTGGTGAGAGACAAATACTACATAATGTTGTGCTTGTGTTTACCTGCAAACCAACTCGCAGCATGCAGTACCGTGGTGCTCATGAAAGACTGCAGTCAATATGCTTTAAATTCTAGTGTGCGTCTATTCAGCATTGCGTGGTAGATTAGCACAGGTTTCGCGCTTACTGCCTCTGATGTGTATACGTCATCCTTTATAAGAAGATGTTTTTCCTCACGCAGATGGATCGGGACTGATTGGAGATTTCACACATCTTCAAAATAAAAGTCGTTAATCATAAAAACACTCACATTCATGCAAATAAATACATTTTTAATTTAAAAAGTAATGAAACCAAGAAGGAAATATGCTCGGAGGATTACATTGGGAATAATATGTTTTTTATTTTTAATAATTAAAATGTAATAATTCCTTACATTTATATAGCGCTTTTCTAGACACTCAAAGTGCTTTACACAGTGGGGGGATCTCCTCATCCACCACCAGTGTGCAGCATCCACCTGGATAACGCGACGGCAGCAATATTGCGCCAGACCGCACACCACACACCAGCTGATTGGTGGAGAGGAGACAGAGTGATGAAGCTAATTATGATATGGGGATGGTGAGAAGGCCAGGATGCCAGGGTTAAACCCCTACTCTTATTCGAAGAACATCCTGGGATTTTTAATGACCACAGAGAGTCAGGAGCTCGGTTTAACGTCTCATCTGAAAGACGGCGCTCACTGAGCAGTATAGAGTCCCCTTCACTATACTGGGGCATTAGGACCCACACAGACCGCAGGTTGAGCACCCCCTGCTGGCCTTACTAACAACACTTCCGGCAGCAACCTAGATTTCCCATGTGGTCTCCCATCCAGGTACTGACCGGGCACAGCCCTGCTTAGGTTCAGTGGGCGACCATGTGAGAGTTGCAGAGAGCTAGCTGCTGGCTAACACACATTTTACAGCAAACGGTGAGAATGATATAAATACGACACTCTGCAAATGCATAACGCACAGAAGGTTAAAGTTTTTCACCTCTCGGCATTTTACGAATGCCGACAAAGCGAATAGTTAACGCAGGACACAAACGCACACTTTATTAGACCTCACAGCTGCATCTGACTATGCTGCAATGTTTGCTCATTAGTCATTCACAGATTTCTTTAAGTAATATAAATGCGTACGTGCTGAATGCTTCTGGCCAACGAGATCGTACTGTTTGCTTTATTACTAATTTTGTAACATTTGAATTAATCTGTTTAAACAGTTCTATGTGACCATTAGATAGACTTTTAACCTTATTAGACTGAACTGAAAGACAACAGCGAGCAGATGAATGAGAGAATGAAGAATGAAAACACACACAAGACAGGCGCTGCTGCTTTTCGGCACCATCAAAATAAAAGTCCATCAGAAAGTACAAAAAATAAAAAATGCCGAAATATTTAAATAAATTAAACAAATAAAAATGATTCCACAAATGGCGCCAAGGTGGCGTAGTGAGTAGCACGTTTGCCTCACAGCAAGAAGGTCGCTGGTTCGAGCCTCGGCTGGGTCAGTTGGCTTTTTTATGTGGAGTTTGCATGTTCTTCCCGTGGTTGCGTGGGTTTCCTCCGGGTGCTCCGGTTTCCCCCCACAGTCCAAACACATGTAGGTGAATTGGGTAAGCTAAATTGTCCATAGTGTATGAGTGTATGAGAATGTATGGATGTTTCCCAGAGATGGGTTGCGGCTGGAGGGGCGTCCGCTGCATAAAACAAACGCTGGATAAGTTGGTGGTTCATTCTGCTGTGGCAACCCCGATTTAATAAAGGGACTAAACCGACAAGAAAAGGAATGAATGAATGATTCCGCAAATACTGCCCGATATATTGGCCATGGCGATGTATCGCTCGACCACACTAAGCAGCTGTGGTGATTCCAGCAGTTATGAATTACGTAGCTCGAAAAGTATTTTTCAGAGTGCTATAAAAATACAATGTGTAGCACCTAATGCTTCTTGAAATGCAGTTGGATCACAGGGAGTTGGAACAGATCTTCTAATCTCAGTTTCTTTGTAAATCCTCTCTTATGAGACATGGTATTACATGCTTGTCCATCAATTTCGGTGTGTGGAAAAAACGCACTGCTAAGGCACAGCCAGGTGGACCTCAAAATTGCTGGCATTTGGATTCTGTTTTAATAACTGGAAATGTTAAAAAAAAACTTGCTGTGTTTAAATCTCTCCAGTCTGGCAATGTACACACTAAACCTACGGAACCTTGTCCAGACAGCTTCCACAACGTCCATTTGAGTTCTTTTGACTCATTTTCTCATATATGTTTTAAATGTTATGCATTTTATGTTTTTAGGGGATCTATTTGACAGATTCAAAGATGAGAAAAAAAAACACTGATCATTGCAGTGTTAAGTTTAGGTGAGTTCCTCTGAAATATCTTTATTCCTTGTATTACATTTTACATATAAAAAAATTCTAAAACATATATTGCTTTGATTTTTCTAAATAACAGCATTTACTATTACGTCAATAACTGGACAAACAACCCTTGAAACTTCTACAACAACAGAATATACATCTACAACCGGAGAAACAGTTACAACCACTGACCCTGTTACAACAACAACAGAACAAACATTTACAACTGGAGAAACATCTACAACCGGAGAAACAGTTACAACTACTGACTCTCCTACAACAACAACAGAACACACATCTACAACTGGAGAAACATCTACAACAGAACAAACAACTACAACCGTAGAAACAGCTAC